>CM076074.1:18795000-19392500 GCA_038088235.1 Zacco platypus
AAAACCACTGAACTTTCTCTGCAATTAGTTCAATGTTTGCCCGTGTCAACTATACGTATATCTAAGAAAAGGCACATTTATCTACACGAGAGGATATATATATATATAGTTAGATAGATAGTTAGATAGATATAGATATATATAGTTGCCCATGTATTTCATATAGTTGCCCGTGTCAACTATATGTATATCTAAGAAAAGGCAAGAAAATCTACAAGAGAGGAAAATCTTGTCAAAGTCAGGGGATGTAGCTCAGTGGTAGAGCGCATGCTTTGCATGTATGAGGTCCTGGGTTCAATCCCCAGCATCTCCAAGGCCCTTTTCGCTTCCTAAGTAGAGAAGAATCTATGAAAAGCCATGTGTAAGTACACAACAGGAAAACCTTGTCAAAGTCCAGAGATGCAGGTCAGTGGTGGACTGCATAACTTGATTCTAAAACCACTGAACTTTCTCAGCATGTATTTCAAAGTTGGTACTCTTCAACTAGATATATATCTACGAAAAGGCACATTTATCTACACGAGAGGAAAACCTTGTCAAAGTCAGGAGATGCAGGTCAGTGATGGACTGCATAACTTGATTCTAAAACCACTGAACTTTCTCAGCATGTATTTCAAAGTTGGTACCCTTCAACTAGATATATATCTAAGAAAAGGCACATTTATCTACACGAGAGGAAAAACTTGTCAAAGTCAGGAGATGCAGCTCAGTGGTAGATCATATTCCTTGATTCTAAAACCACTGAACTTTCTCTGCAATTATTTCAATGTTTGCTCTTGTCAACTATACATATATCTACGAAAAGGCACATTTATCTACAAGAGAGGAAAATCTTGTCAAAGTCAGGGGATATAACTCAGTCGTAGAGAACATGCTTTGCATGTATGAGGTTCAATACCCAGCATCTTCATCGCCTTTTCCTCTTTTTACATAGAGATGATTCTAAGAAAAGCCATGTGTAACTACACAACTGGAAAACCTTGTCAAAGTCAGGAGATGCAGGTCAGTGGTGGACTGCATAACTTGATTCTAAAACCACTGAACTTTCTCAGCATGTATTTCAAAGTTTTAAAGTGTATTACCCTTCAACTAGATATATATCTAAGAAAAGGCACATTTATCTACACGAGAGGAAAAACTTGTCAAAGTCAGGAGATGCAGCTCAATGGTAGATCACATTCCTTGATTCTGAAACCACTGAACTTTCTCTGCAATTATTTCAATGTTTGCTCTTGTCAACTATACATTTATCTAAGAAAAGGCACATTTATCTACACGAGAGAAAAAACTTGTCAAAGTCAGGAGATGCAGCTCAATGGTAGATCACATTCCTTGATTCTGAAACCACTGAACTTTCTCTGCAATTATTTCAATGTTTGCTCTTGTCAACTATACATATATCTACGAAAAGGCACATTTATCTACATTAGAGAAAAATGCTATCAAAGGCAGGGGATGTAGCTCAGTGGTAGAGCGCATGCTTCGCATGTATGAGGTCCTGGGTTCAATCCCCAGCATCTCCAGGGTGTTTTCTTCTTTCAAAACTGCTGAACCTACATGAGCTACAGAATTCCACTGTTGTCCTATGTTAGCTATATATATATCCAATAACATGCACATGTATGTACACAACAAGAAAACCTTGTCAAAGTCAGGAGATGCAGGTCAGTGGTGGACTGCATAACTTGATTCTAAAACCACTGAACTTTCTCAGCATGTATTTCAAAGTTGGTACCCTTCAACTAGATATATATCTAAGAAAAGGCACATTTATCTACACGAGAGGAAAAACTTGTCAAAGTCAGGAGATGCAGCTCAGTGGTAGATCATATTCCTTGATTCTGAAACCACTGAACTTTCTCTGCAATTATTTCAATGTTTGCTCTTGTCAACTATACATATATCTACGAAAAGGCACATTTATCTACAAGAGAGGAAAATCTTGTCAAAGTCAGGGGATATAACTCAGTCGTAGAGAACATGCTTTGCATGTATGAGGTTCAATACCCAGCATCTTCATCGCCTTTTCCTCTTTTTACATAGAGATGATTCTAAGAAAAGCCATGTGTAACTACACAACTGGAAAACCTTGTCAAAGTCAGGAGATGCAGGTCAGTGGTGGACTGCATAACTTGATTCTAAAACCACTGAACTTTCTCAGCATGTATTTCAAAGTTTTAAAGTGTATTACCCTTCAACTAGATATATATCTAAGAAAAGGCACATTTATCTACACGAGAGGAAAAACTTGTCAAAGTCAGGAGATGCAGCTCAATGGTAGATCACATTCCTTGATTCTGAAACCACTGAACTTTCTCTGCAATTATTTCAATGTTTGCTCTTGTCAACTATACATTTATCTAAGAAAAGGCACATTTATCTACACGAGAGAAAAAACTTGTCAAAGTCAGGAGATGCAGCTCAATGGTAGATCACATTCCTTGATTCTGAAACCACTGAACTTTCTCTGCAATTATTTCAATGTTTGCTCTTGTCAACTATACATATATCTACGAAAAGGCACATTTATCTACATTAGAGAAAAATGCTATCAAAGGCAGGGGATGTAGCTCAGTGGTAGAGCGCATGCTTCGCATGTATGAGGTCCTGGGTTCAATCCCCAGCATCTCCAGGGTGTTTTCTTCTTTCAAAACTGCTGAACCTACATGAGCTACAGCATTCCACTGTTGTCCTATGTTAGCTATATATATATCCAATAACATGCACATGTATGTACACAACAAGAAAACCTTGTCAAAGTCAGGAGATGCAGGTCAGTGGTGGACTGCATAACTTGATTCTAAAACCACTGAACTTTCTCAGCATGTATTTCAAAGTTGGTACCCTTCAACTAGATATATATCTAAGAAAAGGCACATTTATCTACACGAGAGGAAAAACTTGTCAAAGTCAGGAGATGCAGCTCAATGGTAGATCACATTCCTTGATTCTGAAACCACTGAACTTTCTCTGCAATTATTTCAACGTTTGCTCTTGTCAACTATACATTTATCTAAGAAAAGGCACATTTATCTACACAAGAGGAAAAACTTGTCAAAGTCAGGAGATGCAGCTCAATTGTAGATCACATTCCTTGATTCTGAAACCACTGAACTTTCTCTGCAAGTAGTTTAATGTTTGCCCGTGTCAACTATATGTATATCTAAGAAAAGGCACATTTATCTACACGAGAGGAAAACCTTGTCAAAGTCAGGAGATGCAGCTCAATGGTAGATCACATTCCTTGATTCTGAAACCACTGAACTTTCTCTGCAATTATTTCAATGTTTGCCCGTGTCAAATATACATATATCTAAGAAAAGGCAAGAAAATCTACAAGAGAGGAAAATCTTGTTAAAGTCAGGGGATGTAGCTCAGTGGTAGAGCGCATGCTTTGCATGTATGAGGTCCTGGGTTCAATCCCCAGCATCTCCAAGGCCCTTTTCGCTTCCTAAGTAGAGAAGAATCTATGAAAAGCCATGTGTAAGTACACAACAGGAAAACCTTGTCAAAGTCCAGAGATGCAGGTCAGTGGTGGACTGCATAACTTGATTCTAAAACCACTGAACTTTCTCTGCAATTATTTCAATGTTTGCTCTTGTCAACTATACATATATCTACGAAAAGGCACATTTATCTACATTAGAGAAAAATGCTATCAAAGGCAGGGGATGTAGCTCAGTGGTAGAGCGCATGCTTCGCATGTATGAGGTCCTGGGTTCAATCCCCAGCATCTCCAGGGTGTTTTCTTCTTTCAAAACTGCTGAACCTACATGAGCTACAGCATTCCACTGTTGTCCTATGTTAGCTATATATATATCCAATAACATGCACATGTATGTACACAACAAGAAAACCTTGTCAAAGTCAGGAGATGCAGGTCAGTGGTGGACTGCATAACTTGATTCTAAAACCACTGAACTTTCTCAGCATGTATTTCAAAGTTGGTACCCTTCAACTAGATATATATCTAAGAAAAGGCACATTTATCTACACGAGAGGAAAAACTTGTCAAAGTCAGGAGATGCAGCTCAATGGTAGATCACATTCCTTGATTCTGAAACCACTGAACTTTCTCTGCAATTATTTCAACGTTTGCTCTTGTCAACTATACATTTATCTAAGAAAAGGCACATTTATCTACACAAGAGGAAAAACTTGTCAAAGTCAGGAGATGCAGCTCAATTGTAGATCACATTCCTTGATTCTGAAACCACTGAACTTTCTCTGCAATTATTTCAATGTTTGCCCGTGTCAAATATACATATATCTAAGAAAAGGCAAGAAAATCTACAAGAGAGGAAAATCTTGTTAAAGTCAGGGGATGTAGCTCAGTGGTAGAGCGCATGCTTTGCATGTATGAGGTCCTGGGTTCAATCCCCAGCATCTCCAAGGCCCTTTTCGCTTCCTAAGTAGAGAAGAATCTATGAAAAGCCATGTGTAAGTACACAACAGGAAAACCTTGTCAAAGTCCAGAGATGCAGGTCAGTGGTGGACTGCATAACTTGATTCTAAAAACACTGAACTTTCTCAGCATGTATTTCAAAGTTTTAAAGTGTATTACCCTTCAACTAGATATATATCTAAGAAAAGGCACATTTATCTACACGAGAGGAAAAACTTGTCAAAGTCAGGAGATGCAGCTCAATGGTAGATCACATTCCTTGATTCTGAAACCACTGAACTTTCTCTGCAATTATTTCAACGTTTGCTCTTGTCAACTATACATTTATCTAAGAAAAGGCACATTTATCTACACAAGAGGAAAAACTTGTCAAAGTCAGGAGATGCAGCTCAATTGTAGATCACATTCCTTGATTCTGAAACCACTGAACTTTCTCTGCAAGTAGTTTAATGTTTGCCCGTGTCAACTATATGTATATCTAAGAAAGGGCAAGAAAATCTACAAGAGAGGAAAATCTTGTTAAAGTCAGGGGATGTAGCTCAGTGGTAGAGCGCATGCTTTGCATGTATGAGGTCCTGGGTTCAATCCCCAGCATCTCCAAGGCCCTTTTCGCTTCCTAAGTAGAGAAGAATCTATGAAAAGCCATGTGTAAGTACACAACAGGAAAACCTTGTCAAAGTCCAGAGATGCAGGTCAGTGGTGGACTGCATAACTTGATTCTAAAACCACTGAACTTTCTCAGCATGTATTTCAAAGTTGGTACCCTTCAACTAGATATATATCTACGAAAAGGCACATTTATCTACACGAGAGGAAAACCTTGTCAAAGTCCGGCGATGCAGGACAGTGGTGGACTGCATAACTTTATTCTAAAACCACTGAACTTTCTCTGCAATTATTTCAATGTTTGCCCCTGTCAACTATACATATATCTAAGAAAAGGCACATTTATCTACAAGAGAGGAAAATCTTGTCAAAGTCAGGGGATATAACTCAGTCGTAGAGAACATGCTTTGCATGTATGAGGTTCAATACCCAGCATCTTCATCGCCTTTTCCTCTTTTTACGTAGAGATGATTCTAAGAAAAGCCATGTGTAACTACACAACTGGAAAACCTTGTCAAAGTCAGGAGATGCAGGTCAGTGGTAGACTGCATAACTTGATTCTAAAACCACTGAACTTTCTCAGCATGTATTTCAAAGTTGGTACCCTTCAACTAGATATATATCTAAGAAAAGGCACATTTATCTACACGAGAGGAAAAACTTGTCAAAGTCAGGAGATGCAGCTCAATGGTAGATCACATTCCTTGATTCTGAAACCACTGAACTTTCTCTGCAATTATTTCAATGTTTGCTCTTGTCAACTATACATTTATCTAAGAAAAGGCACATTTATCTACACGAGAGGAAAAACTTGTCAAAGTCAGGAGATGCAGCTCAATGGTAGATCACATTCCTTGATTCTGAAACCACTGAACTTTCTCTGCAATTATTTCAATGTTTGCTCTTGTCAACTATACATATATCTAAGAAAAGGCAAGAAAATCTTCAAGAGAGGAAAATCTTGTCAAAGTCAGGGGATGTAGCTCAGTGGTAGAGCTTATGCTTTGCATGTATGAGTTCCTGGGTTCAATCCCCAGTATCTCCAAGGCCCTTTTCGCTTCCTAAGTAGAGAAGAATCTATGAAAAGCCATGTGTAACTACACAACAGGAAAACCTTGTCAAAGTCCAGAGATGCAGGTCAGTGGTGGACTGCATAACTTGATTCTAAAACCACTGAACTTTCTCTGCAATTATTTCAATGTTTGCTCTTGTCAACTATACATATATCTACGAAAAGGCACATTTATCTACATTAGAGAAAAATTCTATCAAAGGCAGGGGATATAACTCAGTCGTAGAGAACATGCTTTGCATGTATGAGGTTCAATACCCAGCATCTTCATCGCCTTTTCCTCTTTTTACATAGAGATGATTCTAAGAAAAGCCATGTGTAACTACACAACTGGAAAACCTTGTCAAAGTCAGGAGATGCAGGTCAGTGGTGGACTGCATAACTTGATTCTAAAACCACTGAACTTTCTCAGCATGTATTTCAAAGTTTTAAAGTGTATTGGTAGATCACATTCCTTGATTCTGAAACCACTGAACTTTCTCTGCAATTATTTCAATGTTTGCTCTTGTCAACTATACATTTATCTAAGAAAAGGCACATTTATCTACACGAGAGGAAAAACTTGTCAAAGTCAGGAGATGCAGCTCAATGGTAGATCACATTCCTTGATTCTGAAACCACTGAACTTTCTCTGCAATTATTTCAATGTTTGCTCTTGTCAACTATACATATATCTACGAAAAGGCACATTTATCTACATTAGAGAAAAATGCTATCAAAGGCAGGGGATGTAGCTCAGTGGTAGAGCGCATGCTTCGCATGTATGAGGTCCTGGGTTCAATCCCCAGCATCTCCAGGGTGTTTTCTTCTATCAAAACTGCTGAACCTACATGAGCTACAGCATTCCACTGTTGTCCTATGTTAGCTATATATATATCCAATAACATGCACATGTATGTACACAACAAGAAAACCTTGTCAAAGTCAGGATATGCAGGTCAGTGGTGGACTGCATAACTTGATTCTAAAACCACTGAACTTTCTCAGCATGTATTTCAAAGTTGGTACCCTTCAACTAGATATATATCTACGAAAAGGCACATTTATCTACACGAGAGGAAAAACTTGTCAAAGTCAGGAGATGCAGCTCAATGGTAGATCACATTCCTTGATTCTGAAACCACTGAACTTTCTCTGCATGTATTTCAAAGTTGGTACTCTTCAACTAGATATATATCTACGAAAAGGCACATTTATCTACACGAGAGGAAAACCTTGTCAAAGTCAGGAGATGCAGGTCAGTGATGGACTGCATAACTTGATTCTAAAACCACTGAACTTTCTCAGCATGTATTTCAAAGTTGGTACCCTTCAACTAGATATATATCTAAGAAAAGGCACATTTATCTACACGAGAGGAAAAACTTGTCAAAGTCAGGAGATGCAGCTCAGTGGTAGATCATATTCCTTGATTCTAAAACCACTGAACTTTCTCTGCAATTATTTCAATGTTTGCTCTTGTCAACTATACATTTATCTAAGAAAAGGCACATTTATCTACACGAGAGGAAAAACTTGTCAAAGTCAGGAGATGCAGCTCAATGGTAGATCACATTCCTTGATTCTGAAACCACTGAACTTTCTCTGCATGTATTTCAAAGTTGGTACTCTTCAACTAGATATATATCTACGAAAAGGCACATTTATCTACACGAGAGGAAAACCTTGTCAAAGTCAGGAGATGCAGGTCAGTGATGGACTGCATAACTTGATTCTAAAACCACTGAACTTTCTCAGCATGTATTTCAAAGTTGGTACCCTTCAACTAGATATATATCTAAGAAAAGGCACATTTATCTACACGAGAGGAAAAACTTGTCAAAGTCAGGAGATGCAGCTCAGTGGTAGATCATATTCCTTGATTCTAAAACCACTGAACTTTCTCTGCAATTATTTCAATGTTTGCTCTTGTCAACTATACATATATCTACGAAAAGGCACATTTATCTACAAGAGAGGAAAATCTTGTCAAAGTCAGGGGATATAACTCAGTCGTAGAGAACATGCTTTGCATGTATGAGGTTCAATACCCAGCATCTTCATCGCCTTTTCCTCTTTTTACATAGAGATGATTCTAAGAAAAGCCATGTGTAACTACACAACTGGAAAACCTTGTCAAAGTCAGGAGATGCAGGTCAGTGGTGGACTGCATAACTTGATTCTAAAACCACTGAACTTTCTCAGCATGTATTTCAAAGTTTTAAAGTGTATTACCCTTCAACTAGATATATATCTAAGAAAAGGCACATTTATCTACACGAGAGGAAAAACTTGTCAAAGTCAGGAGATGCAGCTCAATGGTAGATCACATTCCTTGATTCTGAAACCACTGAACTTTCTCTGCAATTATTTCAATGTTTGCTCTTGTCAACTATACATTTATCTAAGAAAAGGCACATTTATCTACACGAGAGAAAAAACTTGTCAAAGTCAGGAGATGCAGCTCAATGGTAGATCACATTCCTTGATTCTGAAACCACTGAACTTTCTCTGCAATTATTTCAATGTTTGCTCTTGTCAACTATACATATATCTACGAAAAGGCACATTTATCTACATTAGAGAAAAATGCTATCAAAGGCAGGGGATGTAGCTCAGTGGTAGAGCGCATGCTTCGCATGTATGAGGTCCTGGGTTCAATCCCCAGCATCTCCAGGGTGTTTTCTTCTTTCAAAACTGCTGAACCTACATGAGCTACAGAATTCCACTGTTGTCCTATGTTAGCTATATATATATCCAATAACATGCACATGTATGTACACAACAAGAAAACCTTGTCAAAGTCAGGAGATGCAGGTCAGTGGTGGACTGCATAACTTGATTCTAAAACCACTGAACTTTCTCAGCATGTATTTCAAAGTTGGTACCCTTCAACTAGATATATATCTAAGAAAAGGCACATTTATCTACACGAGAGGAAAAACTTGTCAAAGTCAGGAGATGCAGCTCAGTGGTAGATCATATTCCTTGATTCTGAAACCACTGAACTTTCTCTGCAATTATTTCAATGTTTGCTCTTGTCAACTATACATATATCTACGAAAAGGCACATTTATCTACAAGAGAGGAAAATCTTGTCAAAGTCAGGGGATATAACTCAGTCGTAGAGAACATGCTTTGCATGTATGAGGTTCAATACCCAGCATCTTCATCGCCTTTTCCTCTTTTTACATAGAGATGATTCTAAGAAAAGCCATGTGTAACTACACAACTGGAAAACCTTGTCAAAGTCAGGAGATGCAGGTCAGTGGTGGACTGCATAACTTGATTCTAAAACCACTGAACTTTCTCAGCATGTATTTCAAAGTTTTAAAGTGTATTACCCTTCAACTAGATATATATCTAAGAAAAGGCACATTTATCTACACGAGAGGAAAAACTTGTCAAAGTCAGGAGATGCAGCTCAATGGTAGATCACATTCCTTGATTCTGAAACCACTGAACTTTCTCTGCAATTATTTCAATGTTTGCTCTTGTCAACTATACATTTATCTAAGAAAAGGCACATTTATCTACACGAGAGAAAAAACTTGTCAAAGTCAGGAGATGCAGCTCAATGGTAGATCACATTCCTTGATTCTGAAACCACTGAACTTTCTCTGCAATTATTTCAATGTTTGCTCTTGTCAACTATACATATATCTACGAAAAGGCACATTTATCTACATTAGAGAAAAATGCTATCAAAGGCAGGGGATGTAGCTCAGTGGTAGAGCGCATGCTTCGCATGTATGAGGTCCTGGGTTCAATCCCCAGCATCTCCAGGGTGTTTTCTTCTTTCAAAACTGCTGAACCTACATGAGCTACAGCATTCCACTGTTGTCCTATGTTAGCTATATATATATCCAATAACATGCACATGTATGTACACAACAAGAAAACCTTGTCAAAGTCAGGAGATGCAGGTCAGTGGTGGACTGCATAACTTGATTCTAAAACCACTGAACTTTCTCAGCATGTATTTCAAAGTTGGTACCCTTCAACTAGATATATATCTAAGAAAAGGCACATTTATCTACACGAGAGGAAAAACTTGTCAAAGTCAGGAGATGCAGCTCAATGGTAGATCACATTCCTTGATTCTGAAACCACTGAACTTTCTCTGCAATTATTTCAACGTTTGCTCTTGTCAACTATACATTTATCTAAGAAAAGGCACATTTATCTACACAAGAGGAAAAACTTGTCAAAGTCAGGAGATGCAGCTCAATTGTAGATCACATTCCTTGATTCTGAAACCACTGAACTTTCTCTGCAAGTAGTTTAATGTTTGCCCGTGTCAACTATATGTATATCTAAGAAAAGGCACATTTATCTACACGAGAGGAAAACCTTGTCAAAGTCAGGAGATGCAGCTCAATGGTAGATCACATTCCTTGATTCTGAAACCACTGAACTTTCTCTGCAATTATTTCAATGTTTGCCCGTGTCAAATATACATATATCTAAGAAAAGGCAAGAAAATCTACAAGAGAGGAAAATCTTGTTAAAGTCAGGGGATGTAGCTCAGTGGTAGAGCGCATGCTTTGCATGTATGAGGTCCTGGGTTCAATCCCCAGCATCTCCAAGGCCCTTTTCGCTTCCTAAGTAGAGAAGAATCTATGAAAAGCCATGTGTAAGTACACAACAGGAAAACCTTGTCAAAGTCCAGAGATGCAGGTCAGTGGTGGACTGCATAACTTGATTCTAAAACCACTGAACTTTCTCTGCAATTATTTCAATGTTTGCTCTTGTCAACTATACATATATCTACGAAAAGGCACATTTATCTACATTAGAGAAAAATGCTATCAAAGGCAGGGGATGTAGCTCAGTGGTAGAGCGCATGCTTCGCATGTATGAGGTCCTGGGTTCAATCCCCAGCATCTCCAGGGTGTTTTCTTCTTTCAAAACTGCTGAACCTACATGAGCTACAGCATTCCACTGTTGTCCTATGTTAGCTATATATATATCCAATAACATGCACATGTATGTACACAACAAGAAAACCTTGTCAAAGTCAGGAGATGCAGGTCAGTGGTGGACTGCATAACTTGATTCTAAAACCACTGAACTTTCTCAGCATGTATTTCAAAGTTGGTACCCTTCAACTAGATATATATCTAAGAAAAGGCACATTTATCTACACGAGAGGAAAAACTTGTCAAAGTCAGGAGATGCAGCTCAATGGTAGATCACATTCCTTGATTCTGAAACCACTGAACTTTCTCTGCAATTATTTCAACGTTTGCTCTTGTCAACTATACATTTATCTAAGAAAAGGCACATTTATCTACACAAGAGGAAAAACTTGTCAAAGTCAGGAGATGCAGCTCAATTGTAGATCACATTCCTTGATTCTGAAACCACTGAACTTTCTCTGCAATTATTTCAATGTTTGCCCGTGTCAAATATACATATATCTAAGAAAAGGCAAGAAAATCTACAAGAGAGGAAAATCTTGTTAAAGTCAGGGGATGTAGCTCAGTGGTAGAGCGCATGCTTTGCATGTATGAGGTCCTGGGTTCAATCCCCAGCATCTCCAAGGCCCTTTTCGCTTCCTAAGTAGAGAAGAATCTATGAAAAGCCATGTGTAAGTACACAACAGGAAAACCTTGTCAAAGTCCAGAGATGCAGGTCAGTGGTGGACTGCATAACTTGATTCTAAAAACACTGAACTTTCTCAGCATGTATTTCAAAGTTTTAAAGTGTATTACCCTTCAACTAGATATATATCTAAGAAAAGGCACATTTATCTACACGAGAGGAAAAACTTGTCAAAGTCAGGAGATGCAGCTCAATGGTAGATCACATTCCTTGATTCTGAAACCACTGAACTTTCTCTGCAATTATTTCAACGTTTGCTCTTGTCAACTATACATTTATCTAAGAAAAGGCACATTTATCTACACAAGAGGAAAAACTTGTCAAAGTCAGGAGATGCAGCTCAATTGTAGATCACATTCCTTGATTCTGAAACCACTGAACTTTCTCTGCAAGTAGTTTAATGTTTGCCCGTGTCAACTATATGTATATCTAAGAAAGGGCAAGAAAATCTACAAGAGAGGAAAATCTTGTTAAAGTCAGGGGATGTAGCTCAGTGGTAGAGCGCATGCTTTGCATGTATGAGGTCCTGGGTTCAATCCCCAGCATCTCCAAGGCCCTTTTCGCTTCCTAAGTAGAGAAGAATCTATGAAAAGCCATGTGTAAGTACACAACAGGAAAACCTTGTCAAAGTCCAGAGATGCAGGTCAGTGGTGGACTGCATAACTTGATTCTAAAACCACTGAACTTTCTCAGCATGTATTTCAAAGTTGGTACCCTTCAACTAGATATATATCTACGAAAAGGCACATTTATCTACACGAGAGGAAAACCTTGTCAAAGTCCGGCGATGCAGGACAGTGGTGGACTGCATAACTTTATTCTAAAACCACTGAACTTTCTCTGCAATTATTTCAATGTTTGCCCCTGTCAACTATACATATATCTAAGAAAAGGCACATTTATCTACAAGAGAGGAAAATCTTGTCAAAGTCAGGGGATATAACTCAGTCGTAGAGAACATGCTTTGCATGTATGAGGTTCAATACCCAGCATCTTCATCGCCTTTTCCTCTTTTTACGTAGAGATGATTCTAAGAAAAGCCATGTGTAACTACACAACTGGAAAACCTTGTCAAAGTCAGGAGATGCAGGTCAGTGGTAGACTGCATAACTTGATTCTAAAACCACTGAACTTTCTCAGCATGTATTTCAAAGTTGGTACCCTTCAACTAGATATATATCTAAGAAAAGGCACATTTATCTACACGAGAGGAAAAACTTGTCAAAGTCAGGAGATGCAGCTCAATGGTAGATCACATTCCTTGATTCTGAAACCACTGAACTTTCTCTGCAATTATTTCAATGTTTGCTCTTGTCAACTATACATTTATCTAAGAAAAGGCACATTTATCTACACGAGAGGAAAAACTTGTCAAAGTCAGGAGATGCAGCTCAATGGTAGATCACATTCCTTGATTCTGAAACCACTGAACTTTCTCTGCAATTATTTCAATGTTTGCTCTTGTCAACTATACATATATCTAAGAAAAGGCAAGAAAATCTTCAAGAGAGGAAAATCTTGTCAAAGTCAGGGGATGTAGCTCAGTGGTAGAGCTTATGCTTTGCATGTATGAGTTCCTGGGTTCAATCCCCAGTATCTCCAAGGCCCTTTTCGCTTCCTAAGTAGAGAAGAATCTATGAAAAGCCATGTGTAACTACACAACAGGAAAACCTTGTCAAAGTCCAGAGATGCAGGTCAGTGGTGGACTGCATAACTTGATTCTAAAACCACTGAACTTTCTCTGCAATTATTTCAATGTTTGCTCTTGTCAACTATACATATATCTACGAAAAGGCACATTTATCTACATTAGAGAAAAATTCTATCAAAGGCAGGGGATATAACTCAGTCGTAGAGAACATGCTTTGCATGTATGAGGTTCAATACCCAGCATCTTCATCGCCTTTTCCTCTTTTTACATAGAGATGATTCTAAGAAAAGCCATGTGTAACTACACAACTGGAAAACCTTGTCAAAGTCAGGAGATGCAGGTCAGTGGTGGACTGCATAACTTGATTCTAAAACCACTGAACTTTCTCAGCATGTATTTCAAAGTTTTAAAGTGTATTGGTAGATCACATTCCTTGATTCTGAAACCACTGAACTTTCTCTGCAATTATTTCAATGTTTGCTCTTGTCAACTATACATTTATCTAAGAAAAGGCACATTTATCTACACGAGAGAAAAAACTTGTCAAAGTCAGGAGATGCAGCTCAATGGTAGATCACATTCCTTGATTCTGAAACCACTGAACTTTCTCTGCAATTATTTCAATGTTTGCTCTTGTCAACTATACATATATCTACGAAAAGGCACATTTATCTACATTAGAGAAAAATGCTATCAAAGGCAGGGGATGTAGCTCAGTGGTAGAGCGCATGCTTCGCATGTATGAGGTCCTGGGTTCAATCCCCAGCATCTCCAGGGTGTTTTCTTCTATCAAAACTGCTGAACCTACATGAGCTACAGCATTCCACTGTTGTCCTATGTTAGCTATATATATATCCAATAACATGCACATGTATGTACACAACAAGAAAACCTTGTCAAAGTCAGGATATGCAGGTCAGTGGTGGACTGCATAACTTGATTCTAAAACCACTGAACTTTCTCAGCATGTATTTCAAAGTTGGTACCCTTCAACTAGATATATATCTAAGAAAAGGCACATTTATCTACACGAGAGGAAAAACTTGTCAAAGTCAGGAGATGCAGCTCAATGGTAGATCACATTCCTTGATTCTGAAACCACTGAACTTTCTCTGCAATTATTTCAATGTTTGCTCTTGTCAACTATACATTTATCTAAGAAAAGGCACATTTATCTACACGAGAGGAAAAACTTGTCAAAGTCAGGAGATGCAGCTCAATGGTAGATCACATTCCTTGATTCTGAAACCACTGAACTTTCTCTGCAATTATTTCAATGTTTGCTCTTGTCAACTATACATTTATCTAAGAAAAGGCACATTTATCTACACGAGAGGAAAAACTTGTCAAAGTCAGGAGATGCAGCTCAATGGTAGATCACATTCCTTGATTCTGAAACCACTGAACTTTCTCTGCAATTATTTCAATGTTTGCCCGTGTCAACTATACATATATCTAAGAAAAGGCAAGAAAATCTACAAGAGAGGAAAATCTTGTCAAAGTCAGGGGATGTAGCTCAGTGGTAGAGCGCATGCTTTGCATGTATGAGGTCCTGGGTTCAATCCCCAGCATCTCCAAGGCCCTTTTCTCTACTCCTAAGTAGAGAAGAATCTATGAAAAGACATGTGTAAGTACACAACAGGAAAACCTTGTCAAAGTCCAGAGATGCAGGTTAGTGGTGGACTGCATAACTTGATTCTAAAACCACTGAACTTTCTCTGCAATTATTTCAATGTTTGCCCCTGTCAACTATACATATATCTAAGAAAAGGCACATTTATCTACAAGAGAGGAAAATCTTGTCAAAGTCAGGGGATATAACTCAGTCGTAGAGAACATGCTTTGCATGTATGAGGTTCAATACCCAGCATCTTCATCGCCTTTTCCTCTTTTTACGTAGAGATGATTCTAAGAAAAGCCATGTGTAACTACACAACTGGAAAACCTTGTCAAAGTCAGGGGATGTAGCTCAGTGGTAGAGCTTATGCTTTGCATGTATGAGTTCCTGGGTTCAATCCCCAGCATCTCCAAGGCCCTTTCAGATTCCTAAGTAGAGAAGAATCTATGAAAAGCCATGTGTAAGTACACAACAGGAAAACCTTGTCAAAGTCCGGTGATGCAGGTCAGTGGTGGACTGCATAACTTTATTCTAAAACAACTGAACTTTCTCAGCATGTATTTCAAAGTTGGTACCCTTCAACTAGATATATATCTAAGAAAAGGCACATTTATCTACACGAGAGGAAAAACTTGTCAAAGTCAGGAGATGCAGCTCAATGGTAGATCACATTCCTTGATTCTAAAACCACTGAACTTTCTCTGCAATTATTTCAATGTTTGCTCTTGTCAACTATACATATATCTACGAAAAGGCACATTTATCTACATTAGAGAAAAATGCGATCAAAGGCAGGGGATGTAGCTCAGTGGTAGAGCGCATGCTTCGCATGTATGAGGTCCTGGGTTCAATCCCTAGCATCTCCAGGGTGTTTTCTTCTTTCAAAACTGTTGAACCTACATGAGCTACAGCATTCCACTGTTGTCCTATGTTAGCTATATATATATCCAATAACATGCACATGTATGTACACAACAGGAAAACCTTGTCAAAGTCAGGAGATGCAGGTCAGTGGTGGACTGCATAACTTGATTCTAAAACCACTGAACTTTCTCAGCATGTATTTCAAAGTTGGTACCCTTCAACTAGATATATATCTAAGAAAAGGCACATTTATCTACACGAGAGGAAAAACTTGTCAAAGTCAGGAGATGCAGCTCAGTGGTAGATCACATTCCTTGATTCTAAAACCACTGAACTTTCTCTGCAATTAGTTCAATGTTTGCCCCTGTCAACTATACATATATCTAAGAAAAGGCACATTTATCTACAAGAGAGGAAAATCTTGTCAAAGTCAGGGGATATAACTCAGTCGTAGAGAACATGCTTTGCATGTATGAGGTCCTGGGTTCAATCCCCAGCATCTCCAAGGCCCTTTTCGCTTCCTAAGTAGAGAAGAATCTATGAAAAGCCATGTGTAAGTACACGAGAGGAAAACCTTGTCAAAGTCCGGCGATGCAGGACAGTGGTGGACTGCATAACTTTATTCTAAAACCACTGAACTTTCTCAGCATGTATTTCAAAGTTGGTACCCTTCAAGTAGATATATATCTAAGAAAAGGCACATTTATCTACACGAGAGGAAAACCTTGTCAAAGTCAGGAGATGCAGGTCAGTGATGGACTGCATAACTTGATTCTAAAACCACTGAACTTTCTCAGCATGTATTTCAAAGTTTTAAAGTGTATTACCCTTCAACTAGATATATATCTAAGAAAAGGCACATTTATCTACACGAGAGGAAAAACTTGTCAAAGTCAGGAGATGCAGCTCAATGGTAGATCACATTCCTTGATTCTGAAACCACTGAACTTTCTCTGCAATTATTTCAATGTTTGCTCTTGTCAACTATACATTTATCTAAGAAAAGGCACATTTATCTACACGAGAGGAAAAACTTGTCAAAGTCAGGAGATGCAGCTCAATGGTAGATCACATTCCTTGATTCTGAAACCACTGAACTTTCTCTGCAATTATTTCAATGTTTGCCCGTGTCAACTATACATATATCTAAGAAAAGGCAAGAAAATCTACAAGAGAGGAAAATCTTGTCAAAGTCAGGGGATATAACTCAGTCGTAGAGAACATGCTTTGCATAGATGAGGTTCAATACCCAGCATCTTCATCGCCTTTTCCTCTTTTTACATAGAGATGATTCTAAGAAAAGCCATGTGTAACTACACAACAGGAAAACCTTGTCAAAGTCAGGAGATGCAGGTTAGTGGTGGACTGCATTACTTGATTCTAAAACCACTGAACTTTCTCAGCATGTATTTCAATGTTTGCCCCTGTCAACTATACATATATCTAAGAAAAGGCACATTTATCTACAAGAGAGGAAAATCTTGTCAAAGTCAGGAAATGCAGCTCAATGGTAGATCACATTCCTTGATTCTAAAACCACTGAACTTTCTCTGCAATTAGTTCAATGTTTGCCCTTGTCAACTATACATATATCTAAGAAAAGGCAAGAAAATCTACAAGAGAGGAAAATCTTGTCAAAGTCAGGGGATGAAGCTCAGTGGTAGAGCGCATGCTTTGCATGTATGAGGTCCTGGGTTCAATCCCCAGCATCTCCAAGGCCCTTTTCGCTTCCTAAGTAGAGAAGAATCTATGAAAAGCCATGTGTAAGTACACAACAGGAAAACCTTGTCAAAGTCCAGAGATGCAGGTCAGTGGTGGACTGCATAACTTGATTCTAAAACCACTGAACTTTCTCAGCATGTATTTCAAAGTTGGTACCCTTCAAGTAGATATATATCTACGAAAAGGCATTTATCTACACGAGAGGAAAACCTTGTCAAAGTCCGGCGATGCAGGACAGTGGTGGACTGCATAACTTTATTCTAAAACCACTGAACTTTCTCAGCATGTATTTCAAAGTTGGTACCCTTCAACTAGATATATATCTAAGAAAAGGCACATTTATCTACACGAGAGGAAAAACTTGTCAAAGTCAGGAGATGCAGCTCAATGGTAGATCACATTCCTTGATTCTGAAACCACTGAACTTTCTCTGCAATTATTTCAATGTTTGCCCGTGTCAACTATACACATATCTAAGAAAAGGCAAGAAAATCTACAAGAGAGGAAAATCTTGTCAAAGTCAGGGGATGTAGCTCAGTGGTAGAGCGCATGCTTTGCATGTATGAGGTCCTGGGTTCAATCGCCAGCATCTCCAAGGCCCTTTCCGTTTCCTAAGTAGAGAAGAATCTATGAAAAGCCATGTGTAAGTACAGAACAGGAAAACCTTGTCAAAGTCAGGAGAGGCAGTTCAATGGTAGACTGCATAACTTGATTCTAAAACCGCTGAACTTACTCTGCAATTATTTCAATGTTTGCTCTTGTCAACTATACATATATCTACAAAAAATTTTAATAAAGAATAGTTTGCAGTTTCATCAGCAGAAGCCAGCTTCAAGTCTCACAAGGAGTTCGTAAGCCGCTCTCTATCTCCTCCTCTCCTTCTACCGTACATTCACATTTCCAGAACAATTATACTCTAACAGAGTCCACTAACTACATCATTACTAAGATACTGATTGGTTAAGAACACTAGACAAAACTGGTAATTTTCCACACATGGACAGATAGTCAGAAGCATATCTTCTTCCATTATGATGCTGACGATCGGACCCTGAACTTAGGCACAGAATGTCCTTCTAGGTCAGGCCTATAGGCGCCTTCAGGTCTCCAGTCCAGATGACAACAGTCCACCAGTACCCATAACAGACCTGTACAGAACACTGAGCGCACATACATAGATACACATGATTCACAGTTTCTTCAAGGCTGAAGTTGATCTGAGCTCTGCTCTTAACAGGACACTTTCCCAAAACATTCTGATAAGTTGTACTTTTCTCTCAGTCAGAGGTACAGACAATATACATCATTATTTTCTAGAGTTTGAAAATGAAAAGGAAATTAAAGGCTTTAACATAAGTTGAAGTTAGTCATTCTAAATAATAACATATTCAGAAAGATAATTTTGTGATAAATCACTCAAAATATATATGTTGAAGCGGCAGTGGATTCCAGAATCCACTCCTGACCAGTTCCACCCCGCCCTCGAGGCGGGACTCGCGGCGGTCCTGGCGGACGAGACCTGGGAAGAGGGACAGGGCGAGAAGTAGAGGGAGAGGCAGAAATAAAAGGGGAAGAGAGAGAAGCAGCTGGAAGGGTTTCACCGACCATCATGCCACCATCTGATCCTCCACCAGTTGTATGGCTGAGTCCAGCGACGTCGGCTGGTGGCACTGGACCCACTCTGCAGTCTTCTTCGGCAGACTTGCGATGAACTGTTCCAGTACCACCCCATCGATGATGATTTCGACGTTGCTTCCCTCAGTCAATAGTCACTTACGGCAGGAGTCCCTGAGCTGTTGTGCCATCGCGAAGGGTTGGCCGCTCTCGCCCAGGTCCAGCGAACGGAATCACTGGCAGTGTTGTTCAAGGCTTCGGCCGACCCGCTGGATGATGGCTCGCTTCGTCGAAGACCAGGAGGTTCTGCATGGGTAGCTGTTGAGCCGCCATCTGGGCTTCTCCTGATAAGAGCGGGATTAACCGCACTGGCCATTGCTCTTTTGGCCACCCCCCTGCTGCCGACGTCTTCTCGAAGAGCTCCAGGAACACTTCCGGGTCGTCCTGGGGCAACATAACTGTCACAGACTGATGGAGACAACACAGGTAATACAGTTCACATAGGTTTATTATTGCAGGTGGCAGAAAGAAGGAGAATAAACAGGTGAGTAGATTGATGATGAGACGTTGAATGAACTGAATAACAGTAATAATAACTTGAATAACAGTCTCTTTGTATTAGTAGGTGATGGTAACTGGCAGGCTGATTAAAAGAGTGGATGATCTGGTTTGAGGACGAGCGAAGACGAAGGACGATGAGGGTGAGAAATTGGTCAGGGGCTGGTGTCTTAATTGGATGATAGTCAAGGGAGAAGAGAAGATGAAGGACAATGAAGGTGAGAAATCTTTTATAGGGAGTGCTGATTAATGATAACAAAGGCAAGTGCTGGTGATGATGAAGTGTGTTCAGGTGATGAGCAGAAAGGATCTTGGGAATTGTAGTGCTGAGGGTGATTGTGCTGGTGACTATGGCAGTACTTCCCCCTCCCGGAAAGCACAACCCTGTGCAAAATGGATTCCATCCGGGTTGGACGTCCTGGAGCTGTGTTAGGTTTTAGGGATACCTTCAGGACGGCACCAGCAGGGAGGTGCTGGAAGCTCAGGAAGCCATAGTGGTGCATGAAGTTCAGGAAGCCCTGGCGGTGCAGGAAGCTCAGGATGTTCAGGAAGCTCATAAAGCCATGGCGGTGCAGGAAGCCAGGGTGGTACAGGGGGCTTTGGAGACTGAAGGACATGGTAACCATGGGTCTGAAGTGGGCTCTGAACTAAGCTCTGGGGTTGAAGCGGGCTCATGGGCTGGAGAAGATTCTGGAGTAGGCTCATGGGTAAGCTTGGGGACGAGAGCAGGCATATGACTCTGATCAGAGGCTGGAGCCTTCACTGGACTCTGGTCAGGGACTGGAGCCTTCCCTTCACTGGATGATAGTCAGGGACTGGGGCCTTCACTGGACCATAGTCAGGGGTTGAGGGAAGACGAAGGACGATGAAGGTGAGAAATCTCAATCATGAGACAAACAGGTAAGGAGCCAGGTAAGTGAAGAGGTATACATAAACAAGACCAGACGATTGTGTGGAATGTAGGGGATTTTACAGTTAAAGACTCGAAAGACCAGATATGATAAATGAAGACCCGGAGTCAGAGTTTAAAAAAAATAAATTGAAGAAAATTTTACTGAAGAATAGTTTGCAGTTTCATCAGCAGAAGCCAGCTTCAAGTCTCACAAGGAGTTCGTAGGCCGCGCTCTCTCTCGCGTACATTCACATTTCCACAACAATTATACTCTAACAGAGTCCACTAACTACGTCATTACTAAGATACTGATTGGTTAAGAAAACTAGACAAAACTGGTAATTTTCCACACATGGACAGATAGTCAGAAGAATATCTCTTTCCATTATGATGCTGACAATCAGACCCTGAACTTAGGCACAGAATGTCCTATTAAGTCAGGACAAGGCGTCGGCACGTGTCAAGCAGAGTCCCAGTTGTCCACTACTACCCATAACGGACCTGTACAGAACACTAAGCGCACATACATAGATACACATGATTCACAGCTTCTTCAAGGCTGAAGTTGATCTGAGCTCTGCACTGAACAGGAAACTTTTCCAAAATATACTGATAAGTTGTACTTTTCTCTCAGTCCGATACAGACAATATACATCATTATTTTCTAGTGTTTGAAAATGAAAAGGAAATTAAAGGCTTTAACATAAGTTGAAGTTAGTCATTCTAAATAATTCAATATTTAGAAAGATAATTTCGTGATAAATCGCTCAAAATATATATATTGAAGCGGCAGTGGATTCCAGAATCCACCCCTTCAGGAAGATGACTACTTTTATAGGTCGTGCTGATGAGTGAAAACGAAAGTAAGTGCTGGCAGGTACAGGTGATGGTGAAGTGTGTTCAGGTGATGAACAGAGAGGATCTTGGGAATTGTAGTGCTGAGAGTGATTGAGCTGGTGACTATAACACATACTTTCAGAGAAAATACTCCGCATGATGTTACATCCTTTTGGACTGGGTGAGGAAGAGTCTCACAGGTCCACTTTGCGGCACCACATTCCCGGCCCTTCATGAATGACCTATTAAAAAAGAAAAAAAAGAAAGAGTCAATTAAACCAATGTAAAGAACATACAGTCTTAACATTCTCTAAACTGTAAGTGCAATTGTCACAACATCAGAACTCTATTGCATGTCTGTAAAAGGTAGTTACTTACCCAAAACATTTAATACATTAGTACTTTTGTCATTGTGTGAGCCACACTGGTCAAAATGTTTAGAAATTTTTTTCACTATGGACATATTTCTTATATATAAATTACATGCGAAATGTGTTATGAAACTTCCTGGTTGCTTGTTCTTTTTTTACATATTTTATTACAGTATGTCTTACCCAAACAGCACATGTATACATCTTATATGAATTTGACCCGTCAGATTCCGTGACCCTACTGTACCTATAGACTGATCAATATGCTTAATAAAACAGAAAGGGGAGGTGGTCAAACATCACATGAGTCACTTTATAGAACATTGCAGTCAGTTGTGGTGAAATAAAGAGCGGTCACATATTTCGGTAGGTATATGAAAAAATACTATAGCAATTTATAGTAAATATTATAGTGTTTTTGAATCATATAGTAAATTGTAGTATGCTGTATATAGTTTGTTGCAGTATAATATACCCTATAATAGTAGAAAACTTAGTACAGTATTGGGTCAAGTAAGTTTATATTACTATAGTTGTTAAATTACCACAGCAACTATACAATTACCACAATAAATTAATTCAAGTACTTTACTATAGTATGGCTCAAAAACACTATGGTATTTATTATAAATTACTATAGTATTTTTTTTCATGTTTGACCCGTCATATATATATATATACATATACACCACATTTTATAAATACATACTGTACAAACTGTAATTTTAGTTTGAGTAATTGTAAGTGATATAATAAGAATAAAGTCTACGTGTATCAGGCAATGAGAATACAAAACGAATCCATTCTTTGTATAACGTCCAGCATCAGTCAATAACAGCGCAGCATTAATGTTTCATTTCTTCTGTATACAAGCATTTCTATGCTTGGACGTTTCTTTTTTATATACATAAAACATCTTTTGCAGTATCATTCCGCTTCAGTGTTTGCGCTCTCGCGCGAAGATTTGCTCAACAGCGACCCCTGGTCACAGTTTTCGATAGGTCACCGATTTCGGCACAACACCGGAAATGAGGCAAAATCTCAGGATAAGTAACAGTAAATTAAATGTGCTACTTATCAAATTGTGTTTTATTAACATCTACACCTACCCCAACCCTAAACCGACCCCTCAATTCTGCAAATACAGTTATTAAATTAAATTAATAAATATTAAATGACGCAATATTGATGTGCTCATGTCCAGTGGCCGTACTGTATAGTCTTTACTGAGCGCCGCCCTGAAAAGGGGCGGGGCAGCATAAAATCTATAAAGTCAACTGTTTGTATCGTGGAAAAAAAAAACGTATTTTAATTTTAAAAAAATCGCTTGTGAAAATTATTTTATTTTTAAATTCATGTTTTCCTAAATAATATTTTTGAGTACAACAATTTGAGTAACAAGGTGAAATAATCAGCATTTCTTGAGTGTCCCAGTTTGAGCCCTCCCGCTCCACATTGGCGTTAGTTGACGGACTGTCTAGTTACAACCTTTTTTTTAATAGACATTTGTGGGGGAAAAACTGTTAGCAGCGTAACTGAATCTCAAGCCAACTAACTGGAAATGGCAAGCGATACCAACATAACTTCTTGGAAAACAACCGTTATAATCAGCACCTCACCTCAGGTTGGTTTTCATGTTGGATGACTACTTGGTCGGTGTCGTGTCACAGCTAGGAGCGTGGCGTCGGCGTGGAGGGAAACATTCCTTTCCTTCTGACTGAAAAAGTATGGTGTGAAACCAGTATGCCATACCTAGAATCACTTCTGCCGCTCGATAGAGCCAGATTCAATGAAAAACTGAGCCGTGTTGGGTGGAATTGTCCGTACAATATCCGTGACTGGACAAACGACCCAGAATGCCCAGAGGTGTCGTTTCCCAACATTTTGTTATTTGAGTCTCTAAGTAAGAGACGGCTAATCTTAGATTTTTCAATCTGACTATAATATCAGTATCCCAACAGTCTATATTGTTATCCATGTTCATTAAAGCTGTGGTATATGATACTATGTCTTAGCATGTTAAATTAATGCATTCCATGCATAGTTTCGACTGTAGCAGGGACGTTACTCAGTGCTGTTATTAGCCGTGCTGTATAGCACAGGAATCTACTCGATGAGCAACGTGAAGAATTGCAGGTCCCGAGGCTCACAATTTTTTCACCAGTGGCTTTGTGGGAATATTGGGGAGCAACATTTGTTTATTTTAGCCCATTTGTTCTCCTTGCCATGGTTGCAGTCGGCCCAGTCAAAATGTTGCAGAACGTTTTCTAAACGGAAACGGTGGTGCATTGACACCTGTTCTGGTGACGTTGTAACTATGGCAGCTGAGAAGGCCATTCTTTGTGTACTTTTTGAAGAATTATCGGAGCCTGATGAAATCGGTATAAATACGTGTTTAATATTATATGCTCGGTGTTACAGTCACTGCTGTCCAGAGGAAAAGAGAACAGTACAATCGAGTGAAGGGATTTGTGGAAACTGGTTCCTAATTATTGTGATCCAACATTTGCCTCGCATTTAATTATCTTTTTTTATCTCCTGGTAATCAATTCTAATTAAAGTTATTTTATTCCTAGTTCTTCCTTTTTTAATACCTTGTATTCTCTTTCTCATGTCTTCTAATATTTTTCAATTGTCGCGTGTACCGAGCTGCAGCGGACGCATTTGTAAACGACTTTATTTGGACCCATTGTGCGAGCTGTCTCAACATGTAGGCTATTAACCGCGTTGTTTATATCCATGTTGCTGCTGACTGGGCAGAAAAAACAAGAGAAAACGTATCCCAAACCTCTTTGCACACCGTTTCCAGGAAACATGTCGTTCAACCCGGAAACCGTAGCAAAAACGTTGCGCACCGGTTTTAGCATGAATGTGCCCCAGGTGTCCTGACATTTTATCCTACCCAGGCTTACTACGCGTGCGCATTCAAATTTGTGTCATGATAAATAACACAATTTCTGTATTTGCATTGTTGCAAGGGTAGGTTTAGGGTTGGGGTAGGTGTTGACATTAATAAAGCACAATCAGATGGGTAGCATTTTTCGCTGTCGATTTGCGCTTGTTCTAATGGAAAATGCTATCAGATTGTGCTATCACCATGTATTTGCATTATTGTAAGGGTAGTTTTAGGACTGGGGTTGGTGTAGATATTAATAAAACCTTAAACCACATTAATATCATTTGCTGGAAGCTCATATTTGCTGTCGAATTGTGCCACCTACTGTTTCAATGCGAGATAGCAAAATGTGACAGGTTAACAATTTAGCTCAAATTGTCAGAACACCGGCTCCGTCAGTTTATAGGGCAAGCACATAAAACTTAATAGTTTTTGTTTGTTTGTTTGTTTTTACTTATTAGAGGTGCAGAACGCCACACCGCAACTTTAAGGCATTGTACCAAGCAAAAATCAATCGTTATTATTATGAAGAGTAAAGATCAAGCGCCTAAAGGTCTACCTGCGTTAATTCGAACGGTTTGATTTCGCACACGGCATAAACGGATATGACGTTTTTGTGGGCATTCCTATAGGTTTTAGTTGTTTTAGCTTTGTGGAAAATGTTGTTTTGCTGTTTTTGATTCTATTAATTTGATTTATTGACTCACTGAAGCACACTTATTTATGCATTACCTGCTTATTTTGTATTATCCTCACAGTGTGACGAACCCTCACAGATACTTTTAGCGCAGCAGCACAGGATTCGTCGCTCAGACAGCATTCTGTCCTCTTCTTTTGTTTTCCCCTTGTCAGGTAGGAATTTTTAAATATGGATATTTATTTTTCTCTGGATATTAACAAAAATCCATCGCTTTGTTTCTGAAGGCCTTTATAAACCCCCTGGAGCCTTATGGATTATTTTTTATGATGGATGGATGCATTTATTTTGGGCTTCAAAATAAATGATTCACTATCATTATAAATCTTTGGAGAGCTAGGATATTTTTAAATATATCTCCAATTGTGTTTGTCTGAAAGAAGAGAGTCATATACACCTAGGATGGCTTGAGGGTGAGTAAATCAAGGGATAATTTTCATTTTCATTTTTGGGTGAACTAACCCTTTAAAAATTGCAGTCCATCACAATGTAGAAAACGATCAGCCTGGTAACAAGAAACTACAACAAATAGAAATAGGCCAATGCCAACTGTGACAGAGAACATGTGCCGCAAATCAGAACTGTCATTATGCACATGTGCGTTACATCCTCTTTCTGAAATTTAAAGGATGTGTTTCACCTAATGTAACCTATTTAGAGTACTGCAGTGATTACAGTTTTTAAAAAAAGTTTGTTGGCCAACCCGGAAGTTGGCATCACACTGCTTCTCTGGACAAAAAAACCCAATAGGATTTTTTTTTTACATTGGCTTTTGGATTACTGCAGAAAATAAGTTCTGTGAACAAAAAAAAAATTTTTTGATTCTCAAGATAATCTTCACAAAAGAAAAACACTTTGATACATTTTGAACCCTAAATACAATCGGCAGAACTTGTGAATAGTTAAACCAAGGACGAAGGCTATAGCTAGTCTCATTTAGCTGTTAACAACCACATTTTTCAAGACAAATCAAAAATGTTAAAGGCTAGGGAAGTTTATTTATATAGCACATTTCATACACAATGGTAATTCAAAGTGCTTTACATAGAAACGGAATTTAAATAATAATTAAATAATCACAACGTATGCGTCTTGCTCTAGGACTTTGCCATATTGGTTGTTTTTCTCTGTGGGTTTACACTGATGTATGTTGTACATTAAAATGTGAAAATAGCTTTTGTTAAAGATATTTTTGTCTGGCTATTTTTTCAGCTTGTGCTAACCACAGACCTTATTTCAGGCTTTTAACCTAAAACCATTTAAAAAAATAAATAAATAAATATTCATTTACGCTGAAATTGCTAAAATTGTTTCTAGGGTTTGGCCTGTAGAACTGTCAATGTTAAGAAACCACTGAGAAATTCAGGCAAGCACTTACACTGTGTTACAGCTGTACTGACGACAGAAGCATTGTAGAAAACTCATAGAGTTTGTTAGCTTTTTTAAATAATATTATTAATAATAATAATAATCGGTAACTTGGTAGAAAGGCAAATAGAGAGATTATTTGACGCAAGGTTTTTTATTAAGAACCCTTTTAACATTTCCGGAATTCTCAAACGTGAAGTCATAGGGAGACTACGGCAAATATGATTTTAGCATTCCCATTTGTCCCAACAGAAAGAGAAAAAATCCACAATAGCCTTTCCACATCTTTCCAAAAGAGGAAAAAATAGAGAGAGAGATTGATTACAGCAGTCAGAAGAGAAAAAGAGGTCAAATTTTAGTTGTTGTATTAGAAAAACCCTTGCAGCAGTGATGTCTAGTTTTTCGTAATTTAATGCAAGGAAAATATAACATGGATATAGTGTTGGAACATGTACATAAATGAAAAAAAAAATACAGTCTGAAAATAGATCCCAGGTGTATGCTAAAGAGTTGCCTTCTCTTCACATTTCTGTGCACAGGTACGGCTTTCTTGCTAGTCACACTGGAGGAGTTTTCGGCTAAGCTTGAGAATACAGGACTTTTTGAGAGAATTGAGAAGTTTGTGCACGTCCATAGAAACAGTTTTCTTCTGCTTCAAGCCCCAATCTATGGAAAAAGAGAGTGGGACATTTTCTCATCAGTGCAGAACAGGTGCATGATAAATTAAACACAACAAATGTGCAACTTTATTTTGAAAGCAAGCACACAATATTACATACATGACCAAAAAGGCAGGGTTCTTGACATGGCATCTAGAGATCCATTCAGACTTAAGATGCCTCTGTGGTACAATTAATTTCCAAAGGTGACTAATAATAAATGACTAATGAACACACTTTATGGAAGAGCTCAGTTCTGGCCAGCAACAAAGACTTTTATTTTGAAAAGAAAGAAAGAAAATGTTGTAATTCTGATATTTTAGTTAAATGCTGTAATTCTGATAGTTAAATTTTTTGCAACAGATTCCTTGGCTGTAACCTCAGAGTCATACCTGTGCATAGTACAGCTGATGTAGTGAAGGGAATGCTGATCATCGCAAAGGTAGCCTGTGATGTTTTACACTTCAGTTTGAGTTTTCTTTATTCTCATAATTTTTTAGTAATGTTTTCATTTTACAATGAATGCTATCTAGAGGTAAATTATGTTATGGTTTTAATGTTCATTTGAATTTTACATCAAGGACTGTTTTCACTATAAAATATTTATACTAAAATTCCATTTACGAGAAGTACATTAGAATGGTGTCTGCAAAAGGTTTAATGGCCTTTATATTCCAGGCCACAAGTAAACCCAATGTGGAGAATTTGAGAGATCAGATGTCTTTGGCTTGTGCTCAAATCATTGATCATAGCCCAGTTTGGGGGATGCTTCGAGAGAGACAGTTCTAGTGATATTCATGTTCATGTCCATTCATTTTCTTTAATGTTTGCTAAACTTCTTTTTAACAGCAGATGTCAGTATTGTTTCATAGTAAGTTGTGTAAAACTGGTTGCCATTCATTGCTTTGTTCATATCCTTGTAAAAACTTATTTTTTCTTCATAATAGCAATTCTTCATTAAACACAAGGTACAGGGAAGGTAAATAAATAAATATATTTTTCACTTCAAACCACAGTAATTGTGCCCACTTGTTCATTTTTGACCCTCCTCAATGATGTCCTCTATACGAACAACCAGGCTTTCCATTAAGTCATATGTGACCAGGGCACACTGCAAGACCTGCAAATGATATATTTAGTGTTGTGTGTGACTCATTGTCATTATTTTTAAACTGAATTCAGATAAGTAGTAGGCCTACAGATAGTCTAACCTTATCTTGTGCCTCACGTGACATGCTGCCTGTCTCTGTTTTCACAATCAAGCTCTGAACTGATCTCTTTCCAGAGGCCTCCTTAAATTCTGTGGGGAAACAAAGATGTTACTACAAATCAAAGTCTATTTTTATGACTACATAATTATATAAATTTAACAGATAAAGAACACAAAGCATGTATTACCTTTAGCCTTGATCTTTTTGTCCTCTCTAAGCCTTTTTAACTCTTTTCCATAGTATGATTTTGACATGCTTAGACATACTCGTAATAATTTTGTGTAACTTTCTGCAATGTGGCACAGGTCTATCCATATTCCAGTCTGAAAATAACAGGGTGTGTCTTATTAATGGAATATGATGAAAATATACAGTGTGTATATGTATATACAGGTGCTGGTCATATAATTAGAATATCATCAAAAAGCTTATTTATTTCACTAATTCCATTCAAAAAGTGAAATGATGATTATGATGATTATAACGGACAACTAAGGAAAATCCCGGATTCAGTGTCTCAGAAAATTAGAATATTACTTAAGACCAATACAAAGAAAGGCTTTTTAGAAATCTTGGCCAACTGAAAAGTATGAACATGAAAAGTATGAGCATGTACAGCACTCAATACTCAGTTGGGGCTCCTTTTGCCTGAATTACTGCAGCAATGCGGCGTGGCATGGAGTCGATCAGTCTGTGGCACTGCTCAGGTGTTATGAGAGCCCAGGTTGCTCTGATAGTGGCCTTCAGCTCTTCTGCATTGTTGGGTCTGGCATATCGCATCTTCCTCTTCACAATACCCCATAGATCTTCTATGGGGTTAAGGTCAGGCGAGTTTGCTGGCCAATTAAGAACAGGGATACCATGGTCCTTAAACCAGGTACTGGTTGCTTTGTCACTGTGTGCAGGTGCCAAGTTCTGTTGGAAATGAAATCTGCATCTCCATAAAGTTGGTCAGCAGCTGGAAGCATGAAGTGCTCTGAAAACTTCCTGGTATACAGCTGCGTTGATCTTGGACCTCAGAAAACACAGTGGACCAACAACAGCAGATGACATGGCACCCCAAACCATCACTGACTGTGGAAACGTTGTGGAAACAATGTTGATTCTTCCAGACTCTGGGACCCTGATTTTCAAAGGAAATGTAAAATTTACTTTCATAAGAGAACATAACTTTGGACTACTCTGCAGCAGTCCAGTCCTTTTTGTCTTTAGCCCAGGCGAGACGCTTCTGACGCTGTCTGTTGTTCAAGAGTGCCTAACAGAAGGAATGCAACAGCTGAAACCCATGTCTTGCATGCGTCTGTGCGTAGTGGTTCTTGAAGCACTGATTCCAGCTGCAGTCCACTCTTTATGAATCTCCCCCACATTTTTTAATGGGTTTTGTTTCACAATCCTCTCCAGGGTGCTGTTATCCCTATTGCTTGTACACTTTTTTTCTACCATATCTTTTCCTTCCCTTCGCCTCTCTATTAATGTGCTTGGACACAGAGCTCTGTGAACAGCCAGCCTCTTTTGCAATGACCTTTTGTGTCTTGCCCTCATTGTGCAAGGTGTCAATGGTCATCTTTTGGACAACTGTCAATTCAGCAGTCTTCCCCATGATTGTGTAGCCTACAGAACTAGACTGAAAGACCATTTAAAGGCCTTTTCAGGTGTTTTGAGTTAATTAGCTGATTAGCTGATTAGTCTTCAATATTGAACCTTTTCACAATATTCTAATTTTCTGAGATACTGAATTTGGGATTTTCCTTAGTTGTCAGTTATAATCATCAAAATTAAAAGAAATAAACATTTGAAATATATCAGTCTGTGTGTAATGAATGAATATATACAATATATAATATAATATAATATATATATAATATATATAATATATAATATAATATACAAGTTTCACTTTTTGAATGGAATTAGTGAAATAAATCAACTTTTTGATGATATTCTAATTATATGACCAGCACCTCTACATAATATAGTGGTGATTTGACAGACTGTTGTAAAAAATCTTACCGAAATTTCTCTTTCCTTTATCAATAAATACCGCAGAAGATTCAGAGACTCCATGACCCTTTAAAAGCAATAAATATAAAAATATTTATATGGGAAAGAACAAATAACACATATAACTCTTATTGGTTATAGTCAAATTTTGTCCTTAGATATCTCTCGTACTTTACACAGAAAGAGTTACATGCAACAGGTGTAAATAGTGGTAAAAGCTGACCATCAACAGGATGAAGTAAGCCCTAAGTAATTTATCACGGACTGATTATCCAGACAAGGTATATCAATCACTCAGGTTTTAGTATCATTTTAAGAATGACACTGGATCTGCCTCAAAATATTGGACTACTCACCATCTGTTCTGCATTGTGGGATCGTGGCATTAAACCTGGACTACGCTCATAAATAAATTATGGTTAGGGATGGATTGTATCTAGTTAGTAGGAGATCTAACATTTAAAATAGAGACAGCTGCCATATGTGGAGTCTGTACTTGGGTTACGATTCATGTCAATGATTTGTTGATATGAAAGTTGATTAGATCCATCAAGAAGTAGTTATATGCCTTTAGTGGCTTGTCAGGCGATTGTTTTCGTTTACTGAAAGCTTTGTAAAAATGCAGGTCTTGTTCACCTGTCCATCCCATGAAGCAAGTCAGTTTCATGTCCCTGTGGGAGAGTGATAGTGTCTCTGAGCAGTGAGATGAGCCATGTCCCCTCAAACCAGCCGTCCTGGTCAGCTGACTTTAATAGCAAAAGAGAATAGATATTTCTAATTAAGTGATTCATAGATGAATAAAATCCTATCATTTGGACAAGTGGACATTTAAGCATATGATTCATGACTGTAAGACATCTGATCGTTTTATACACTACCTTTCTGCACAGTTCGACTTGATTCTTAAAGTTTTTGATGATGATACTCTCTACCCCTGCATGATGGCCAGTCTTCATGATACGTCTTAGAGCATTCACAAAGGAGAAATAAGCAATTAATACTCAGCTGAGAATGTTCAAATTTTTAAGTTAAACTTTTTATATTTACGCACATCAACAGATTCCATTCTAATCTTGATTGCACTTTTAATTAAACATTGATCTAGAAATCATACCTGAAAAATTTGTGCTTTGCTTCACCATTAAGCTTCTCGATAAAGAGTTGGAACACCACAAGACTTCTTCCTCTCTTAATGAAAGAGGTCAGATGACCGCAAATATAAAACTGGATTAAATTCACATAGATCAGATTTACATGCAATTTGTGTCTCATCTATACTCACCAAATGCTGGATAGGACAGTCAATCATAATTTTAATTAAGTTCTGTGAACAAATAACAAAAGTTCTCTTGTAAGTTAGCAGTGCCATGGTACTGATGTATTGTATATCCTTACAAGATATGATGTAGGTTTTAAGAAGTGGGGTGATGTTTTTTCAGCTTTTTTAACACGGTATAAAACACAAAAGCACAAACAAAACTCAAAATGTATTTGTTTTGTTTATTCCATAACAATGCATAGTGTTGCATACCTGTGGAACCTCATGAAATGGTTTAAGCTCTAAAAGCTCCACTGGGAGACTGCAGTCTGTTACTCTTTCCAAACTTTTGACAAACAAGTCCTTAAAAATGCAAAAAAATAAATAAATAAATAAATAAAAAACATAGTAAATTACTAATCACTAATGAAAATTCAAGTATGTACATAATTTTCTCCAATGTACTTTTTATGTACTTTTTTCTTTGTACTAACTATAATAATTTTTGGTGTACATTCACTTTACCAGTCCTTTCAAAATCCATGATTCATCCTTTCTGCATAGAAATAAAAAACAGGAAGGGAAGTTGGAATAAAAACATGGTACACTATGTTGGCTTTTTTTTTATTTTAATAAAATAAAAATTGCATTGTTTACACACCTACTCAACAGAAGATTGATGTACTCCATATTGCACTGCAGGACGAAAACAGGGCTGAAATAAAATGTTAAATTACACCACTATGTAAAAACTGTGATACATTAAAAGTATATTGGTCATGTAAACCGCTTTCATAAAGACATTGTTATTGTGTACCATAAATAAAAAAAAAACTGTCTGAAGGTCTAAACCCTTTTCATATATTTGAAGCCTTTTGTGCACAAAACAAGATTCTCAAAAGGGGATTTTGAACCGCTTTTGAAAGCCCAAGAGATTTGTGGCCTCAACAGTTCATACTGTCTTTGAGTCTGGTAAACACATGGCGAGAGGGGGAAAAACATATATTTTAAGTTTTGAGGTCTAACTGCAACTTACCTAAAAACTGCAGGAAACACTTCTATGGCAATAAGCTGGACAAACAGCAAGTAAGCCATGCAAGCTCTTGATTCATTTGGATGACAAGCGCCTTTCTCCAGCATAGTGTCTTCTTTTCCCCTCAAAGGCTGGTAGAACAGTATTTTTGGCAGAGACTCTTGGAGCACTGCTAGGATTTCCTAGTGTTAGAAGCACAGAAGCACTTAGTTGATCCTTTTTCCAAAACCATGCCTAACAGTAACAAAAATATGTGATATCATTACCATTATTTCTGTGGCAAAATTCCACAGGGGAGAAATTTCTGTCGTGTTTGCCTCTCTGTCCAGCTGAACTTGGAGAAGAGGTTCCCTTAGACTCTTCATGCAACTGAGCCATTAGAGAAAGAAAAGAAATTGTGAAAAATTAGGTAAAATATTGTATGTTTCTCATTATCCTTACTTAAATGAGTGGTACTTAAATTTATAAAATGTTAACTTGCATCAGACTCAATTGACAACAGGCTATTTTTCTCTCAAGACTGATTGTATCTTTATTGATGCTTTTTGATAATTGTTCACTCTTGTTTAGACCAAAACTGAATATTATCTAAATCCCTTGGTTTTGAATGCTTAGACGTGCTTCGGCATCAGACTTCCCTGCTGAAAAATCCAGCATTGCTAGTCCCTAGTATAAGGTATGTTTTGCTGGGACCAGCATTGGATGCTGGTTGCTGGTTTGCTTGTCCTCAGCATGGGAAGCGGGAGTGTTTTTCCCAGCTCAGTTTTGCTTGGGAGCAGCATGACTTTGTTGGTCCACCCGCTAGACCAGCTCTAACCAGCATAAACCAGCCTGGATCAACATCAAATTCATGGTGGTTTATGCTGGTTTTTTCAGCAGGGTTTTCAAACTTTTCACCTGTGAAAATGATAATATTTTCATTAATACTTTTTGAGAACTGATTACTCTTGCTTAGAACAAAACAGTCCAACATTAAAATCTATTAATGGAACAATTAATAAAACTATACCAACCAATATTTAAATCACTTATATGCCTTTGAACATTTAGACGTGTAGTCACTGCAGCACTGATATATGTGCTAGACAGCACTATAAATGCAATATAACTCGATCGAAATCCGCAGAATTACTACTATCATTGTTAAATCGTCATGTTGCCCAAGCCAGTAAAGTTGTTTGAAACAATGTATATTGTGAAAAGCACTATGCAAATAATTTGACTTGACATACTTGGATAAATGGCTCGTTTCAGCAGAATGTATTTTCCATAAAAAATGATTCTGATTGCCTTAGTAAGAACAGGTGTGAAAACATACAATGTTAGAAGAACAGCCCTTAGTTTGGTGGCCACTGCGTTTGAGTCTTGATTCTTGGCTTCCTGTTTAAAGGGTTGTACAAAGGTCAGTACTGCAGTGCAGCATCGGCAGAACCCATACACATCTTCCTGTTCCTGTTTGTGTGAGTAAGGTACAGGCAGCCTTGAAATTTGTTTCTGCAAAGAATCAAGGGCCAACGCCAATCCAGGGGCCTTCGACTCGCTCAATCTCAACAACACTGAAACGGGAACAAACAGTTTGTTTTTGGCTTTTCTTTTAATTTAAAAACATTTAAAAACCATGATTTTTATACTGGTTTAATTCAATTACCTGACTGAATAAGAGGCATGAGAACAATGATGGAGTCTGCAATGGCATTTGGGTCAGTCTCCTCCACTTGCTGAAGTAAAATATCGAGGAGTTCTTGCACACTGCAGATCTACAATAAAAGCTATGCTTATGTATTGTCATCATCTTACAGTAGTATTTCAGAACCATATATGAGTAAGTACAACCTTACCTGTACAAGTTCATTGAGGATAACCTGACAGTGGGCAGGACTCCTATCCTTTCTCAGCACTTCATTCACCAGTGCAGGCAGTAGGCCACTGCCCATAGACTTTACTATGTGCTAGAAAGACATTTATCCATTTACATTTTGTACATTTAATGAAACAATTTTGTATTTTTGTTCACACTATGTACTGTACATATTTATAAATTTGTGTATTATTTGCAAATGTATGCCTACATACATGTATTAGACCTATATTTTGCACATGCCTGGAATTTAATGATTCACAATCATGAAAATTCCGCATTTGACGGATACTGGCTGTTATTATTTTGAAATTAATCATTTGAAAATATCATGTATATTTGATGCATTTACGCTCTGCTTTAAAACAGCTATGGCATGTTATTTAGTGTGTGCTGCATGCATGGAAAAGTGGAACAGTGCGAGAAATTGGTAAATCAACAGCACTTAATGGAGTGCTGCTCCTGAGAGGGCTTCCAGTGAAGCAAGAAATCTGACTGGTTCTTCACTAAACTGCATTCCCACACCCAAGGGTCATGGGGCCTGTCAGTTTGGCAGAATGACAAAGTGGCGGTTTAGTAGAGGTACAGCACATCAAATTCTCCCAATCCCAGTGGATTGTTTTGATAAAAATATGGATGTATATGTGTAACATGTTTAGGCACCTGTCTTTCTCTGAAATGATAATTTATTGTTTGCAGTAGTGTGTTATATGACTTGAGTTGATGCAAAAAGCTTTAAATCATAACATGAGGGAGAAATACTTTCCAACGCTTTCCAATAATAAGATCGAAAATTAGTTTTTAAAAGCATTATGTCAATGCTTCCAGATTTACCTGATTGGCCTCCTCTTTTATGAAGTTCAGTAGTTCACTACTGTCACCTTGGGCAATGCAGGTACGACCAGCATTCAGAAAGAGCTCATGGTCCTCTGATTTAAAGTCTTCAGTTGTTCTCTGAAACATGGACAGTGTAATTGTCAAATCTTCTATCTCTATAAACAATAGCAAATAGTCACACTGTAAATCTTTGAAGTCATGTTTATAGGATTAAAATGAATAATAACTAAATTTATAAACCAGAGAATCCAATGAAACCATAAATCAGAGCATGTGTTATCTCTTTATTTTGCTCTTTATATCCATTATCATAATCCATACTGATTTACACATATTACATTTATGCCTAAGTACAAACACAAATCAGCACATGTAATGTAATAATTATAATTTCCTCACCCATCTTTGAACTACATCCTTCATTTGATTCACTGCCATTTTCAGAGCTCGTCTTTTCAAAAATAGTCCATATAAGTGACTCTTCAGGGTCAGAATTATAACAGAGGCTTTTCTGTTCAAGATCTGAATGACATCTGCAATAAAATTTCAGAACAAAAGAATAGGGTAGCTAGGTTTATAATGGAGGTCAGGGTGTTTGAAAAGAATCGAGCAAGAGGCAATCTGACAGGGGACCCTTGTAAACCTCTTAGTAAGCACTGCAGCTGAGTGTCTGCTAATAGGATTAAGAAGCAATCTAAAATAGATGAGACAAGACGGAACTCTCTCGAATGCCCTGGAAAACAGTCATGAGAGTTCTCAAAATTTACAGTCAATTAATATTTACTTAACCAAGTTCTGTCCAATTGACTTTTAGAGGCACTAAGTATAATTAATTAAATTATACTTAAATTAATTTCTCATGCACAGGATCATACAGAAGACAGCGCTGTCTCATAATAAGCCTAGTAGACTGCTCTCAAATAAGCCTTGACGTTATTTAAACACGTCATGCCATGAAAATAATGAAAGCACATCAGAAATTGCTTAGTTAATCTTTGGCGAGCATGTGTGTACTATCCCTAAGCTAAATCCCTTATAAATCCAGCATAGCTTCAATGGACATGTAACCTGATATGAGCTATGTTTCTGACTTCCTGCATGGATAAGTATTGTAGACCCTGATTTCAGGTGTATGGAGACAAACCAGGTTTGAGCAATAGGATTTAAGCAGCAGCTGCGAAGTTTGCTCTGTCTATTACAGTGTGGTGAAAGGCTTTAACAAAAGGCACAATGTAAATATAACAGGAAAGGACAGGCTGGTTGCATGTTAGCTTCAGATTTGCCTGTGGCTAATTGAAGACTGCTGATTTAGTGTTTTGACAGTGAACAGACTGTGTGTAATGAAAGTCGAGCTCAAAAAAATGATCTCTCACTGTATGTTGACAGACAAACAGGTTTGTTGTTTTTTGCACGGTCAGCCCATATCCTTTTGCACTCACTGTATGTTCACAAGGTGTTGCAAAGGGAATTTAAATGCTATATGTATATGTGTGTGTGTGTATAGAGAGAAAGAGAGCATGGGATGAAGTATAATTGTTTATCAGATGTCAAAGAAACAGATATTTAACTGCCTAAAGCAGTCAGTCAATTAAAAATTTCATTAACAAACAACCCACAATATCACTTCAGAATACACTGTAAAAAAAATAGTCATAACAGGCAATCAATATCTTTTGTGACCCTTAAAACATTTGTTGGTGTAACCTCATGTTATTTCAGACATGAAATAACTTTATTCATATGCTACCACATGAAGCACATTTTTACGTTAACCGACAAAATATGTTTAAGAAGAAACATTTAGTAGCTACCTGACATTTTGGCTTTGGATTTAGCCAGTGTTCTATATACTGCTGCCTTGGCAGATGTACGATTACATTTGTATACTGTTTCTGGTGACACTTTTGACTTTACATTTGGAATATTTTTGCAGAAGATGCACTAAATTCACATGCCTTTTTATGCTGCATGTCTTTTGAGTGTATGTGTGTTATAGGCCTGTCCCAGGTCACTGCTATCATATATCCATGTATTTTTAATAGGGAACAGCAACAGGACAACAAAAGTGTAACCTGAATATCTGATGGACACATCAGCTTTTCAGGCTTAGACTTCTCAGTGGAATTTAGTGAAGAGAAATATGGCATTATACTACCTTTAATTGATTTTCAACAATCATAGCTCACAAAGTATATTTGAGTTTAATGCCCCTTCCATCACGGACACACACGTGAGACACTATGCTTTTTTGCACTTGATATTCTTTATAATGGCATGCTGTTTACTCTGCCACTCTGTTGCCTATTTCCTAGCAATAGAGTGGCCCCGAAGGCCCCTAGAGGCCATGTCTGGAGCTGACGCTGTCTGCCAGAATCCCTCTCTAAACCCCAGTGAGCTTGTCAAGAAAAACTGTGCTGTTTAGGGGTCACTCCCAAGAGTCTGTGCCGTAGCTTTCACTGCCTTGCCTACAGATGGACTTGTGCATTTGATTTGAAACAGTGCACTTTATACGGACATGGCTCAGATTTTCCCTTCCCCATGATTTGGTAACTGCAGGAAGATTAAAAAAACTAAATAATAAATATTGTGATTCAGGAAACTACTCAAGTAATAGCTCTAAACCCCTGCGTGAACCTTTACCATACATAGAGGAGGGGTCAGAGTCAAGTGAAATCATAGATAACAAATTACAGTTACCTTAAGTTAACTCCCATTTTTAACAAGAAGCGACAACATGGAGCGAATGCATTTATGTGCTCAATCTTCTGGGTGGAAGCAGCCTCTGTAATGTTAGAATTGAAGAGCTGAGTGGGATCATGAAGAGGAGAAAACAGATCCATACAACCATACAGGTGCTTCTATTGCCGATGCCTGCTTGCCCTTTTGTAAATCGGCATTTTGATGGCAATTACCTGTGTCGAGTTGTTCCAAATCAATACGTACAGTGTGTGAACCTTAATCGACAAGCCCCTTTTCTGAAGGAGAGACAACCCGTCTGACTTTGATCAATAACATGCTCACCAGCACGACAGAGTCCACTTGTGTGCCTGGGTACTCTGTGCCTTCATCTCTGTAGGCAACCCCCCAATGGCAGAAGAGGCTGGGATGTTACATGTGAACAGGCTGTCAAAGCAATTTTGTCAGTCTGCTCATTCTCTGGTGTTTAGAGATGCTGACACACTGTGTACTGATTCCCATGATTTTATTAAGGTGATGGAAGCTTTTAGGTGTTTTTTTCCCCCTCTCTCCCCTCCCTCCCCTCCCTCTCTCCTTTTATCCACGAGTACATGTACAAGTGTTTTAATTTTTATTCCTCCTGCCAAATACGTGTCTGAAGCACCTTGTCATTCAGGTCAACCGATCATCAGTTATATTATTTTTTTAGAGTTTAACTTTAAATCAACAGCATGACTTGTGTGTTGTATATCCAGGTGACGATTTACGTATTGAGCTGTTCGTGTTCTGGACTTTGTCAAGCTGTGTTATATGGTCTTTGGTCAAATATATGAGCCAAATGTTTTGACCACAACAGACCATAAAATGCTTCTGTGGAAGCCTGTTTCCGCCTTTACCTCCACCTCACAATATTACTTTAATATTATAATGTGGCTATATCTTATAGTTTATATCCTGCAAGTATTTAATTTCGACTTTATTTCTCACAAACTCTACTTTAATTGTGATTTTATACCACCTTAAATCTCGCAGTGTGATGATATCTTGCTGTTCGAACTGTATATCTACCAAAGAAAAGTTATATCTTACAATTGCTGTTATATATCACAATTGCAACTTTATTTGTCACGAAATCGACTTTGTCTCACAATCGCAACTCTATATCTCACACTGACTTCTTTCTAACGATGTAAATTCACGCTTTATCTCACAGTTACCTTTTTATTTTTTTTCTTTCACTACAAAGTGTATGTGATAAATCAAGTAAATGGGATTTGGAGGTCAGTAGCCACACCTGCTTCTTCATGCTGTTGTTGTGCAAACATCTATAACTGAACTGTGTGGAAAGCAGGCTGGAAAAACTCAGAGTTGATTTGAGCAGATCAGGTACTGGTTGTGATCATTAATGATTTAGCATACACCAGCGGGGAAACGAGCAGGGCCAGTCTCATCTACTCCTGCAACCCAGATCTTTGTCCTTGTAACGCTGCTCTCTCAGACCTCTGTAGTCTTTTGCAGGGACCAGAATCAAAAGCAGTCTCTATTTTGCACCTTAAGATTCATTTCTCTCTTTGAAATATTTAATGTGTGATAGTAATATGCATAGCTGCATAAGCCACCAGTTTTATTGTATAAAAAATAGCTTGAGTTAGAAATAAACGACTAATTATTAATTGCTACAGTCTTGTTTAAATTTAATGCATTGCTTTTTTCAAACATGTAGACTGTTTCTGTGTATGATATCGGCTTTTAAATTAGTAATGAGACCATTATTTAATGCAATTAGATTGGGCAAGATTTATCCAGCGAAGATCATGTTCGACAAAAAGGAAATTATTTATTTGTACACAAATGCATGTTGTGTTAGTTTTGTTAAAGCTCACTCTTTTGTTCCGTTCACACATCACTGGCCATCAGAGAGTCAACACCAACCACATTCACACAACAGCAGAAAAACATCACAGCTGTTCCCACATACACCATTACATGAAACAGCCTTTTATCTCTAGTGCTTTTAAACAGTGTAGGAACATATCAATGCGTCTGAGTTAGTGAGCAAACGTGTATTTAGGCGTCTAGTGTCAGAATGTGTCTATGGAGGAGGCTGTGCATGCGAGCGCGTGAGCGTGCTGGACCTCGGGGATGCTGGAAGTACTTACCAGCTGACTGTAGACTGGTTGATCTGTTGAGAAGCAGTGCAATGGCTTGATGGTGCTACAGAGTGACACATGACTACACAGACCCCGAACAGACATTAGCACAGGCTTCAGCAAACCTACATCTGAGCCTCAAATCATTCATTAAATCAGAACATCAAAAGGAACTTTACTTGAATGCCTCAACATAAATTTTTTATTATTACTGAGAATAAATCTTTTGTCTTTTTTCTCACCACCACCATCTCTTGTCTCTTTTTGCACTCTCTCTCTCCCCCTCTCTCTGTCTCTGCATATCAGCTTGCCTGCATCCCTCTCTCCTTCTCTCTTCTAGTTTGATACATCCTTTTGCTTGGCCTGGTATTTTGTGAAATGGATCTTATGAATTTTTCAGAGAGGTTCATTGCTTTAGTCAGGCCTGGTTAAGTGGAGAATTGTATCAGTTCGCAACCTTTTAGGCTGCATTTGCACTCTTTCGAAAATCACGCTCTTTATAATAGAGGGATTTATGCTGACCGATATTGATGGATGGCTACTAATAATATTATAATTTTATACACTCTAAATATACTAAAACATTCCCTTACAAAACTCTCTTGAACTTTATTTTTATCTTTCTTGAAATGGAGACAAGGGCAGTGGTATTAGACGAACAAATGCATGGACTGTTGCATAAAAGATTTTAGAGCTTTTAATTCTACTGTAACTGTGCAGCCCGAGCCTCTCTGTCACATTGTATTTGTTTCTGACCAGAAAGCTTCTTTTTGTTCAACCTTTTACCAACATGAATCCTTTTAGTGCTTTTGTCAGGATTCATATGCTATTAGATTACTCTTTAAATGTTGATGAAACTGTTGGAGCTGTACTGATGTACTACGGCTAAAGAAATTGCTGCCTAGCAGGATGAATTAGATATAATGTCATGGAAATTTGACTTATTAATAAGAGTGGGGGTAGATTTCTGAGAAATGTCAAATATTCAATATTTTTATTATTTATATATTTTTCTATGTTTTAGGTGAAGTTTCTATCCCATCTCATGAAACTCCTAGTTTGGGAAAACTGATTTCTAAAAAATAGTTATCCAATACTGTAAAATCAATCTATTTACACATATCTAGCATTTTATTTGGTTATACTTTATTTTAAGTGCAGTATTACATTATAATTATGCATTTAAGTGCCGAGTAATAATAATTAACTGCATTTAGGGTTAGGATGAGGGTTTGGTTTAGGGTTAATTGCATGTAATTACGCATAATTTATAGTTATTACTACAGTAATGTGTAACGTGTAACAATGACACTGTAAAATAAAGTGTTGCCTTTTATTTTTATATACTGTGAACATAATATTTAAACAAATTTTTACAGGTGCAATGAAAACTGCACCAAATATGAAACATCCCCATACGTCTCCATTTGAGCGACAGCTAGCATCCAAATAGTGGTAGTGATATGTAATGCTAAATGAAGCAGATAAACATGTCTTTAAATGAGCAGCGACCTACTGCACCCCCCTTTCTGCAGCTGACTAGGCCGACTGCGTGCTGTGCAGGGGTTGGTGGGCCCCTCTGCGAGATAACTAATGGAAAAGCTTTCAGGGCTTTAACCTGAAGGAAAACGTCAGCTCACATTTGACCGCTCACCCAGGTCTAATGTTTCCCAATTGTGGCAATCACCACTGCTCTTACCAATTTTTACTATGACCCCCCCACGCATAGCTTTTCTCTGTTACACTCTCTCACACACTCATACTCCAGCCCCATCGGACTCTCCGGAGTGACTGACTTTAGAGCGTGCCAGGACTCTGGAGACTTACCTTGTTAAACAGTCCTGAAAACAACAAGGACTTCAAAACAAAAGTGTGCAGCGTTTAGGCAGTAAAAGCATGGTACTCAGGCTCAGCTGGGACATCCCAGAGCAGAATGGAAAAATGCTCCCTGTTCCCCTGAGTCTGTGTTGAGGTGTCATGTCAAGCTGGAATAGGATGAATAGAAGCAGACAGACACTGTACTCTGATGGCCTCGCACACTGTAACCTGATGCAGAGTTTAAGACAAATCAGACTTCTCTATTGAGATTACTTTTTAATTGTTGCATTCCTTTATTTGTATTTGTGTTAAAAGAGTATGATATAGTTAATATTTGTATATCTATTTTTTAGCATATTATATATCCTGTTTTATGAAAAAAGGCACGTTATCTTTATTTTCACAATGCACAACATTTTCATAAAACTATTTTATTGATTACATTTTATTGATGGGAATTTTGTAGTCTATAGATTTCATATACATAGAATCCAGATGCAAAATTCCATGCACATATACATAGTTCTCACATTGAAATTGAATCAAGTCAAATATCCACATTTTAATCGAGCATAATTCATGTAACACTGTGCAAATTGTTCTTCTCGCAGATAGTGTGAGGGTCTGTCATCTGTGCCAACCAAATTCCTTATGTTTTTTTTTCTCCCTTTTTTCTACCGTTCTTTCTAAAATCATGAATAATTTGTATCTCCACCCTACTGCCTGATGACAGCTGTGCAGTTGTCTTGCAGTCTATTTTTCAGATCAAGTAAATAATGAATAAAGCGCCACAACAAAAGAACACAGTACCTGAGCCCTGCCTCCCTGAGACCTTGCACTGCTATCCCGTCACAGAGGTGCAGACGCCCTGCATTTCTTCTGTCACCTCTGTTTATCTCTCAAAGTGAGAGACTGCTAAGTTGTTCATTAAAATACCAGAATATGTTAAACAGGTGATACATACATACCTTGTTTATTCTTGATTAATACTTCTGATTGTAAAATGTTGAAATTATTTTTTTAAACCACACGCCACAAACAATTCAGATTTCCCAAGATCTCCGTCTTTTTTTTATTCAGTGTTTGATTTTCAGTCTTTTCCCATATATGTGTAATAGCATTCAAGTCAGCAGATGAAGTCATGATGATTGGCAATTTGGATTATGCTATAGGATTTAGTCCTTAATATTCTCTTATCAGCCACATAAATCAGGACAGTGTATTGGTGATATTTCACTCGCTCATAGATGGAAAAAGTGTTTGTCTAGCATTAAACATGTTTTGAGAGCATTGTGGCAGGGTGCTGTTCTTTTAGGGGGGATTTTTGTCCATAAAATAGAAGTTAATGGTAACTAAAACAGTTTTTTCAAAATATTTTTCTTTTGTGATCTGCAGAAGAAAAAAGCCATGCAGGTTTGGAACACCCGAAGGTGAGCAAATGATGACAGAATTTTAAATTTGGGGGTGGAGTGTCCATTTAAGGAATTGAATTGGTAAGGAGACTTATTCTTAAATTAAAAACTCAGTCTCTCATCTAAAACTTAAACAACAATTAAGATATCCTTCATATTTTATATAGTTATATAGAACTGACCATTTTAAATAAACTAATTGCATCTCTGATGCACCACCATGTGTGTGTATGTGAGAGTGTGTGTGCGTGCGTGCGTGCGTGCGTGCGTGCGTGTATGTGTGTGTGTGCGTGTGTACGTGTGCGTACGTGTGTGTAATTCAGGTATACTCTAAGATATGAGGACAAAATGCCCCAACAAAGACATTTTTAATCCTCCTGAGGAAAACATCTTATAAATCTGTATATGAAAATGGAAAAATATGGAAAGAAATCTGATGGGTAGGTTTTCAATTTGTACAGCATAAAGATCATTATGTCCGCGTGTGTGTGTGTGTGTTAATGCATTTTTGTGATTCATGAGGACAAAAAAATTGTATAATGACATGGGTATTACACTGGAATTACAACTTAAACGTGAAATATGAGGACATTTAATGAGTTCTCATATTTCAAATAGCTTTAAAAACATACTAAACATTGTTTTATTAAAAATGTAAAAATGCAAAATGTTTTCTGTGATGGGTAGGTTTAGGGGTAGGGGTAGTGTAGGGGGATAGTATGTATAGTTTGTACAGTATAAAATCATTACGCCTATGGAATATCTTCACTTTGATAGCAAAACAAACGTGTATGTGTGTGTGTGTGTGTGTACAGTTCTATATTACATTATATTACATATATTACTATGATAGTAAAACCTGAAACCACCTATATGGACCAGCCGGCAGTCCCCATCGGGGAAATGGATTAATAAACATACTAAATGATGTTTTTTTGTTTGTTTGTTTGTTTTTTGAAAATGTAAAAATAGCTTTCTTAGCTTTTCTGTGATGGGTAGGGGATATAATATAAAAACCATTATGTTTCTGGGGAGTCCCTACAAGGATAGTGATCCAGACGTGTGTGTGCGTGTGCGCGTGCGTGCGTGTGTGTGTGTGTGTGTGTGTGTGTGTGCGCCAAAGAATGAAGTGCTCTGATTACTCGCCCACTGAAATTGATTGGGCTCTTTCCAGGACTTCTTCTATTCATATTTGATATGCCTGGAGGCTGTGGGGCAACGGTCTTAAAACCCTCACTGAAATCTGGCCTGGCCTAATGGTCCACTTGAAGCTTGCGCTTTCCCTCTGAGTGAACTGCAGAGGATTGAAACTGTGGTGGATAGTGACCTACGTAAAGGCATTGCAATCCCTGCAGCATCTGGACAACATCCATACCACTGCCAGTCTTATTCAGACTGAAGGGAAATAACAGATTTTGAAATGATGAAATGTGACTAAAGTGTTTATGTTAATAGACAATCATGGATGTTATCAGCTTTGGTTTAAAAAAAAGAAGAAGAGCTAATTACATCCCTAATATTTTCCTAATTCCTGCATGTTCAATTTTCCCCTCACAGCAGCAGGTCATGTAAATCCCACAGTTATGTGCTTATCTCTCTTTTCCCTAGAATAAATATGGATTTTTCTTGTTACTCTCAGTCAAATCTTCGGGGTTTTAAAATATTCAGTATTTTTGCGGGTCTAAATGTAGTGAGATTTGAGCTATAAAAAGTCAGTGATTTCAATCTTTGATTGCTTCTTCCCACTATAACAAAAACTAACAGAACTAATATCATGGCAAGTCGAAAAATGTTGAGGGTACTTTTGGAAAATGAGAAATAACGTTTTTCCCGGGCGTATGCAGCGCGGTTGCGTTTTTGGAAACAGATTTTAAACCGTATATTATTTACCTTCACTGTGACAAATCCCAAGATAAATTGACGTTATATCCCGGGGCCATTTTAGACTGCAGGGCAGCAGAAAGCACTGACCCGCCCTATGCCGCGGCACAGAGAACTGTTTCTGCTGAACAAACTCCCTTTATTTACACATAGTTTGGTTAACAGCGGAGATGCACGAGTGTGTACAGTGTAAATAAAAGGGAATAATTATTTTCATCGTCAGATAAGAGACAACTGCTGTTTGATTTGATGACATCTGCATCTATAATTTCCAAATATATATATATATATATATATATATATATATATATATATATAACTTATTAAATTAAATTTCTGTATAGGAACACTTTATTTCTGAGGACTAATAGTTTAGGCTATACTGCGCAATAGTAATTAATGATTTCTGAAATTATGAATCATGTTGTGGGTCAAATAGATTGTACGAAAATTATTTGATTGTGTTACTCAGATTGGAATAAATAACTGGGGAAATTGAAAGCAGCGTCTGAAACTAAGTGGACAAATATAAAAATCTTACTCCGAGGTTCAGATGAAAAATATTGCGTGATATTTTTATGAATAATACAATGAGCATAAAGTCTTCGTGGTCTTCAGTCGATCTATGCTCTCCTCTCAACCTATACAGCGAATACTGACGTTTGATTGTTTGCTATAAAGACATAAATAGTTGATCAATCGTCTTTATTTTTCATAAATTATTTCTTTTTTTTTTTCAATATATCGTTCCATTCTTGTCTAATATCGAATAATTCTTGATTATCCTGAAAATATAAGAGGATGCGAGAAACATGACACTTGAAATTTCCCAAAGCTCTTATGCGAATAAATATATACTTTTATTTTAAACAAGTAATGAAATACCCAACGCTTAAAATAATGAAATGCTTTAATTTACAATCATGAAATGAAGGAGTCGAGCTCAAAATAAGTTATCCGATTTTACAAATCTATAAGAAACAAACTTTGATTACACAAAAATAAGGGGGAAAAACAACCACAGAAATATTTCTTAGTAATATTGTTTATTACAATAAATAGCGTAAATTATATAATATATATAAACAAATAGGCTATTTATCAATTTAACTTATCTAACAAGGTATAGCCTAAGCTATTGAGTAGCTATTTATTTACGTCAAAGAAAACGAAGCTAAAAGAAAAGACAAAATGATGACTGGAAAGGCTTCGACAAGCCAAATCCTTTAAGTTGGGCTATAGTACACAAACAATCCTTTTATTGATGAAATCTCGCAGTCTATTGTAGTGTTTGTTTTGCCAGCATCCCGTTCGCAGCGTTGACAACAAAGTGACATTCTTTTGAGATGCGGTGATTTTTCTCTCCTTCAGCTGATATTTTGGGTGATACAGTGTCCTTTCTCGCGGCGGTTATATTTCGTCCCTGATTATTTTGGTGATAATATTTTGGGTTCAGACACGATGCCTGACATGTTTCAGCAGCGGGCTATTGATTTGAACCAAGATACCCTGTTATAATATGACCGTGAAAGCCGCCAGACCTGCTGGCCTGCTGCTGACTCGTAGGAAATCTCACGAAGCATAAACAACTCATGTAAACGCTATTAGTCGCCTACTCTAAAACAGTGATTTCATGTTTTATGAATGAGCATTTGTATAGCTTAAGTTAAAAAGCCTGTTAAAGTCCCGATGGGTTTTCCGATAGTGTTTGATAAATCCCTTGACTCATGAAGCAATGTTTCCTAACTTCAGTCCGTGTTGTGTTTCCTTGTGTCTTCTTAAATCGACCTTGCGCTGGAATCCTTTTCCGCAGAGGTCACATCCAAACGGTTTGAATCCAGTGTGTTTTCGACTGTGCGTTATCAGATTGGAGCTCTGACTGAAAGCTTTCCCACACACCTGGCATTTGTGTGGCTTTTCCCCTGGGAGAGAAAAGACATACGTCAACGTTTTCATCCAAAATTCCATTTCTATAGGCTAAATAAGTTATATTTCCATAGTAGGGCTGCACTTTGTTTCGTTTACCTGTGTGGATGAACGTGTGTTTCTTCATATCTGATTTTTGGTGAAATCGCTTTCCACAGTACTGGCATGGGTAGGGTCTGGTATCGGAGTGTATGAGAAGATGGGTGGACAGAGTGGATGATCTTTTAAAACTTTTCCCACAGATTTTACAGTCAAAACTTCTTTCCTGTGGGGTGAAAAAAAAGTCAATTCAAAGTCAATTTTACAACGTTAAATATGGAATTTACATTGGACATTCGCGCTATGACTTTCATTCCTGAATAAGAAAACGTGCACGCGAGCACCTGTGAGTGAACAGCTCTGTGTTGTTCCAGACTGACCGCGTGCCCGAACGTTTTCCCACAGATGTCGCAAGCGAAAGGTCTCGTTCCACTATGCGACCTCCGGACGTGAACTTCCAAGCCATGTGGTGTAGAAAACACCTGTGGAGCAGAAAAGAGCCGTCTTTAATAAATAGTCGTGATTTCTAAACACAGTCAATCTGATTTGCGCTTGTACATTACCTTGCTACATTTTATACATTTGTACGCGCCATTTAGCAAGAGACGACTACACATCCCATCAGAGCTGGACTTTATCGCAGTTCCTTTTCCCAGTATGCTGCTGTCATCATAAAATCCAGAGGCAGTTCCCCGCTCGAATAGGGTGGCAGTGGAGCCGTAAATACCTGCGCCAGATCCTCGCTCGGTGAAAAGAGAGGGCTCGACCACGCGGTCATTGTAATAGGCTGGAGGTGTGGGCCGCTCGAGATGGTGATGGTTGAGGGTGTGCTGCACCAGCTGTCTGATTTCACATCCCGAGTACCTGCTCCACGCGTAAGGCCTGAAAGGGACGGCGAAGGGCTGCGTTTCTTCAACGGAGGGTGAAAACGATTTTGCTGACTCTGTTAAAGTAAAATAATAATAATGAAAATATTTGTTGACTATTTTTGACCGTGAATTAAATCGGTTTGTTTGTTTGTTTGGGTGGGGTGGGTTACTATTTATGTTACATTTTGTGCCAACATTTGATCTTATTCGAGCTACTTTTAAAACAAAGCACGGTAACACTTTATTTTACAGTGTCAATGTTACATATGCAGTTACTATAGTAATAACTATAAATTATGCATAATTACATGCAACTAACCCTGTAGTAAGTACATGTACTGAATATTACTCAGTACTTAAATGTATAATTACAGTGTAACAAATAAAGTGTAACCCAAAGCACAAAAGTTTTTTGTGATATTTGATAAATATTGTTTTGTTCAAATTCTGTCCGATAATGATCCGAAATGAACAAAGACAGTCATTTTCACCGCAAGGTAAAAATCTTTTGGTTACTAAATCGTTTAAAACATGTTGACACTTATGTAAATAAAAAATGATGTATGCAGTAGACTGACCCCACAAAAAAGACCCATGCACACTATTCAATTCGATGAGTTAACCTCAATAACCTAAACACACCCGTACCCGGTGATGCTGATGGTGATGGAGGTCGCCAGAAGTCTTCGTAATCTGACGAGCGGTCGCACACGCTTCCCCCGCTGCTGAGAGGAGACTTGGAGGAAAGATCAGCTTGATCCAGCAGGTGAGACTCCGGGGAACAAGCACCGGTCGTGTCGCCTGTCAGGGCATCCGTACAGCACTCTGACTCGTCTGAAGTTTTGCTTTCTGAAAATGATTTTTTTTTCACCCGTCAAAACCACAGCTGTAGCTTATTAAATGTGAATCTCACAACATATGGGTACAACGTAGGCTAAAGGTTGATTGTAGTACCAACGAAAATCTAGAACCCAGATTCCCCCCCCACACACAAATCGTATATTCTCTCGGCATTTTAACATAACTTTCTTTCTTAGACAAATAAACAATGACCTCATTATGCTATCTATATGAATCGGAAGAAAGAACAAATCAATAGTTTTTAAAAAAACAAACAAACAAAAAACAGCCTAACAAATAAAATCTACAATCTGTTTTATTTTGCATTCATTTAATGTTTGAAATCGGCGTACATGCGTTTGACAATCGATATAATTTTGACATACCTGCACATATATGAGCTAAAATAGTATCAAGTCTGTTGTAGTCATCTTCCAAAGATCGTGGCTGGTGGTAGCTGTGTGCTTTTTTGCTCTTCACTAAGAAAGACCTAGGCATTGTGTCTCCACTGGTTCCTTCCTTCGATGTCCTCTGTCATTAGTGAAGATCAGGCAATCTGTCAGATCCACAGATGCGGCGGCTTTTTTATCTCTGAAAAGATTTGAAGACCATTGGTTGAAGCGCAGCGCGTCTGTATAGAAGACACGGCAGAGTGGGAGCATGCGTAAAGCAATTCTCTCGTCTGCCAGGTGTTATGAAGACAGGTGCTTTAAAGGAACAGCCACCAAGCCTTAGGCCTGTGATTGGTCCGCCCCTCTACGAGAGGACAGACAGGTCCGGGGGGAGCCGTGGCTATCAGGATAAGTGATACACTGTTTTATCAATGTGTTACTCAATCCCTAGCTGCAGGGGGAGAGGAAACGAGGAGACAGCAACCCAGCCTGTGCCTCCTCCAGCTCCTGATTTGCGCAGGCTCGTGTATTAAGGACTTAGCGAAAAGTTTTATGTAATTTTTTTTTTTTATCAATTTAGGGGCTGCTTAATTCATTTGCTTTGGATCATGGGCATTTTGAGTCCTTCATATGTGTAAACATAAAATTCGAACAAATTTATTGGCTTTTTTCTTAACACATCAATAAAAATCGTGCAGACTTTTGATTGGATTTTTTGTTTGCTGTATTAGCAAAAATGCACACTTTGATTAAAAAAATAGTTTATTAGAAAAGTATTATTTTATTCTGTACCGATTTTTTTTTAGATTTTAGCGTCAAAAACGCCCCCTCAGGGATAGTCCCATTTTTTTAAAAAAAAAATCACTATGGCACGTCATCATAAACTATTCAAGGCCAAATATCTGCTCCCTTAACCATTTTATGTTTTGTTACAATTGTCCAAAATGGTAAGTCATGGATGACATCGTAACCATGACTTTTTTTTTAAAGAAAACAATTAGGTATTTAAAACTGTCAATTGTAAAACTATATCAGATAAATATAGCCGATCAAATAATTCTATTTCTAAACAGATTGAATTATGACCTTGAGCGCGAGGCCAATAACCTCCGAATTAACATACAGCTATCAATGTTAGAGATGCATCAGTGCTATTTATTGAGCTAAAATCTTTTTTTGAAATTTTAAAATGTAAATCAAAATTTGCTTTAAAGTCTTAGGTCTATTTTAATTTTCAAAACGGACGATTTTTATATTAAAGTTAATGTCCGCAATTACAATGCAGCTTAAAGTTTTCAAAATGCTGCTGTTTAATTGATGCTCGACTATAGGTTTATTAACCGGGCTTGATAGAGGTGATAAGGTAAAACTTGGTTTTAGTAGACTTGAAATAAAGTTGTCCACACGCCAGCGGGGTCGCGGTGATCTCGAGTTTCGTGGCCGCTCGGTGAACAGAGCTGCCTTGTTCAGGGTGGACGCTGATGATCTGTCGTGGACACAACAGGGACACGCATTCAGCTCGTGCGGCAGACAATCAGTGGGAGCCCATACATACAGCCAATCAGTCCCCGCTCACCTGCCTTTGACTCGTGACAGCCTTCTTGTAAATTAATCGCTTCACTTCACTTACTTATTACAGTCTGTCATCTAGGGAAACCGCTGATGCGGGCTAACCGTTAGTTAAGTTACTGCTTCAACTCGTTATTTGGATATGTTTCGCTCACTTTATAATCAGCTTGAATGGATTTATGAAATCTGTCGCGCCCATCAGTACCCGATAGGCTACCTACAATCACACAGTCCAGGATCCGCAGAAGATGTGTCTGTACTGGCCAGGAAATCAAAGCGGAGTGTGCCCTCCGTCGATTAGACATGCCACCGCAGAGCATCCGGTAGATAGGACACCGATAATGCAAGGACACTGTAGATATCTTGACTGATGTTCAAACATTATTACATTCGTACCATCACGAGAACGGCCCGTTTCTATTTCGTTCCTATTAGAACTGCATCAGTGATACGTGAAGTAAATCAGAACAAAATAAACAAACTAAAATGAAAAGCAACAATAAGCTTTCTTTCTAAAAATGATTTGTAATGTAAAGATGAGCTTTATTGTACTTGAAAAATACAGAGCCTGCTGTTTAGTTATAAAGATACGTTATAGCCTACCACTATCTTCATAACGCTTCTCTCGCTTTTATCGCCATAACAACTGTTAAATGACAGACACAAAATACTAAGCGTTGCAAATTAAAACGCTTGGATTTGTACTGTGCCGTGATAAGTCGAATGTTATTGAGATTAAATTTGTGCGTGGAGTATGAAACTTTATGCATATCTGGAAACGCGCGAACCGTGATTCCTCTTAGCGAAACCCTGATTCAAGAATTGTTTTATCAATCACTTTAAATTTTACGAGAGCTCATTCTCCAACAGGAATTGCAGTACTTACATGATATCCTAAGAATTCGTTGTAAGATGATTTCAGTAGAGTTGAGGTGTTTTCGTTTAAGGCAAAGAGCGCACAGCCCATCTCATCTCATGGGTTTTAAGCGTACGAGCATATCACACAAAAAAAGCTTCCTGAAGAACGTTATTTGCGACACTTCTCAATAGCAATCCAGTGTAAGGAGGGCTGTACCTTCAGCAGCTGTTTAAGTGCACTGAATGTTTTTGTATTTGTCCCGAAAAACATAAATGATAAATAAATACATAAAATGATAAATAAAAAAAAAAAACGTAATATAATACAAGAAAAAAACATTGGTGCGAGTTTTTTTCTTCTCGATTTCATGCTGCATGCAAAATAGCGAACAAGGAATAACAGTCATAGGCTGCTATCAAATGGTCTTTTTATTGTGATATGAATCAACAAGTCCATCATCTTCAAGACACTTATCTTGCATTATCAAAAGTCTGTAAAGCCTTTAATGCCCACAGGAACATTCCACAGGAATTCGCTGTAAAACACTCAACTTTTGTAAGGTTTTAGTTTATATTAAACAACGGTTTTTCTTAATAAGGTATTTAGTGTTTTGCGCTTTGCAAGCTCGTTTAGCAAAGTCTTACTTTGTACGTGGGCAAATAGTGTACCAACTTTACATCCATCATGAAAGGTTTTAAGGCTTGCTCTCTGAAATGACTTCATTCTTTTGTTTTGAAGATGACTTCCAAAGACTTCCAAAGTCCACTCCCAGTGGTTCAAAATGAGTCACTGGGACACAAAACCTCATTGGAGAACAACAATTTAGAGTGAAGCTCAATTAAATATATTGCCATGAACAGGAAAAAGTAGTATTTTTTCATTGTCGTGAAGTCATTTGCATGTCATCTGTGCAAAAATGGAAACTAATTCAGAAGCTGGTAGGTACGAATACACATGTACAAAGAAAAGGGAGGGACGGTGTGTTTGTACTTGTATTCTCATTGCCTGTGATGGGTGTGAGTGCGTGACTTGAGTAAGGCTAAGAAATGAGAACATTGTTCCGATCTGCCTCCAATTCAATCAGTTTGCAGGTATTCATGATTCATAACATGCTCAGCATACCACGTATTGAAGAAAATATTGTAAATCAGCAAGAATTTCATAGAATCTTTCCAGGCACAAAAACAAAAAAAACATCCTGTGAAAGAGAGAACTGACTACATCAAAGCTACAGTACATAAAAGTGATTGGACAGCAGTGTGCCAGGAAGAGTTGTTGCCTCCAAAGACCTCCCAAATTCAGTAATACGTCCTTTAACTGTACAATACATTACAATATAGACATGACATTCACTGAATACATATTTTCAAGTAATAATGGAGATGAAAAAAAAAAATGAAAACATGTACATATTTACATAGATGGGGGTTCCTTGACCCACATGTCATAATGTGTTCAATCTTCTAATTCATGCCAGGAAAAAAGGCTTGCTAACTTCAGATATGACACCATTGTATAAATATGGAACATATAAAATGTCCTTTTAAAGATGATAGTGTTCCATTCTTTAATATGTTTCCCTCAAAGTTATGCGTTGACTGGTTTCTCATGGTTTCTTAAAAAAAGGACGACTTAAAAAATAAAAGCTATGACAATGCAAAATCTTAATGCATAAAACTACGCTATACAAAGTCGCTTTTCGTAATGTGAAAAATTGTGGGGTATTAGAAACACCCCTTTTTAAGGTTTGGGAATCTCGTGACAGAAAATTATGACTTTTATTACAAGGGTCTCAAGGAGCCTAAAAAGGCACATTAGCCCTGTTCACTGTGGCTAAAATTAAAAAGTAGTGCCAGGACAAACATCTGACGCATTTTGGCAAAAACAAAACAAATGCAGATGTAAACCATGACCTTAAGAGAAATATGACTCCACAAGTCCATTTGTAAAGATGAATGAGGGCTTTTCAAGTTCACTAGTTCGAGTCCCATGCTCAATGCTGTAGGATGAGCTTACAGACCTTTTGTGTCACCAATCCAGACGATCATACTGTAGTTGTCTTATGGCTGCCGTTTGAGGGCACAGTAAGTCGTAGGGCATCTCCTTCCTCATCACCCTCACTTTCCGAGTCCTCCAGGTTTGGATGTAGTGTGATGCGGCCTGTAACCTGATGACTGGTCAGGCGGGGTGACAGCTTCACTCCATCTTCATCCGAGGACTGGTAGGATTCATTGTCACCTCCATAGTGATTGACAATATGAATCCCATCAAAACTGGGTTGGTCGGGTAATCCCTGCTGCCCTCTTAAGCATCGGATCTATGAGCAGAGGAAAGAGAACGTCAGCACAACTGAAACTTTAACACCTCAGCCCATTTCATTTTACAAGATGCAAATAAACACCAGGAAACTCCGCAAAAGATAATAATAGGAAAGGTAACGGTTGCAAAACGCACACCAATGCACAATCTCTGGACAGCACCATAAATTTAAACAAGCACATGTAGTGGGATGATGAGTTTTCTACACAAACAACTTTAACTACAGTAAGTAAACAACACAATCTTATCTCATGGCAAATCATAACCATTTTACATTTTGGCAAATTGGTGGTTAATTTGTATGAATTCTCATTAGGCTCATACAGGTGCAAAAAAAAGGTGATTTATTTCACTAATTCCATTCAAAAAGTGAAACTTGTATATTATATTCATTCATTACACACAGACTGATATATTTAAAATGTTTATTTCTTTTAATTTTGATGATTATAACTGACAACTAAGGAAAATCCCAAATTCAGTATCTCAGAAAATTAGAATATTGTGAAAAGGTTCAATATTGAAGATACCTGGTGCCACACTCTAATCAGCTAATTAACTCAAAACAACTGCAAAGGCCTTTAAATGGTCTCAGTCTAGTTCTGTAGGCTACACAATCATGGGGAAGACTGCTGACTTGACAGTTGTCCAAAGGACGACCATTGACACCTTGCACAAGGAGGACAAGACACAAAAGGTCATTGCAAAAGAGGCTGGCTGTTCACAGAGCTCTGTGTCCAAGCACATTAATAGAGAGGCGAAGGGAAGGAAAAGATATGGTAGAAAAAAAGTGTATGAGCAATAGGGATAACCGCACCCTGGAGAGGATTGTGAAACAAAACCCATTCAAAAATGTGAGGGAGATTCACAGAGTGGACTGTAACTGGAGTCAGTGCTTCAAGAACCACTACGCACAGACGCATGCAAGACATGGGTTTCAGCTGTCGCATTCCTCGTGTCAAGCCACTCTTGAACAGCAGACAGTGTCAGAAGCGTCTCGCCTGGTCTAAAGACAAAAAGGACTGGGACTGCTGCTGAGTGGTCCAAAGTTATCTTCTCTGATGAAAGTAAATTTTGCATTTCTTTTGGAAATCAGGGTCCCAGAGTCTGGAGGAAGAGAGGAGAGGCACACAATCCATGTTGCTTGAGGTCCAGAGTAAAGTGTCCACAGTCAGTGATGGTTTGGGGTGCCATGTCATCTGCTGGTGTTGGTCCACTGTGTTTTCTGCGGTCCAAGGTCAACGCAGCTGTATACCAGGAAGTTTTAGAGAACTTCATGCTTCCTGGTGCTGAACAACTTTATGGAGATGCAGATTTCATTTTCCAACAGAACTTGGCACCTGCACACAGTGCCAAAGCAACCAGTACCTGGTTTAAGGACCATGGTATCCCTGTTCTTAACTGGCCAGCAAACTCGCCTGACCTTAACCCCATAGAAAATCTATGGGGTATTGTGAAGAGGAAGATGCGATATGCCAGACCCAACAATGCAGAAGAGCTGAAGGCCACTATCAGAGCAACCTGGGCTCTCATAACACCTGAGCAGTGCCACAGACTGATCGACTCCATGCCACGCCGCATTGCTGCAGTAATTCAGGCAAAAGGAGCCCCAACTGAGTATTGAGTGCTGTACGTGCTGATACTTTTCATGTTCATACTTTTCAGTTGGCCAAGATTTCTAAAAATCCTCTCTTTGTATTGGTCTTAAGTAATATTCTAATTTTCTGAGATACTGAATTTGGGATTTTCCTTAGTTGTCAGTTATAATCATCAAAATTAAAAGAAATAAACATTTTAAATATATCAGTCTGTGTGTAATGAATGAATATAATATACAAGTTTCACTTTTTGAATGGAATTAGTGAAATAAATCAAATTTTGATATTCGAATTATATGACCAGCACCTGTATGTTTGTAGGTCCAGTGACAGTTGTGTTTAAGGGTGGGGTTAAGGGTGGACCTTCATGCTTTTTTCTAAAAATCGCACTAATCCATACGAAATCGCATCTCGTAAAATAGTTATGTTTTCCTGCGAGATCAGGTCTGATAGTTCACCCAAAAATGAAAATTCTGTTAATTATTCACCCTCATGTTGTTCAAAGACATTTTGAAGAATAACTTTCATTGTATGGACAAAATAAAGCTTTTTTTCAAAATATCTTCTTTTGTGTTCCAAAATAGAAAGAAACACAGTGTTTTGGAACAACATGAGGGTGACTAAATTATGAAAATGTTCATTTATGAGTGAACTATCTCTTTAAGAAACAAGAAATAAATCAGGAGGTCATCTGGACTTGATGGCTAAACCATGTATCATATTATAATGCAACGTTCAAAGCCCATTAAATTAAAATAAAAGTCCATGCTAAACCAAAAGCAAAACAGTTAAAACAAATGGCCAATCAAAAAGCAAATAACAAAAAATCCTGGTGTGAAATGTGGTTTTGAACTGAGAAACTTGTGCTGTGGTATAACACGCAGTTGACAGAGATGCATACACTCTTACCTGAAACATTCTGCCTCAGAAAGACAGACATGTGGGGAGAGATGTATTCATGGGTATTGCAGTGTAACCACAATCAGTAAAATTCTGTTTTATGTCTTTCTCACAATGTAGTCATCCCAACTGATATTACTCTAATTACAAAAACAACCAAGGGTTTTAAAATGAGAACACAGTTTTCATGTGATGTGAATGCAGTGCACATAGAAGAGGGCTGATGTGTGGGTTGTAGAGGCTAAAGAAAGAAAAAAGTGAACATGCCGGAAGGCAGTGTCAAAATGGCAAGTGAGGCCACAAGTATGACTTTGTGATGTTAAGAGATTAGCTTCAGTATGGTTTTGCTTGGTTCAAATGTGGCTGATTGGAAACCTCTCGCTGTTTAGCAACTACGTGATTTAAATAGCAACCAGATACGAGACATCCGTCTTTTCGTTTTAAGGTTATGACTAAGCTGACTTTAGTGTGGCTGATCTTTTAAGCACAACTTTACAACTTAAATCTACAAATCTGAAGTAAAGATGAATGATTTAGATTGTGTAAAGGTGAAAGGTTTTATTAAACTTAGCATTATGTACTGTTTTTGTTTTTTATTTTTTTCTGCTGCATGTACACTGATTATTGTTGGCTCTTGACAATTTATAACTTGAACGTAATTTTATATGAATTAATGAACTCTAACTGTACTTTAATGCAACATTCAATGAAGCAAAAAAAAAAAACCTGTTAACTGTACTGTCATTAAATAGCTCTTTTTTCAAACTATGCATTCACATACATCCAAATCAGTCTTGTTCGTAAGGGTTTGTGGCTACAGACAGGATTCATGCTGCTGCTTGATTGTGTATGAAGAGGAACCTGGCAGGTTTTAAGAGGTAAAGCTGTTTTGCTGCACTCTGTAGATAGGGATTGAGATGGATTTAGTAGAAAGTTTGTTTGACCACAAACCACCAGCCTTTTGTTGTCAGCATTAGGGAGGAGGAGAAAAATCACTACATCCTGCCCTCTGTATAAATCAATTAAATGCTTTCCGTTCTCTGTTCTGTCACTGTGATGCGGGTGACATTTTACTATATGATTTCTAAAACATCACACTATGGATGTTTAAAACTGGTTGTTCCCTAAATACATAAAAGAAACGTCATGCCCACTACACATATTGTGTCAACACATTTCCCAGCACAATGCTTACATGTGTTAGTGACGTCAACTTCCAAATAAACATTACACCATCTATAATCAACCTGTACCACCTACATAAGAAACATCTCTGGCCTGCAAAAGAAGCTATTAGACCAGATTCTGCCAACTTAAAACACTTAACAGTAAATTTACCCAATTTTCTATCATAGTTGCATTATCCATATTTCTCAGAAGCTCAAAACACATAAAAGTCTCTATATAGCTCTATACAGTATAAGCCAGTGACACTTAAAGTGACATCTACAAGAGAACATCGACACCTGCTCGGCACACAGTGATTTCAAATCTGCACAGATGCAAATTATTATTCTTTTAAAATCCGAAAATAGATATATTTACTTGTAATATTGAAATATTTCAAATCAGAAAATAATGAACCTTTATTTTACAAGTGGTCTTGTGAGCCCTTAAAATCATTTTAAATTTGTTTAAGTTATCCTTAAAACAAATATAACCAATTGTTGATTTATCAAATTATTGATACATTTTCAAGACATCAAGCCATCTAATCATAGTACTTCCACGGTGGCTAATTAACATGTAACAAGTTTAGAAGTTCATCACTGCTGCAGAAAATGACCCTAATCCCACAACCAGAAGTGGGCAACAACCAAAACAACACATTAGCCACAAAACTACACCACCTACATATAAACTAGAGCTGTCACAAGTAGTAACAGTGTAAGTAGTGTTGTTTGTAGCAAACACAAACATTACGCACTAAAAATAAAAAGTAAAATAATTTTTTTAAAAAAGCATAATGTGTGCACTTTAACACATGAACTGGAAAATAAAATTGAAATAGATTCGACTCAACTGCTACTTGTTTAGAAATCTTTCTTCTTTCACTGTAAAATGTGTGTAACTCTCAGTTTATCAGTTTGATAAGGCTGACCGCGAGTCACAAGTCTAGTCAAATTATTAAAATACAGGGTCGAAAGAACGAATTTCAGGGTGGTTACAGCACCTGTGAGCGGATAGGTGTAGCACTACAAATTGTGACGGGGCGTGTGCAGGGCAAACTGAAGTGCAGGAAGAGGCAATGCAAAGGGCGTAGTTAACACTTAAAAAAAGCCCAGTGAAAAACTAACAAATCTGTTCAAAGCGCTCTTAAAGCTTGTGAAAAATAAGAAGCTAACCACAAAACAAATTGTTCACATCAAAAACATACATCAGGCAGGAAAAGAAGCATCTCATGGGTGGGTAAAACATCACAGTTGCCTAGTTAACTATCATATATATATATATATATATATATATATATATATAAAATTTTATTCTAAATTTTAAAGAGTATATAGTCAATAATACAATATTTTGAAACTACACAAAAATATTTATAAATATTATGACATAACATAACATTACCTCATGTTTGAGATCTGCTATCTGATCCTTGAGGTCTCGGATGTACTGTCTGGAGTCTGTGTTGTTGAGCTGACCTTGGACCTTTCCTTCCTCTTTCTAAGTGGGGGGAAGAAAAAAAAAAATCAGAATATGTCAATCACCTAGAACAACTAGCAATCATTTACAAAATTAACCTAATGTTAACCGCAAAGTTAACGACAACTACATTTTCAAAAGCACCATAAACGTATTATAAAGTATCATTTAAGTAGCTCATATAACACAAGCGCACTACATCCAAAGTCTTATGAAGAGTCTTCATCTTCAGCAGGTTGGAAACTGCTGCAACTGAATCATAGAGTAAATCGAGAACCAAATCAGTCTGATATGTGAATGAGTCAACCAGTTTTGTGAACTGTATAAACCGATTCACTGAAAAGATTTGACTTGCACTGTGTCCTAACCGGATTTGATGTAACGCATTAAAAGGTAGCTTTTCCACGTTAGTCAGAGTTTTTGTCCTAACCAGCAATGGTGATTCTATTTCAGCAATGTTGCGGCTGAAACAACATACACAATATCACAATGATAATCTCAGGTACTGATTATGTGCTATATTTAATGTTAAAAGATTTTAATGCGAGTTTTAATCTTGAGTCAGATCTTGAAAATAAATGAAAAGGAAATATGAAAGTTAAAACAAGTGTATTTTATGACAAAGATTGTATCGGTCACTCAATATATATTTAAGATAATGTGAAAATGGTGTATAAAAAAAACACTGATTGGCTGTGATTTTTGATTGATTTTGTCATGTCTCATAGTTGCGTAGCATAGCGTCTGGTGTCTCGCTGGAATCTCATCACATCACATCTGGTTAGGACACCGTGTTACAAGAATTATTGTCATGTTTTGGAGGAACATCATGTTGCTCATTAATGCAAGTGTGGGTATCTGCAGGTCGGAGTAATGTCTTTGCCGAAAAGTCTTTACAATAGGTCGCGAAAGCTGCCCGTTAGGGTGTGGGGTATAGTTGGGGGTTAGTGTCTGTTGTAGCCTTGCGTACCTTTCGGCATGCCATTACTCCGGCCCCGCCTCTATTAATGTGGCACAAAGCCACAGATATCCATTTAGTTTGGTCAATTCCTTACACACAACTATCATATTTACTATCAAACACAAACACTGCCACTATACTTTTATGGACATATTATTATTAATAATAATATTAATTTTGGAGCTTGACAGCTCTAGTCTATATTGCTGAAAAAAGTGGTCAGGCTATTCTTTAAAATTGTACATTTTGTATACCACAGAAGAAAGTAAGCCATACAAATTAGGACAGGGTGCAGAAACACTGACAATTTTTTTTTTTGGTCCCAGTGTCTTTAACTACTATGTACTAACATAAATTATTCATTTGATACAATGCATTTATTGTGTACATACATGATGTACTTATATTTTGTAAAAAAAAAAAAAAAACTGCATGTAATTACAGCTGTAAATAATTTCTGTAATTAAATCTATAATTAAAACTGTTGACCCTTCCCATACATCTCACACCAGACGAGAAGCTCAGCGCCGCGCAACCATACCACCAAACCTGTCCCTAACCTTAAGGCCCCGATATGCTCAAGGTGAAGTTCTTTTTCGATTTTTGCTTAGAGGTAAAAAGTTCAAAATCAGTGGGCAGCGGAATACTGTTAGCAAACATCCTGACACCGTCCACGCTGCTAAGTGGAATTTAGACGAATATGTAAATATGTGCACTCTCAATAACAAAAAAACACAACACAATTTAATAATTTGATCATAGCAACGTGGATATGTTTGCACAAGCTGTGCAATTGTGCACTCTAGTAAAGTCATGTCACATTAATTAATATAGCACTTTATATTGATTTAAAGAAAAAAGCTTTTTGGGAAAGTTTACTTCTGCATGCTGTTTCGAACTCCCAGAGCGAACTCCAAACGAACTTTGTTTTGGCCTGATTTTGTTCGAAATGACTGCACATCAGTTTGTTCTTCGATTTCGTATATCGGGGCCTTTACCCGTATCCCACATCATTGGCAGTAAAAGTGTTTTGCAATACAACATTAACACAATAATACATAGTACTTAAAAGAAACCAAATATAAAGAGGATGGAAAAACCAGGTGAGATTGTTGTGGTAGCCATATTCAAGTCAACCAAATTTCAGAAAGTTCACCAGCTCAAATTTTTTGATTCAATATTTTTTCTGTAGAAAGACATAAATAGTGATGAAAGACAAAATATTAAATGTCATAGATGTATATTTACTGAGTAATCTACTGTTTACCATTTTTCAGGTGAAAATGACCATTTTCAGCTGAAATTTAGAGTCCAATTAGAGGAGTGTAAAAATAAATGTAGATGGCAGCCTCATTATTTTATTTTTACACAGAGATTGGTAGGTTTTTAGACCTTTAGCAATCTTTGTTGCTTTAGCAATCCTTGTTGCATTATATGTCAACAGTGACAGTTCAAAAATGGCAAAAAGCACTTCTTGAGTTTTTTTGCCTCAAGTTTGCATGCCTGTAACTCGAGAAGTATTTACGATATCTTAATATCCTTTTAGATTCTGGTTCTTAAACTTTCTTTTTAGGTATCTTCATTTTACAGGCCCTCAGTGGTTCAATCCAAGAGATATGTTGGCTCCATAAGTAAATTGTACACATTTTCAGTGGTGTAAAACCAAATGTGGGTCACTTTGTATACAGCTGGTTCTTTTTTTTTCTTTTAAAGAGGAATATCTGAAGAACAAATAACGTTGAAACTAGAAATGTATCATGTTTTTCTATCAACTCAACTGCATAGAACACACCTGAGTGCCAAAATATTCCTTTTCCAAAGTTTGCATGCCTGTAACTCAAAAGTATTCAAGATATCTTTATATTTTGCTAGATTCTCATTCTTAATAAACTTTTCTTTTGAAATCTTCATTTTCAAGGCCCTATATGGTTCAGTCTTATAGATATGACAATCTCAAAGCTGCTTCACGTTCATGTTAAGCTGAATTTTATAAACTTTCAGTGATCGAACACCAAATGTGGTTCACTTTGCACACAGCTGATACTTATTGCATTTAAAGAGGAAAGTTTAAAGAATAAATAATTGTTGTAGAAATGTATCTTTTTCCCTCTATCAAAAGAATAGCATTAAACTTAACTTAAAAAAAAAAAAAAAAATCACCAAAAATCCACTAAAATGGTGGAGGCACATTAACTTACCCTCAAAAGTGTACTTATAAGAATCTATATTTCAATCTGTTTTAGGGATACTTGGAAGATGTGATTTTGTTCATTTTAACAGCTTCTGAAGCTACCAAGAGATGAAATATTCAGTATAGTAACTACACGTTACTGCATTGACATCCCTATATCTAAGAGATTGGACCATATAGGGCTTAACCATCTGGGTCTCTCTGTCCTCGTATGAGGACATTATATTTTAGTGAATTTTTCTGACACCATACATGTCCGAATGTCCTGTAAAGAGCACATTCTGGGCTTTTCAGAGATATCAACTGTTTAGAGGTTTCACCAACAACTTCTCCTCAGTCTTTAAAAATGACTGTTATTTTGTAATTATTTAAATTTGACTAATTTTCAAATAGTTTGTTATAAATCAACATCTCAGGAAAATGTTATGAGATTTCTAATCAAAATATGACTGTGTTACAAAACAGGACATTGATTTCCTACACGTCCTCAGTAGAGGACACTTAAATCATGTTTACCAGGCATTTTAGGAGACAAGTGAATAGGGAAAGAAATTAGATATCTATAATCCTATGACATATTAGATATTATTATGAAAATTACTCCCATTACCGAATCGAGTTCTCTTTTGCCTATCTTTGTGCTTGAATGGATACATACACACAAAAGCCCCCCCCCCCCATTTTTATTTAATTCTTTATTTTTTTAGTTGAATGAGAAATTATATAATAATATTATCTACAATATTATCCGAACCCTGAGTTTTGTGATCCGTTGCACCACTAGTTTTTCACTGCTGCGGAATGCCTTGGGGGAGCTGCGGTATTGAACAGACATGTGTACACACTACATAACATGTTTACCCACCACATTCACACCTGTTAAAAAGGGAAATCAAAACATACACTACAAACATGCTGCAAAGAGCCATTTTCCTCTGTATCGGTACAGTTATGGCATGTCACACAGGACAGAGTGAGGAGTGAAAAAGGAGAAGAGGTGCAGAGAGGGGTGTATTATAGCGGTACTGAGGTAAGATCAACACATGCACACACACCCTAGCAGGGATGGGTGTTTTCAATTTCTGTGGTCTGCGTTCGGCTGTGCATGCAGCTCTCTGATAGGCCGAGGATGGGGATGGAGAGGGATCTTAAGTGTTCTTCCAAGAATTTGTGTTTTTCTTGAGGTTTCTCCCCCTCCCCTCTCATAGTGTTGTGATAAGGAAAGGCAGTTAGCTGACTTCCTTACACTCAGCTGCATGAAATCAGCAGGTGGCAGACTGCAGCTAGGGCCATCAAACGTCTGAGTAATGGCTTCCTCACTTCAGTACTTCACTTCAAGATCAATTCATTGACATGATTTTAATGGAAATTCATTTTGATGCACCAATATCGAATCTTAAATCCGAAGATCGATCATTTAGTTTATACAGTTTTCTGTTGATACGTGAACAAAACTTTATATGTAGCACACTGGCTACCACAATAAGCTTTGTGCTTTGTTACTTTTGAAAAGAAACAAAGACCCACCTTTCAAACTCAAAGTGCCAGCATGGAGCACCTGTAAATCTATAATCTCTTCCTCTCTACAACTAGTTATATCACAGGACAAACAAAGTATGTAAGAAACAATACTACTTGCTTAAATGTTTTATGTCTAATGTCAATCGCTCAATCAGTGTTTAAACCGATCGAATGTGTCACGTAATGTAACATTTGCATTTATCTCAGGAAAGCCATTTACTTAAACTTTCCATTAGTCAATCAGGAAAAAATCTAGAGGGGCATTTGCAATATATATGCACCGTATAACATTTTAACGTAACCTCTTAGTGTATGTTTACGCAACAACAAATGTACTAAAAATGGAAAAGTTTTTCCTTTGCGTTTTTGAAAAGTTTTGCATACAGGCATACACAGCATTGTCAAAACAATCCCCATTCACACGGATCCGTGAAAACGACTAAAAGCACTGTATTATATACCAGGCCAGTTGTTTGCAATGTCATTTCATAAAGAAACACTACGTACCTATAGACTGAACGCACAATACGCATGCACATGACATCACCGTTTTCACAAATTTGCATTTTTATTATTTACACTGAAATGATAACAGTATTATTATTTTTTTTTTTTTTAAATGCACTTTGAAACCTGGGTTTTGGGTTACAGGCCCCCAAAACGCTGTTGTTGTGTAAATGAATGGCCAAACCTATGGAGTCAAAATAGGGCCATATATATCTGCAAAATAAAACAATGTTTCGCAAAAAAAAAAAAATAATTGCAAAAAAAATTATATGTTTTGCAAATAAAAATAGAGTATTGAGAAAAAAAATGCTTTTTTGCAAGTAAAAAAAAATAATTGCAAAAGAAAAGTTAACCACTGAGAGAAAAAATAAAGTTTAGCAAAGTAAAACTTCAGCAGCATTGACTTTGCAACATATATTTCCCTTTGCGCCGCTCCTTTAAATCCGCGTTTCAGTCATCCGTGCCTCTGCGGCGCACGCTTTCCTTTGCGTTTCCTTTTTCTTTGCGCGTTTCCTTTTTCTTTGCGCCTCGCTTTGTGTCCCTGATTTGACGTGGGGGGTGTGGTCAAGAGGTTGGGGTGTGTACAAGGGACGAAGGCGCGTCCCTCTCGCTTACGTCATCAGCGCGAGCCCCAGACCGAGTGGATCGATCATAAGCAAAAGCCTTGATACACATAGTTACATATAGTTATTGGTCTATCTAGCGAACTTGAAGAAAGCTATCAATAATACATACCTCTGATCCATCACCCGCATGTCTCTGCTCCGCCATTTCGATCGATCCCCTATGATCGATCCACTCGGTCTGGGGCTCGCGCTGATGACGTAAGCAAGAGGGACGCGCCTTCGTCCCTTGTACACACCCCAACCTCTTGACCACACCCCCCACGTCAAATCAGGGACACAAAGCGAGGCGCAAAGAAAAAGGAAACGCAAAGGAAAGCGTGCGCCGCAGAGGCACGGATGACTGAAACGCGGATTTAAAGGAGCGGCGCAAAGGGAAATATATGTTGCAAAGTCAATGCTGCTGAAGTTTTACTTTGCTAAACTTTATTTTTTCTCTCAGTGGTTAACTTTTCTTTTGCAATTATTTTTTTTTACTTGCAAAAAAGCATTTTTTTTCTCAATACTCTATTTTTATTTGCAAAACATATAATTTTTTTTGCAATTATTTTTTTTTTTTTGCGAAACATTGTTTTATTTTGCAGATATATATGGCCCTATCTTGACTCCATACAAACCACATAAGGTTTTGTTTTTAGTTGAAAATGGTGTCATGTAAACGCTCCCTTAATGATGTTTTTATTATTTCATATATGTTTCAATAAATCCATCATGAAATCAATTTATGACAGCCACCATTTACACATTCTAGAGTGTAGAAAAATTATATCATTAAATTTTATATCAAAACTGCCTTATGTGCAATTTAAATGTGTGTATACAACCCAGTTTGATTATGTCTAAAAAGAAATAACTGAATTTAACAGTAATAATTTTAGTTTGTTCAGTCCAAAGATTTGAGTTAACACAACAACTGTTTTTTTTTTTTTGTTAATAATCAACAAGTAAACAGCATAACTGTTTCAAACAAAAAAGCAGAACAGAACTGAGCCACAATGACTCGATCAAATGATGATGCTGATGAACTTGTAGTATTAAAAATGAACTGTTGGCCTGATTCTGGGGAAGATTCAACTTCGTTAAATTGAGCAATTCTTATCTGATAGAACTAACTCTATTGTGACATTGCTCATTTTTTAAATTTGATGTATAATGTAAACTTGAACATTTGTATTTCATTTTTTAACCTGTAACTTCTAACCATGAACTTTGCAACTCACATATAGAAAAGAACATACATATTTGTTGAAACATTAAAAAAAAAAAAACCTTCCACAGACACAACATTCTGACCAATGAGGTAAAATGTTCAGAACATACAGTATTTGTTGTTCTATATCAGGTTGGCATGGCAACAAACACTGTCACTTCAGGGTTTCAGGCACTTTTGATTTGAAACACCTACTAAATGTCACTTTTCCTCCCTGCAGCAACTCATTACTATACTACTGAGATTTCTCTTATTGCCCTTTGTTTGTTCACGCATATGTGTGCATCTTACAAACACCTGCTGAGCTAAATCTCTCTATTACAATTGATCATATGAATCCAGAGCAGTAAAGCATAAAGCAGAATGTGAGCTTTGATTATAGCTTAGTGTGCTTCTCTGCCTGATAGGAAGTGGTTTCTCATCTGGTAATGAAGATAGCTGAGCTGCGGTCCCATGGGCCATGCAAGCAGCCGTTTCAACCCGGAGCTCTGCTAGGTGTTAAAACTAAAAAAAAAACTTCACTCCACTCTTAGTTAGGCAAGAGCTCATAACAATACTGAGGAGCAGCAATGCTGATGCTCTGCATTTTCGTTGTGAAGGTTTCATTCAGTCTTATTTGCACATCAATCGCAATAACTATTAAAAGACTCGGGGACTAACACATTGTGTGGGTGTTCTGAAAGGTGTCTACATCTCATGTATGCTGAGGAGCTGGGTTAGTGTGTTGGTGTCTAGTGTCAGACAGACCTGTAGGTTTACTTTAAAGTGGATCTTTCCAGTGAAAATAAAAACCACACTCACACCAGGGGTGACTCAAAGAGTCAGTCCAGAGACTTAAGGCTGTGGTGACATCATGGTGTTATATTTTCCAGCAGTGGGACATCTAAAGTCAAGAGTGGGCGAAAGGTGTGCAAATAAATGATTGGTTTGATGCTATGTCTATAACAATGATGAACAGATACGGAAATTCTACATGCTTCATAATTAAGTAAAATTATGTTATGAAGCATTTGTGTGTGTGTGTGTGAGAAACGTGGCAATTTGCATGGATGAAAAATAGCTTAAATTTGCAACAGTGCCATTTGCTCTCATAAAAAGACTTTATATTTCCCAAACTGCATTAAAACACACAAGAAAACAAACATAGAACTCTGCAATATAATGCAGAAATTTCCCTTGGCACTTTATGGACTTAATCTCGCATGTGTAAAGATGCTACTGACCTGGTATGCTTGTTTAGGTTTGATGCATCTATAAAATTACCATAATGAGGATCTTTGCCATCATTAACAAATTAACAGGTGTTCTATTTTTGTGAGCACTGCAGGTCCAACCAATTCCTATTAGCTACAAAAGGTTTTAGTAAATCTAAGGTTTAAGTAAATGTTAGTCTATTTTTAGTAAATCACACAGAGCAGAATGAACAGTTACAAAAATAAATGCATTAACAGCACTAATCAACTGCACTCATTAGCTTTGTTAGCCTGAATTAATATATATTTCAATCATTTGGTGGTGTTCTTGACCTATAGATAAACAATGGTTAGTTTCTTTTCTCTCATCTTCACTCCTCTTGCGCCAAAAGCAAAAGAGTGAATTAAAGTATGGTGAGCCAGATATTTTGCCCACAGCCCTCAGGGTAAAAACCATGTAGGTAGCCAAAACCACAGAACCACAGCTAAGAGCTGCGCATGCCTAAAAGAAGCATGCTTGTCTAATCTGATATATTGCAAACTGATGCAATTTCAGCACAAGTAAATCATTTGCATACATCTAGCAAAATACAAATCTCTCAAGTTAAATCTAGGAAAGGAAACAGCTAAATGTGAGATTACGCAGACTGTCCAACATCATCACGCTTCACAGACAGGTAAAAAGTGCTGAAGAGAAAAGCTCGCAAAAAGAAATGAACAAACTCTCATAAAAGGTGAGATTTAATTTCAAATACAAAATAAGCCTGCTTTATATCCGTCTCAGGAAGGAAAGTCAAACACCGCACACCGATATATAACGGCACTGATGACATACTGAGCCTATCTTTAAAATAATTTGTCTTCCTGCATGGGGAGAGGAAAATTTTCAGACAGCAGCGTTTTCTCTGAAGAGCTCAAACGCTCCTCTCACTTCTCACTTTAATTCAGTTAATCTGACTAGAAATAATCTTTCCCTCAAATCAAAACACACTTGCGTTTCAATCACGACTGACACATATCTGGCCCTATTTACCATAATGTTAAAGCTGCAGTAATTACAGTAGCTTTTTTAACTGATTGACTTGAAAAGAGTATACACTTCTTACAACAGAATACTGAAAACTGTCTATATATTGCAAAGCTATAAGAAGAATTACATGTTATTTATAACATTTTACGGGAACTTGTCATTTGTGCACTCTAATTTTAAAAGGCGGCAAGACTGAACCATGAACTATGTTCACAAAGAATCCCTGAACAAAAGCTTATTTACACACTAGAGCTTAAAATTGTGGACAAATAATATACTCGAAATGCAATGATAGCAGAAAAATAATCACATTTTTAAATGTAAAAATCTAATGGGCATTCTAAGAGCTAGGAAACAAACAAATAAAAAAGCAATACTATGAAAGGGAACCATAAGCAGATGTGCTAAGGAGAGACTACTGTCATGGATTGGACAGATAAATTGTTCTGTGCTGTGTTGTGATGTGCTGTGTAAGACTAAATTGGACTGATGAAGTGTGATTCTTTGCTTATTTTTACCTGAATCTCAAGCTCAGAGATCTGCTGCTGAAGCTCAGCCATGGCAGCAATATTGTCAGCTTCTCTCAATCTCACTGCCATTACCTCTTCTTTATTCTGTTTGAGAGAGAAAGAGTGGCTTATTTCTGTACGTTAAACTGAAAGCAAAAACACACTCCACATCTATTCTACTGATCTCTTAACTGAAGCTCTGACAGGAACTACTAAACCCTATTTAAAGCTAAGTCACGAATGAGGAAATGCAACCAAATCATACAAAGATGTGATAATTAGAGGCATATTTTGCTTTTTTGTATCATAAAAATATTTTTATTTTCGGCAGATTACCAATTACATGAAAGGTATAATGATAACTACAATAAATAAATAAAAAAATAAAAAAAATACTTTTGGGATAAACTCTACATTTTTGCAACAGGCAATGGAATTGACTGCGACCACTCAGTTGATGTCATGTAAATGATCATCACCTTGCACTCTATTTCAGCCCGTTTCCGTTTCATCTCCTGCAGCTCTGCATGCAACATTTTGTTCTGGTTGGTCAAAACCTGCAGTCTCTCCTGTAGATCTCGTGCCTCCAGTTCTGCTCGCCTCAGTTGATTACCATGTCTTTGATTCTGTGAATAAAAATATAATAAACAGTTTTACAAAAAAAAGACAGCAGTGCCAACTCTGATAACAGATACAGCCTATCATGGCAGAGTAAAAATGTATTACATTTGTCTCCCTCTACTGGCCAAAAATCTGTGTATGCTCTCTAGTCTCAGCCTCAGACATCACACACGGACTGCCCACACTCCATAAGCTGAACGTCTAATGCACATGGCACACAACTGGAAACACTTTTGAAGGCAAAAGTCTGAATCTGATTTGCTTACTTCTACAGGTTTTCTGGGAGCCTACAGTGTGGTGATCTTTAACTGTCCACCAGGAAACAAAACTGTATGTAAAGTTCTGATCCTGTAACAATGATCACTTCAGGCAAAGGCAACTAAATACTGGATTTTAAAAAAGTTATAAGAAACTTCTTGATAGAGCATCAGGGCTCCAGACTAACATTTGCTCCACTAGAACAACACAGCACCTGATTTGGTGGCACTGTTTTTTTTTTTGTTTTTTTTTTAATCATAAAGGTAATTTAATCATATTACTATTAATAAGTGCAGTTTAATACGTTACATGTTTATTCATTGTAAATTTGATTGTAAAGCACTGAGCTTGAATGCAGATAAAATTAGATTCATAACAGTAACATGCAAAAACATTTTTATAGGGAAAAATGTAAATATTCTACTCTTATTAAATGGACCGTACTGAACTGACCAACAGCTTCGGTGATTATTAAAAGAGTGCTCTTGCTTTGTGTAATTCAGTCACAATCTGAAGAAGTTTTAGTTTTTCATGAGACTTTTCCTACTTTTCTATATATTATTAGGGAGTCAGTAAATGCTCCTCTGCCGCCATCTAGTGGTAATTTCATGTCTTTTTTTTCTTCTTTTTAAATTTTGTTTGCCAAGAAGTATTAGCTTTCCTCAATCTTTAAACTTTTACAAATCATCACATTAAAAATGTGTCAATAGTCTGTTATAGCACAAAGGTCTGTAACTGTCAAAACATATACCCACCCTTAAACATGATTTTGAACAAAACAAAACTGATCGGTCACTTTGCATGGCAGTCAGATGGCCTCTTCCTGACTAAGTGGGTGGACCTTGGTCAATTGCAGTGGCTATAGAAGCCAGACCCTGTTAGGAAAAGGTCTGGCTGCACGAGACTATATGTTCTCTGACTTCTTTCCTCTATAAATTTAGTGGCCAGCGGTGCTCAAAACAATTATTTAAGTAATTTTATTAGAATTAAGTGTCATTTTGTTGCACTGCAGACAATTACTTTGGCAATATCGGACTAGTATTACTCATCCTTAACATAACAAAAAAATTTAAAAGTAGCCAGGAAAAAGTCTGGCTAAGCAAGTCTATCTGAACAAATGATGATTCTCTGAAAATTATGATTAAAAGTGTGAAAATAGGATTAGAAATTGGCCTTTTCATGACTGTCCGACACACTGCAAAGGTGTTAGTGTGTCTGAGAGACATGCGTGTCAAGACCTGGGTTTCCAGTTCCAGCATCCTCTGTCTGGTCTCTCTGAGCTCAGCCTGTGCCTCTGCCTCTCTGAGCCTCACGCTCATCAGCTCATCCTGAAGCTCGCTCGCTGCATTCTTCCGCGGACTGTCTTTCCAGCGGCCCGCTGTGCGTGCCAGATGCCTCTGCAAACAATGCCAAAAATGTCTTACTAAAACATTTGAGTTAATTGGAGGAATGAAAACGAGAGCATGTGGTAAAACTGCAACACAGCAGAGCTTGTGGGTATTACACACATTCTAATAATGTGAATGAAACAGTTTTCCATGCGAGTGTGTGTATTCACCTGCCAGTGCTCCTCCAGGTCTCTGACCTGCTGTCTAAGCTCTTTAAGCCCTGTAAGAGCCTCTGCCTCCCTCAGCTTTACACCAATTAACTCCTCCTGAAGACGTACCACATTATTCTCATCTGGCAGGGATGCATTTCTCTATAACAGAAACAAATATACACAAAAGATAAGCTTAAGAGTAAGCTTATACACCAGAATGAACAGAAAGCCCTTTTCTGCAGTTAGGTTGCTATAGTCAGGGACAAACCTGGAATCATTCAATGTGTAGAAAAGAAAGCAGAAAAGGCAGCTTTGACCCTCAAGCTTGCTGGTCTCAAACAAATAACCTCATGTTTAGTGGTTAGGTGTTGGGTTAAAGTCCGCACACAGTAAAGTTTTTTCATAAAAAAAAAACAGCCTGTATGATGCAAAACAAATCTAGACTACACCAAACATGGTCGCTCTCAATAAAATCACTGAAGCAGTCCAAGTTTAGACCGCTGTCCAAAATAGGGATTTTTTAAATAAAATGGGCAACAAGGTGATATGGCCAGTATACTGGTTGCCCACCAAAGCTAGTCAGGGTTGATCCTGGTTAGTACCTGAACGGGAGACCTCATGGGAAAACCAGGTTACTGCTGGAAGAGGTGTTAGCGAGGCCAGCAGGGAGGCGCTCAATCTGTGGTCTGTGTCCTAATGCCCCAGTATAGTGATGGGGACACTATACTGTAACAAGCACCGTCCTTCGTATGAGACGTTAAACTGAAGTCCTGACTCTCTGTGGTCGTTAAAAATCCCATAGCACTTCTCATAAAGAGAAGGGGTGTAACCCCAGTGTCCTGGCTAAATTGGCCGCACTGGTGCCGTTTTTCTGAGGCTGCCCGTCGCATCATCCAAGTGGATGCTGCACACTGGCGGTGGTTGAGGGGAGACCAGCCCCCTGATACGACTGTAAAGCACTTTGGGTGTACAGTAAATGCCTCATTTAATTTCACTAAACGTCTTAATGTAGTAATGTAGTTTACATGTATTTTCTTCTCACATAGTACGAGCTGCAGTCTGAGATGTTTTTCCACCACCTTTTGATTGACAGGAATCAGGATATAATCTGCCCCTTTTTAAACAACGGGCAGATGCCCTATTATTGGTAAATACTTCGGTGCATTCCTAATTTTAAAGGTTATATATTTAAATAACTTATGATCATTAAAAGCTTGTAATGGCATCAAGACAGAATTCAATGTAGGATGATAAAAAAAAAAAAACAAATATATGGTGGTATATTACTTCCTGAGCATCATTGTTTGGCTCCTTGAAATGCCAGTTCTGAGAGAGGTTTGAACATCTCTTGACCAAACACGAACATGACTACAAGCACCACAATGGTGAAAAAAAAACACCTACAGGTGAGTAATGGCCTACAGGTGAGCATGTGTGCTAAAGAATGCTAATAATGTTCTACCACCTTCTCCATGTCGAGGATCTTGTCCTGCATCTCTTTCAGTGCGCACTGAGACTCTGCCTCCTTAAGTCGGGCCTGAACCAGTTCTCTCTCCAACTGCAGGATGAATTCCTCAGAGTAGCGTGGGTTTGCCTTCTAAAGTAAAAAAAAAGAGAAAGAAAAAAGTTTGACCAAAAATTCTGTCAATCAAAACCCAACTTTTCAGTAATTAATGTCAGTGTTATAACCGAATACTCATGGAAATAACATCTGAACAGCTCTTGTGGTTTGATTTTACCAACAACATAAATCACTCATTTCATCTTCAGATTTTTTAAAAAAGTTCCCTCCACACATGCTCATGGTTTTACCACCAGCCACATTAAAACATAATGATATTGCAACACAACATTATGTAAAACAGCACTTTCCCCACAGCACATGACACATTATCCACTTTTTCTCTGTGTTGAGCATGTGCACATTAATAATTGATGAGCCATATTCTGTCCTTCTGTTGAGAATGTAGATTTTATCTAACAGGCAGTGGCTTCTCAAGACTCTCTGCTTAAGTTACACTCATACTTGACAAACTCCTACATATACATAAACCCCATTTGGCAGAGTTGAGCATGCAAATGACCCCAGCTCTGCTGTTCTGATCTGCAGTCATGCATGTAAAGAGCATCATTACAAGAGCTGCCGTTTCCAGCTCTGTGGTCGCCGAGATTTTGTTGCTAGGCAATGGCGATAGAATCGAGTACAGCTGCCACTTCAAACTATTGAAATGTGGGAGCTAAACATTTCTCAGTGTAGTCATACGGTTTCTGTGTTCGAAGAGCAGGCCTCTCATCCAGGAGGTAGTGCTGTCTCTAAACTGTCCTTACCGCAAACGGCTGATGTTGCTGGAGCTCTCGGATGGTGTTTTGCGCTTGCTCCAGCTGTGCACTGGTCTCCTCATTGTGTTGTTTGACTGTGGCCAGCTCCCGCTTGACCAGATAGTTCTCCTCCGCCTCTTGGGCTCGTGTCACCTGACCCTGACGTGACCAATTATGGATGAGGGGTGAGCGGAGAATCGGAATGGTTGGAAACGGATATATGGATGGAGAAAAATAATGCTGGATCTCAAGCTCTGTCATGCGGTTAGCAGTTTTAGGCTTTCAATTTAGCACTTAATTTCTTCGACTATCAAAGGGGGGATTATTGTAGTATTCCACCAATAATCAGGACTGCAGCCCAAAGATAATAAGCACAGTGATACCTCTTCCCTAAAGTCATTAATTGCAGAATTTGCCTTATTTCACTGTTGATTGTGAGTAGGTGTGAGAAATTTAAGAAAATCAAGGAAATGAAGCACAGCTAAAGATTGAACTGCTGAGTTCTTAAATGGGAAAGACAGAGCTAAAGGGAGGAGGAGAGAGTGAAAATTGTACCTGAATCAATCTATCTGCCAAAGAAGCACTTTCCTAAAAACAGAGAAAATCCATAAAGGAAACAGCAAAGAGAAGAGAGAGACCAAGGAGCATTACAACACAGAACAAAACAATAAGACTGATTTGACAGAAAACAGTGTTCTTTGTCGTACCCCTTCATTAAAACGTTGCATAGACACTGTTCTAGATGAGGATTTGCTATATCAGCAAAAATATGCAGTTTTGAAAACATCATAGTGAGGTGGGGTAGAAAAGGAACATGGTTTGAGCATGGTGTTTATGCTGTGGCTATGGAATAAAGCAAGACTGTGCATCACAACAGGGTGAAAAGTGTAAAAGGAGGCCAAGCAGATGACAGTCCGAGCATCAGAAGGGTGAGAATAAATAAAACAGAATTAGTGTTATTTTAAAGCCTCTAGGTCTACTATACTTGTGTGACGAACGCGGCCCTTGGTTACGAACGGGGCATTTCTGAAGGCATTTGAATTAGTACTTCATTTGAGTAGAAAGGTTGCATGCTGAGGTGATGAAAGCCAAGTGGAGGTTTGTTTTTTTGGGTTTTTTTGTTTTGGTTTTTTTAACTGACCTGCACCATGGACTTTCTTTTTCATGCATGACACAAACATGTAAGCAGAGAATATTCTGACATGCACCACTGCAGGTTTGGGTTTTCACCCATGCTCAAAAGAGTATGGCTTGAGAACAGCCTGTCAGACAACTACTTTGGCCTGAAATACATGGAGTGTACAAGCATTTCATACCAATGTGCGCACGCAAAACACTTGGTTGATTTTTCTTTCAGTTAGCACTGTACTTACCAGCCTCTTGAAACACAACAGGTTTTCCAATGACATGCATACAAGCAGTTAGTTATGATACAGCCAATGAGGTGTGTGCACGAGCATTTGTTATTGTTGACACCAAAGAGTTGTGATAACTGACAACAAGGAGATTAACCATTTCAAGATGAGATGGGATGACAATGGTTTATGGATGTGTTTGATTGATTAATGATTAGCTTTGCCTCTTATTTATCACTCACTTTCTCCAGAGTGTCTATTCGTTGCTTCAGGAGTCTGTTCTCTGTGCGTAGTCTCTGTAACAGAGTGTCAACATTAAGAATGTTAGACTGCAATACATCAATAAAATATTGCAATGAACTAGACAATGCTATGAGCTATTTGGTAATATTATTTAGTTTGATTTTCAATTAAACACATATAACAGTACTATTTTCTACTTTAAAATGGGTTGAGAAATAAGAGATAATTACAGACAATGGACTCTTTTTCACATATCTGGGGTTCTCAAAAGCAGAAGTAGTAACAGTTGGGTAAATGTCTACAGTGAACTGGAGATTACAGCAAATATGATTTTTGTGCTCTTATTTGCTCCAATAGTAAAAGAAAAAAATCCCCATATCATTTACACGACTTTCCAAAAGAGAAAAAAATATAGAGAGATTGATTATAGTCAGATTGTCAATATACCATTGCTCCCACAGCTAATGTATATTGTTATAAATGTACTTTAATATTAAAACCTTACTGCTGAACTTAAAAATGTTAATAACTGTGAAAACATCATCAAATGTTTGGAAAGGCACAATTTAAGCAAAATATAAGCTGGGTGTTGGATGGCTGTCTTACCTTGATCTCTACCTGTTCTTCCATCTCCTTGGTTTTGATTGTAGTGTACTCCTTTTCCAATCTGTGAATGAAGGCATAAGGAAACAGTTCAGAAATCTTCTATGTCTAAACAAATACTAAAAAGAAATTCAATTAACACCATGCAAACTCACTTTTTCATTTTCTTGGCATTGTACTTGACCTGATAAGCAGCCTGGATAACTTTGTCTGGTCCACTATCCAGCTGGTGAGGGATGACCTTCTGAAAGTGCTGCAACAGAGAGTGAAAATAACAAAACTGCATATTATTATTGAATTATGCATATTTGTAAAACAAATTAATTTGTACACTGCTTGGTGGAAACTGATCTAGAGTTTAGACTCTAATCATGGTGCGGCAGCTTCTACAGAAAGTGTTGGCTAGCATAAGTACTATAATTAAGACAAATAAGAGTTTATCCTTGAAAGGAAAATGTTTATAAATACCCCACCTGCAACATTCCCTCCATGTCCAACTGCATGAGCTCAGCCTGATTCATCTGCAGGATGGCCATCCCCACACGAAAGACTATCTCTAAACCCTGTAAGGACACCTACTGGTGAAAACTAAATATCCAAAAATATTTGCAGTAGCATTGTGAAGCCAACAGAGGGCAATAGCCAACCACTAAAATACACCAGTGTGCTGTGTTCTCAATTAGTTTAGCATGTAAAACATGAATACACACCAAAATGAGAGGCAGAGGAGACTGTGTGTATGTGAATGTGTGTGCATATGTATGTATGAATGTGTGTGTGTGTGTGTGTGTGTGTGTGTGTGTGTGTATGTGTGTGTGTGTGTGTGTGTGAGAGAGAGCGAGAGACTGAGAGAGAATGATAACGATAAAGTCTTACCTCACACATGAATATATCAAAGATCCTGGTGGCTACAGGAAGAGGGAACGAGGTAAGGAAGATGGTGAGAAACCAAGATGAAGCATACATGGAGGTATGGAAACTCTGGGCTTGGAAGTGCACATGGAGCTCTGGGAGTTGCTCCTGCAGGGAGAAACCAAAAGAGACTGTAAAATCACAGAGAAAGCAAGAACTATGTGCAATTCATAAAACACATTATTTGAATTTAGTGGGGAATTGCTGTATTAAGCCAAGCTTAAAGTCAGATTTTGGCACACTGACCTGAATCATACATTCAAACTGGTACATGCAGAGGCCCAGTTCAGCCATACTGGGTTTAAAGAGCTCTCTCAGCCTGTAATCTTGCATCAGTTTCACAAACACACAAAAAGCCTCTTCTTCTGGCATCTGCAAGAAAGCAATTATACATCACATAATTACAGATTAGAAAAACACTACCAACATATATGCATTCATTTGAAGAAATAATAACATTATTATTATGTAATAGCTATTATCACCATCATCCTTATCATTATTAGAGTAAAACCAAAGTTTATCCAGCATTATCTTAAACGTTACACTGTAATGTTACATAATACAGCTTGTTAAAAATCGAACGTGATTGATATGTGGAATATTTGTTGACTGTGTTAATACCTGCATTAGAAGAAGGCCGACAATGAAAGCACTTCCCTGACAGTAACCCACCTCTCTATCAACCAGGGAATAAGCCTGTAAACGCAAAAGTGAGATTTGGTGAGACCTGGACTATTGTTTATCAAATCGTTACAGAGTTAAGTGCAGAATCAGCTCTGTTCTTCCCCCAGATAAGCCTGTGAGTTACTCATCCACTCTTTAAAAATAACCTCAAGTGATCTTTAGGTGTTTTTTTGGGCGAGCTGGCCTTAAATGACATTAAACTTAAACTGATGTCAAGTGGTGTATAGGCTACATATCTGGAAGGTTCATATTCCAAAGGAAAAAAATATTGTTAATGATGGACAAAACAATGTTGGATTGTATCAATTCTTGTCAATGCTGGACCTGATGACGTTGGGAAGAAAATAAAAACAGCATTCATCATTTTGAATTACAGCTTTACTTTTATGTTCAAAATATTCTTATATCTGCTTAATGTAAGATACTTCTGGACATTTAAAAATTCTAATTTGACAGGGTCTAATAACAAAAATGAACCTATAACCCAGCATACCACGTGTTTTAGGGAAACTGCATTGATGCAGTGTGACATCATCTTATTACATTTACTAATGAGCAGTCCCAGAGTAAATTTCTTGTCTTTATTTTTTTTCTTAAATTATTAGATTTCGTGTCAATGTGCTGATGAATTGGTCAACATCCTGGCTATCCCCCAGTCCATTTAAACTCTCTCTTCCAATCTCTAATGGAAATCATTTTTCCAGTTGCCCAGCAAGGATAAAACCTACCTTCATAACATTAAAGAGCACCTCCTGACCCAAACTGTCCTTCTCCTTAAAGAACTCGTGCTCGGGGTAGGTACGGGCAATGTCCCTGCGGATGAGTTTTTCACAGGGCGAAGTCATCTTCAGCAGCTCAGAGTACTGCTCTTTTATGGGTAGATTCTGAGCATTACACAACAGCTGCCACACTATTGCTCGGAAGTGATGCGGAATGCCTTTTCTAACCAGTTCCTAAGAAACAAACAACAACAAACCACTTATAAATATTAACACTGAAAGTCAGGACATAACAGCTTTATTTAAGAGCAAGTACTCATGTTGCCACGTGCCACATATCTCCAGGGTCGTAGAATATATTCGTTTAATTGAAGGATTACACCTTAAAATGACTAAAGGTTCCAAGATTTTCAGCATTCAGATGTTTTCCCAAGGGTTTAGTTTGTATCTCAGACAGGATAAGACAATTTTATGCTGCTAAATATAACCTTCTCAGAGATTTCTACAGCACAGCTCAATGTTTTTGTAAGCGAATTATGTTTGACCTGATTAAGCCGTTTCCTGTACTCATCTGCACAGCAGAAGATTGGCTCAGATGGCTGATTTCTACAGCTGGTCATTCCTGTGAGGGTCTGAGATGCCAGTCCACCTACATAAACCATCAGCTCTGAGATTCTGTCTTTGTTAAAACAACAGGCTTTACAAAAGACTTCTGTTGCTGCTCTGCTAGAAGAGCCCTAGATCCTCCCCTTTGGCTTGTAAGAGGTCATAGAGCAAACACAAACTGTATTTACTGAGCTCAGTAAGTTCTGTGGGAAAGTGACAATATTATGCAGGCACCTGCAAATTTTGCACAAGTGGTTTATATCATTCGTCTTTTCCTACTGTTTCTTTGGACATGTTATTGTGAGCGAGAAATGTAAAAAACTGCAGAAATTTTAATTTAGGAGGAAATGGAAAATTTTTCAGAAGCCCTAAGGGTCCATGTAGTTTTAAAAGGAAAGTTACGGAAAGACCTACAATTATAAAACAATTCAACCAGCAATTCAAAAGTTTTGAAAGTTTTGAAAGTCTAATTTATTATTATTTTTATTTTTTTTTATTTAGATTTTAATCTGCCTTATTTATCACAGCCGATTGAGATCATCAGCTCGTTGGGAGAGAGCTCCATGAACTGAACTGCGTGTGTCAGATTAGGGAGACACAAAATGTTCAGAGCGGGGGGTCCCCAGGACCAGTATTAATTCTGGATGCACTTGGCCGTAAACCGAAACGGACAAAGCTTTTTATTTTAAATTAGCTTATTTTTGTATAGTTGTATTAATATTAGGCTGTTTCTAATTTCCAAGAATGCAAAGAACAGACTTGCGTTCTCGTGAAGACCGGTCTTGCCAAGTGACCTTAAAAGTACAAACTCGGAAGGACGCAAGGACACAGAACGTATCTTTGTGAGAATTGAGATATGCTACAATCTTGTTGATCAACTGACCATCCCAGCATATTATAAATAGTGACCAATACACAATAAATACAACATAACATCACAAACAAATGTCATAACCTACTAAAACATTTCTTTCATATTAATATAGACATTTGTTTTCATGTTATTTTATATAATATAATAATATTTTGACACGTGTATTTGCAAAAATGAGTATGTATGTTTAATATTACCTATGCTTTGGCAGTGTTAAGATTCTTTTTAATACTCCAGTAAAAATACTGCATGGTTTCTTCAGGTCTGTGTCACTTTATTAAAATTAAGCAAAACAAACTGACAAATGTTTACTTTCACGTGCCATCACATATTTGCGAGCTTACAGCAGGAATCTCTTAAATGAAAACGAGAAGTTTAAAGCATACAGGCTTCTGTACGTTGTCCGCCCACAGCATCTTCTGGGATTTCTAATGGTTTGGTTCTCTCAAGTCTGCATTTGATACATCCTCAATATCAAGAACACATCCGGGTACTTTCATGTTTCCTCTGTACTTGGGTTCTTGAGTATTGGAATTTAACTGCGACTGTTGATGACGATGTAATACGAGAACAAAAGGATGCAAGATCGCTTAGGAACACATATTGAGAAACAGCCTTTTTAATGAAATTTAGCCAATCATTTTAATGGTACAGAATTTAAAAAACACAAGCCAATTAAAAAATTGTCTGTTGAAGCTCATGGAGACGTAAAAGAGGAATCAATTTACTCATGATCACAGTAGCATTACTGATGAATCACTCACATATTTAAATTGGCCCATGTTTCATGACCCTCTTTGTAAAGCGCTTCACTTTCTTGCAACAGCAATAAATCTGTGTATGTGTCCACTATATTTGATGTTGCCACTTGCAGAATTTCTATAAATCGTGTGTGATTAAATAAAAGAATTATAGCTGAAATTCCATATGTTGAGTTCATAAACAGAATAAATCTGATTAACACACTGTAGATTGATGTATAATCTATCTGCTTACCTTTAGTTGTTTTTCCTTCTTCTTCCGCACATCTTCCCACTCGTTGACAATGCGTCCCCACATGATCCATGAATCCTCCTCTAAGTGCGACAAATTGGAGGAGGCTGAGGAACTAGACACCAGCGAGGAGCCGCTATTCCTTCGAGAGCCATTCACAGACCGTAAAGACTTACTGTCCGTCTCCAACAACCTGGAAAGACAACCACGGCAGATAACAGTTAATACAAAAGTAAAAGAACATTTTAGCTTGTTCTTCTAAATGAAGCACAATGACAACTGAATAACTGATATATGAACTCAAAGTTAACCTATAACAGATGAAATATGCCTGGGCAGTATGATTTTACCATGGTGAAAGTTTGCATTATACAAAACAAATGTTCAATAAACAAAAACAAAAGAAAAAAAAAAAAGACTAAGTAGGCTGTTAAAATGCAAATATATTTTAGAATATTTTAACTCAAGTGTTATACAATATGAAGCAGTAGTTTTTGCACAGGCATCAGAAATATTCATTTGTTATTGATAATATTATCTTTTGGATAGTGTTCCAAATAATAAGAAAAAATAAGAAATATTTATATTTATATATTTATTTACATATAAAGCATTTGATTCATAAGATTTAAAAAAAAAAAAAAAAAGATTTTTCACATGGTTATTAAATATATAAACAATTTTCAGCTGAATTTCCAGCAAAAAGATCTATATTGTGATGTATAATATTACCAAGACAAAATCGTACTGTGACATTAGATTTTAATACCACCCACAGTAAAGTGAATATTGATACAAGGTAAAAAGAAGTCTTGGTGTACAGATGGAGCAGCAATAAGAGAAGCGGTGACATTAAATAACAATAGCTGTGGCTAAACTAGTCCAATCACTCTCTCAAAACACTGAAACACTGGATGGCTTGTTTGTTCGAGACAACATAATTCTAAAAAAGCGACAATTCAGAGCATAAAGAAACGCGTTTATGGATGTTAACAGTAGAATTAGAGTGACATTATTTTAAGACTCAAAAGTCAAGTATTCAGAGTTAACAACTGAATATTGTTATGAAATGGGGGCTGCTTGCCAAATTAGTGCACTAGCTGGAGAACACTGGCAGACAACTATAAATGGAAAAGCCAATTTAAGATTCTAAAGCATATCTAATGCAAAATGAGGAGGTTGTAAAAAAACAAACAAACAAACAAAAACTTATAGCTAATGCTAACCACATTAGCATGTTCACACAGAGTGTAACAGGACAACAATAAAACAGCCTAGCCCAAAAATAAAGCCAAATAAGGCATAAAAAAAGCAAAAAAAAAGCTTCCAGCAAAACATAAAACTCACCAAAACAAAGTAGTAAAACGCATATTAAATAAAAAACAAAAAACAAACTGTCCCTCTCTGACTATGAGTGTCAGCGAGGAGGGCTATAATTGTGAACCCGACCCTGAATCAGCTGGAAGACAAGCAGACAATGCTTGTGAGTAACCTCAACATTTAATAGCTGACAGCACAGACACAAAGCCATGGAAACCTGATCTCGGAAAAAGAGAGGGGCCCCGGGCCTTTAAAGGCAGCACTAAGTGACGTCATGGCCAAGGCTCCAAGGCAGGATCCAGTTACAGCCGCTTTTGGTTCATTCAAGGGGGGCCACGGTTGTTAGGGGTGAAAGGCAGTGAGAGAGAGTCATGGGGTTCACAGCTGAGGGGTTGTGATGCTGAATGAGTAACTGGTAGAAGGTGGGCAGAAAGGAAAAAGAGAGAATGTCCTGCTGAGAGACTTTCAGTCTGTTTTTCTCCAACTACCGGAGCTTAATCCTTCAAAATGTAACTTTTCAACAAAATTTTTGTTAGAAGCACACTGTAAACTGCATTCAAAGTAACTTAGGGTTATTTAAATTCCAGTCACAAGGTAATAAAGGCATTAAGCAAAACAACACGGAGGCTGAATTTCTTCCATCTAGTCGAGACCCAAAGATAACTTGAAAAATCTTTTATCATTTATTCACCCTTGTTTCGATCCAAACCTGTATGACTTTCTTTGTTCTGCGTAACAAAAGATAGCCTAATATTTTGAAGAATGATGGAAACCAAACAGTTTTGGTCATTTCTCAAAATATCTTTTTTATGTTCCACAGAATAAAGTAAGTCATACAGATTTGGAACAACGATGAGTAAATAATTTTTCACTGAATTTCCTTTTTTGGTTGAAGTGTCCCTTGAAGTGCATAATGAGCCATCAAGACAATCTCTATAATCTTTGGGGCAAGGTTAAGATTGCATTTTTGTGGGCAAAAATAAGAAAGCCTGCAAAATCTAGTAGGGCTGCCCCCTAGTGATAAGTCGACTAGAAGAGGTTTAGTCAACCAAAATTTTATAAGTCGGTTAGTCACAGAAATAAAAAAAAAAAACTTGTGGTGAAGTCACATAGTCCGTGAGGGACAGATTTTTAACGGTAGGTCCTAGTGGTAATTACAGTACGTCGTGCAGGAAATCCAAATGTTCGCCCATCATATATCGACCTAAAATATTATTATTTGAAACATGCAAGTAGCAGCAACTTTACATGGCCTCTCACTCTAACGTTAACCTAGATAAATGTGCGCTATTATTAGACGCATATCGAAGTGTTTGTGTGGAGTGTGGAAGCTAAAGTATTAGCGCTTACTGCAAGACATGGAGGCGCCGCTGCAATCACTAGCGGAGACACCTTAAAATACTTTTTGGTCATACAGATAAGTTTTTAATGATGCATACTCTTATTTGTGTAAACTCACAATAACAAGAAAAAGTTGTGCCTTTTTAAAATAAAGGGAAAAAACAGGATGCGCTTTCTGCTGTCTCAGTCTCCCTGAACTGGAGGGTGTTACAAAAATTAACCAAAACTTACCATATAGGCTACTTGCCTCAGAGACACAACTGCAATCGAAAAGAAATACTCTCTGCTTATGTAATCCGTATGAAAGGTGCATTTCTCCCTATAGGTGCATTCACAATACTGGAGATGGCGAGTCAGCATTGTCAATTTTATCTTTGCAGCTGACATGACTCACTAAAAACACTAGTTTATTAATAAATAATTAAACTGTCTCCTTGCTTGATGAGGTTTGCTGATGCAAACCTCTATCAAGATGATATTTATTTAAAGGTCAGAAAATGTACACTGGGAAAACCCAGCAAATGTTTGCACAATTATGTCCACTCACAAGCCATTGTGAAGATGCTCAAACGCTATTTTAAATACAAATAAAGCAAAACAAATAATTGGTTTAAAAAAAAAATCTTGTTAAAAGGTTAAAGTACATATGCTGTAGGCTTTACCCATTTGATGAATTCAGTGTGCATTTAAGACAATTTGCATTGCAATTGTTGCTTCTGTGTTAATGATTCACTGATGGTTAAAGTGCAAAGAGAGCTTTTGTACAGGAAACATAGACTACACATTCCTCCACAAAAATTAATTTACTTTGTAAAAGCAGATAGAAAGCCAAGTACATGTTCTACGAATGAATTAAAAAGCAACCACAAACAGAAAACCGGCGAAAAAGACAGCGCTAATAAAATCTGTAACCGGCTGTGAATTTCAGCTCCACTGGATCTGCAGCATTGTGCGATAGAGAATTGATCAAAGGTATTACTGTGAGGCTGCTCACCATGGGAAGCTCATTCTGCAATCCACATGTCTTTCCTCGGATTCCTCCAAGTAATCCCAAATGTGTGTCTGTGAGAAGTGAAACAACCTGATTTTCTCTCACACTTCTCTTGTTGTCTCAGTCTCACCCTACTTTCTCTCTCTCTCTCTCTCTCTCTCTCTGAAGCCAGATAAACAAACACAAAAACACTGCTTATCTAAAGTGCAAAGGCCCTCGACCTGTGCAGCGGCAAAGCAAAATCCCAGTGGAGTTTAAAATCTGTGCAAGCATGCATGGAGAACGCTCCAAAATTAACTGTTTGCCGCAAGTTCCAATGATGGGTGAATTGAAATTACTGGCGTTTATTTCTTAACGACTATACTGTATTATGCCTTAAAACAAAATAATCATTTAGCAGTTTTTTCGTTTGCAAATTTGAATGTATGTATCATTATAGACATTTTTCGTAAGCATAACCTGTTGCAATTTCATGAAGACATTTTTTCCCTTGTATTTTCATATTGAAAGCTTGGAAAAATGCAGAGTTTACTCAAAGTAAATTTTTTCTCTAATTTGGTTTTTAATTTTGGACAATAATAAGAAGTGTCTTGACTATGTACATTAGAATTCAAAAGTTTAGGGTCAGTACGTTTTACTTATATTGCAGCCTTAGTGAGCATGAGACTTCTTTCAAAAAATAAATAAAATAAAAACTTACCAACCCCAAACTTTTGAACAGTAGTGTAAAGTAGGGCTGGGTATTGGTAACTACCCCCTGATACTATACACATTGTGATAACCAATCCAATACATCAAAATAATTGTGTTTGGAACTTTGCCAGTTACGCAAACCAGTTATAGAGTCACAGCGTGTCAGTGAGACAGAGCGAATCTGTGGTATCAATCTCTCATGCTGTTCCTGCTTCAGTTTTGTCGAGTGCCTTAGAAGCATCTCTGACCTCACAGAGAAAGGTTCGTTTAGACTAGTTGCTTCTTCATTAACTAAACTGTAGAAAATATGAATTAATCAAAAAATAAAAATATGGATAAAATTGAGATGGATAAAAAATATGGATAAGAACGAATCAATGTAATGTTATAAGAAATGAAATTGTGTTAAATAACCATATCTGATTGTATCAGCACAGCCCCAACTTAAAGATTCATCAGTGGTACTCGAGGTCCCATTTCTGCAGTGGTAAGACGAGCTCATATGGCCACGTGAAGAATCGGAGCTCGAAACACTCCACAGATCCTCTGAGCAGCTGCCCTACTTTCCATGCTGCAGAGAGAACTCTGTGTGGGTGTTGCACTCGCCCAAGCGGATCACTCTGATTCCGCTCTAATACCGAAACCAGTCTGTGATACCAAAAACAACAAGATGAAAGCGAGCAATGGGCCTCCAACCTAATCAATACTTAATGAGGAAAGGGGCGGGGCTTTGATCTGCCAACAACAGATTCAAATAAACGCTTACGAAAAGGTCAACATGTCCATTAACACTTTAAAACGGCCAGGAAATAAGTTACAGATGCTGATACAGTCAGAATTTCTTATGTAAAACCAGGAAGGAAAAGCCTTTTATTTTATTTCATGTCTCCTTCCTGTTTTCTAATGTGGTAGTTTAAGCTGATTTTAAAAGGCCTTCCAAAGCAGGCGTGGTTTAAATGATTGTCATATATATATATATATATATATATATAAGTTTTCACTCTGCTTTGCTATCAATATATGATGAACTGCCTAACTTGAGCATTATGAAAGTGTGTTGTGTTGATTTGAGAGGAGACACACTCTCTGACATGTGCCAGGCAGCATTACACTAATGGCATGCATACTGTGGGAGACAGCAGGTGATAGGGCATTGTTCATGATCTCTGGAACCAGCTGTGACTTCCAGCTGTCCTGATGAAGACTGGGGTCAGAGGTCAGCTGGCCTGAGCACCACACCCACTCTGCTATTTAGTAAAGGTCACAGGTCAAACTGAGTTAACATACTAAATGTGAATAAGATGGAAGATAGCACAACTGCACATCCATAGTCGATTTTTCTTCCTCCCTCAGTTTGCTGTGCAAAACCGTAAAGGTAAACAAATGTTCTCTTGGATTAAACTGAGTTATCTGAACCAATGTGAAATATTTAGCAAATCATGAATGAAATTTTGTATAAATGAGTTGGCAATAAATTAAAATATTGGACATGAACATCACAGTTTGGAGTAAATTTGCTAACTGTGTTCAAGACCTTTCCTACAACTATATGTGAGCAATTGTTTGTTATAATGCAAACAATTGAAGGCTGAGAGTGATAGACAGAAAACGAAGAAGGATAGACAGCTCCACAGACCTTCATCTCTCGCAGGTTCTATATTTGGAAAAGTACTGTGCCATCACTTGGTCGGAGAACACAACACAGTCACCCCAGTAAAGGCTTTGCTGTGTTAACATCATGTCAGTGCTCTTGACATATCACTGTTTGTATTAGAGAGCAAGCTAAATTTGGACCACACCAGAGGAGAAGCTGGACAAGACTAGCTGGACAAGACTAAAGCTTTTCAACACAAGGTTGGACAAACTTTTAAAGTCTGCAAGACTGAAGGCAAATTATATCATCATGATGTGTATCATCAACAAAGTCTCAAAATTTTAGATACCAGTGAAATTTCACAATTGTCAATTCCAATTTCGATGCCACAGCTAAAACTACTAACTCATATAAATTTAAAACATTGTTAAAGGCAGGCAAACAGTCATGAATAAAATAAGAACAAATAATCAAACTACAAGGAATAATACAAATAAATAAATGCAATAGAACAAAGATACAAACAGTGCTTTTCAGGTTTTTCAGGTAGGTCTAACAGTAGTTTTCAGGTACAGAAATTAAGTAATCAAATGTATAATAGTCTGTATAAATTAAATATTAGATGTTACGAAAGTTATTCAGTCAAGAGCAGTGTGATTTTTTTTTCTGTCATTTGTTGTTTGATTAACATTAAAAACAGACACCAGCAGGAATATTAGGCTGCTAAGACAATATACATCCAATTATAATACATCCAATATACTGATACAGTACACATGCATTAGCTTTCTCTGCGGTTTACGTATACAATAATCGTTTTATCTTGACTATCAATCTTCATGATTGTTGGAAGTCAAAATCGAAACTACAAATCTATCAAATCGCACGCTCTATTATTTATATGTTCATTCATTTTAGAACCCTTGCCATTTTCAAATCCTTTACAAATGCTTTTCTTGTATTCAAATTAAGTGCTGTCCACAAGTCTGTGCGCATGTGGTGGAATTGATACAGAAGCAGCTGTATCGGTATTCATATCAGCAAGGAGTACGTGACAATACATCAGCGTATCAATATTTCAAAGACAGCCCTAATAGACGGTGTAACGCCCAAGAAGCACTGCAATGTTCTGAAAAGACAGTGCTCCTAAAAAGGAATGGGACATTTTTTTTTGGTAAACACTTAGACTGGAAACAAATAATCCAGACGACATTCGGTGAAGCACTCGTACCTGTTCTGTTCCTCTAGCTTGGCCAACAGCTCCACATCATCTGGGCTGAGCTGGGTCGGGGAGGCTGAGGAGGGCGAGGACAGCGAAGCAGTGGATGAAGCCACAGTAGTGTGCAGCGAAGAGGGCGTGGCCACCTGACTAGCCATCTGACTCACTGTGTGCGACACTGAGTTCTTCACCCATGAAAGAGTTGAACTCAGCTTGCCTGCTACCTTGTCTGTCGCCACCTGTGGAAAAATAAAATAAAGATTGTTTAGGGGGAAAAACAAAATTGTTATAATTCAGAAAACATCTTAAAGGCTTCGATTTTAGCAAACTAGTGTCAGGATATGAGTTTCTTTGTTATAAACTAATTCTTGTTTTTATACAATATATGATTTGTCAAATCGCATGATAGTTTCAGGGTTTAGCGTAATTTTTTGAAAATTATCATCATCATGCTCTTCTGGAAGCAACTTCATAGTTTGTAGACTGCTTTGCACATTTTTTCACTGGATTATCTATGCTAATATTATGTAAGATACTTAAATGGCATTATATTGAACAAATGTTTAGATACTGAGCAATGAAAAAAATTAAAAGGGTTTACAAAACATCTCAGAAATATTGCATATATATATATTATAATATATACAGAAGGAAAATTAAATCTAGTAAACATCTCAAAGTTACAGCATATCCACAACACTATCAATCTTTTTTGTAGAGTTAGTCTTAAATTAATCCTGGATAAGCTAATTACAGCAAAAATTGTGCAAAATATGTTTGTGTTCCTACAATTGTCTTACAAACTGTGAAACTGAGGACATTTCTTCAATAAGATGCTTCAAGAATTGAAACTTAAGGAATCGTTTTAGCTTTTTTAATGAGGATGCCGGGATGGCCTGAAAGACCAAATCCTTCACACAGACATTCTTATGTATGAACAAATTCAGGTCAATGAAAACAGCTTTTTACTGTCCAAAATATGCATGCAGACTGATTTGAATGTGGCAAAGTTTATATTACCACAAACAAACGCACTGGTTTTCATACTTGGTTTGGACCGTGCAGTGCCACTGTTAACTTTCCCTTACATGCCTTTTTTGTTTAACTTTAAAAAAAAAAAAAAAAAGTTATTGTTACTAGCTAACAAAAAGAACTATTTTTAAAACTATTAAAGGAATAGATCACCCAAAAATTTAAATTCTTTCTTTCTTCTGTGGAACACCATAGAAGATATTCTGAAGAAAGTTGGTTACCACTAACTTTGGACAAAAACAAACAAAAACAAATTTGTTCCACAGAAGAAAGAAAGAAATGGAAGCCCGTTTCCACCACTGAAAAAAAAAAAAATTAAAAAGAAGATTATTGCGACTTTTTATCTCACAATTCTGACTATTTTTCACTCCCGCAAGAATTTCGCAATTCTGAGAAATAAAGTCGCAATTGCAAGTTATAAAGCCAATATTCTGACTTTTTTTTAATATCTCACATTCTGACTTTACAACTCGCAATTGAGAAAAAAAAAAGTCAGTATTGCGTGTTTATATCTCACAATTCTGAATTTATAACTTGCAATTGTGAATTTATATCTCGCAATTCTTTTCAGTTTCAGAAACGGGCTTCAATTAGAAATTCATACAGGTTTGGAACAACATGAAGGTGAGCAAATTATGAGAATTAAAATTTTTGGGTAAACTATCAAAAATCATCATTCATCTGTCATAAATCAGAGCATCAATAAAAATGAGTTAAATCACCCTTTGTAATCATCTGACAATAAAAGACAGACAAACTTTGCACACAAAAACTGGTCCATGACATTAAACATCACTTTAGTTTGGCATCCTCTTCAAAAGTGGCTATTTGAAAGACAATTGGATTTCAGTGTCTTTTAGTCGTGCCCATAGCTTTGAGGTCATCTATATCAAGTTTTGGCAGACGCCGATAATTTTTTAGATTTGAAAGCCAATAACCGATAAATTGCACGATAAATCTAATTCAACATTTTTATGTAAATTTTGAGGGCCTGATCATAAAATCAAGTCTCACCATTATAAGCCATGTCCCAAGCACACAATTATATTTCTCATTATAATTTTATGTAGCTTATATACAACTTCCACTGTACAAGTTGCGCTTACAGTATTTTCCTTTTTGAAGTGATTTTCAATCATATTTCAAGCAATTCAAAACCATCATGGTGGAAAGTGCACATCTGAAGTGTCTCAGCAGAAGGAAATAGATAAACGTACCCATGAAGTACACTACCATCTTTGATCTTAGATTATAAAAATAAAAAATAATGTATTATCCTACTTGATGTCTTAACCAGTTGATGTGTTTGTTACTACATACCTCCTTTAATTTCTAGCCAATCAGACCATTGCACACTGAGATATCACACTGTCTGGCAGCCATTTTGAAAGCTGTCTGAAAACTTTCACCAGAAGAAGAGCTCCTTAAATGTGCATTTTTTTTTAGATGTTTAAGTCTTTATTTTGGGTAAATATAACTACTTCCAGCAAAATTAAGAGATTGATGTTTAGACTTTTGCATATTATAACCTGGATGTGGGAATTAATTACAGTTAGATGCAAAAGATAGTTTTAGCAACATAGCACAGATGCTACAGAACATGGCTGGCTTACTGTGTGCTATACTAATATATACTTCACAGGCATTACTGGCTTGTACTTTTAAATCCATAATATTAAAATTTTACAGTTTATTGATGGTCTGTGGTCACTGTTGTAATTTTTAAAGACCTAATTTTATTGTAAGGTGAACTTAAACACCGCTTCAGTGAGACATCAACAAAAAAAGTATAGTTTCATAGATATTGTCAATAGTAGTTGTTCATATTAAAATATGTATAAACTTACTACATGCCCTAGATTATTGATTTTGCAAAATTTCATGTAATATTTATTAATTAAAAATTGTTACTGCTCCAATTAAGCTCAGTGTGCTCCCTTTAAGCTCATCCACATTGAACGTCTATGTAAACACTTCATGAACAAACTTTAAAAGCTGCAGTCTGTAACTTTTGGCATTATAGATGTTAATAAACAGAACTGCATACATCTTGCGGAAGAACATTGTAGCCGGAACTACTTCTCTCTTTACGTCCATGACGAGTGACGCAGGTACTATGCTACTCCGCAGCAGTGCCGACCCGACCCAGTCTAAAATAGTCAGAATATAAACACTTATTATAAGTATAACATAATGATTCAGGATAAGACAAAAATATAATTTGGAAGATTCATGATGTACATTGTTTCTCATTATATGATTTTTTTAAAATTTTGAAGACAAAAAAAAAGTTACAGACAGCAGCTTTAAATATTAACTGATGGTTGTCACTTTAAGTTAATGCCTTGTTGCTTGATTTTAGTGTACTGTTTTTTGTGATTGTCCCTGTACCTTCAAATAAAACATTTTTTAAAACATTTTTCAATTACTCTTTAAAAAGGTTGTTTACAATAAACAAGATTTTTTAATAAAAACATATTGTGAGCTTATTTATCAGCTTTAATATATTGACCAGATTTTCTTATCAGGCCGATTGATAACATTAAAAATGAACATATATTGGCTGATGTCGATATATCGTGCATCCATAGAAAATAGTTTAGCAGACACAAGTATTTGCTGTATTTCTTATTCTTATATAATCAAAATATTGATGTCTCATTTTCCAATTGCAAGTCCAATAAAACAAAATACTTGTATATGACTTAGCATGCTAAATTATAGTTAGCAATTAGCAAATCATGCTCGTGGCCACCATCCTTTAGTCTGCATCATAGACATTAAAAAGAGCCCTTAAATGTGTCCTGGACAATCTTCCTCTTTCATTGAAAAAATAGGCTCCATCGGCACAGGAAAGAAAACCATTTGTGAAGCCATTTCATGAGCTCTTTAAAGTGCTGTGTAAAGGGTTTTATGAAACACTTTATCCTTACAGCTACAAGAGCAAAACTGTTTACTAGGTCATTAGTTAGGTGTGTACACCTTGGATTGGAAACTGATGCCATATGTCATTCTATATTTTCAAAAGACAACATCTAGAAGGTTTGGACTATAGAAATACTTTGTTGTAGTATTGTTGTAGACTCACTCAAACTGAATCACATTAAACCTCTAGTAAAGACATTAAAAAGGCACAAAGCAAAAACGTCTGTGAAATGACAGTACGAAAAACCTTAAGACAACTGGGAACAACAGCCCATGAGAGTGTAACATTAGAAAGGCAAGAATCCTCCTTCTCCATCTAAGATTTCCTAGATGTACTTTGCCCTTACCTGAAGAAAGATGTCACCCTAACTGAGGTCCTCGCTAATTCCATAAACAAATCCACAGGAGAAGTAACAGTATTCTCTTGTAATTTAACTATCTCAGCAGTCTTCTGAGACGTTTTGCAGATTCCAAAGTCACACTGTTGTCTAGGTGTCACCTGGGGTCAAAGTGCTCATGTAGAAGACACAGGCAGCTGTAAAGTAGACAGAAGCAGTTGTATAAGCTTCTACCTTCCCTTTTACAGCTGTAACACCATTTCATGCCTTGGAATTCACCCAACAGAGAAAAAAAAATCCTTTCCTGCAAAGCCTCTGTGACGTCTGAGCTCACCGCGCAGAGCTTCACGACATAAGTGAGCTGAAATGATAAACCCAGGGGAAGTCTACCTCTTTACAACAAAGCAGGTTTCTCATTTGCATGTGGCACTTCTCTGAATCCTCTATAAGACAGATCTCACGTTTCCTCTTGCGATCTCCATTTCTGACAAATTATGACCACATGTCTATGCATGGCTTCTGTGGTTTCACAAACCACCAAAAACAAAATGTTATAGTATTCCCCATCAAAATGCCTAGAAATGACTCAGAGTAGTCAAAGTTGGAAACACCCTTTCTTAGATAGTGTTACAGTCAGAAGAGTGACACAGAAAGAGGCGGGGCATAAACAGATTGACCAGAACAAAGTGCAGATACAAATGAAGGAGCAATTGAGGACCGACAGATGTATCCAATACAAGTAAAAATACAGATATTATTGTATATACATACACACATACATAATATACACTTTTTTTGCAAAATAAGGTCCGCCCAAATTTAGCTCATACGTCCTTACAAAGTCTGCTCAAAGCTGTGTCTGTGCATTACAAGCTACACACACATGCAAATACAATCTGCCTGGTTTCATAAAACAAAATCAGATTTCAGATTCTTGTCTGTTGATCCACTCATTAGCTCAGTTTTTTAAATATCAACATGTTAGAAAGAAAGCAAAAAGAACTAAACTCACACCACATCAGAAACTCTGTCATTCTCTAAGCTGTGAGACATGTCTGACTGTCTGAGAGTGCTGGCACCGTCAAAGAGGTGAGTCAATACTGTATAAGTAATGAAAACATTTGAGCAAGTCCAACTTAGCGTTATTATACACTGAGAGGAGAAGTGTAACTGCTAGGAAACAGAACAATATCACTTCCTCTGCCATGGCCTTCTAAATGATTCATACAGAGGCGCTGGGCTGTGTTTGCTGAACAAGGCAAAAAAAAGAGAGGAAGGTCAGGCCTCATGCATTCTCATTATGTTAAATAAAAATTCCCAAGGATATGTCCCTCTTCTAAAGGAGAAACGATTATCTACTATGCACAACAACAAAAATAGGCACATGAAAGGCAACATGGACACATATCTGTGTGCCATGGGTCACTGTCAGTTGTTAGACAAGAAATATCATCTCTGTGTTAAGGTGTTGTAAAAAGTGAAAAACAGAACTTAAAACCAGTACAATCAACATTGCAGAAGAAAAGAACCATTTCAATATTATATTATTAGATGATAATGAAGTTATCAATTGCAAGTCACACTTTTTTTTATAAATAAAAAATGTACATAAAAAATACATAAAAATGTAGAAATAGAAATTAGAGATTAGAGAAATTACTGCAGCACAAGTTGCCAACTAGTAAAAAAAAAAACTGTTAGAATATTGGAAATAGATTTTTTTATTTTAATGTGTTTATTAATTTTGATTTATTTATTGGTAACACTTTACAAAAAAGTTTCATTAGTTAACATTAGTTAATTATTTTAATTCTCAATATTGTTTTTATTAGTTTTATAAAAATAACAGTACACAAATATAAAAAAAGGCCAGATGACATTACAAATGACCTAAATAAAGTACAAAGGTGAAAGAAAGTGTAAAGAGGGGGACAGAAATCAGCACAAAATTAATACAAGACTTTGCTTCATTAAACCATATTTTTTAAAGGTTTAATACAGAGACCATGTCAGCAAGCCATCTCCGAAAACCCTGACATCAATCACAAATTGGAGAAACAGCGTAGAGCTAGTGGAGGTTGGATATAGAATAGTGCAGTCTGTGTACAATTTTAAACTGAACTGATTGGAGTCTTGCATTAGCTGTTAACTACTTTATTTAACATGAACTTGAATGATCAATACAATCAATGATCAATACGATCAGTGTTGAACTAAAGCCACTGCTGATCTCCATCATGGTGACTTCAAATGAAACTATTATTTTCTTTAAAACAGAATTGACAGAAATTAATTCAATCTGGTTAGTCTGGTAATGCTGTTTGTGGAGTTGTTTAATCAGATCTTGAGTGATTTAATGTTGCCTTTTTTTCTTCAGTTGATTACATTGAAGGCTGTGGCTGAAGACAGTTGTAGTTTTTGTGCTTATCTTTCCTTCAGCGATTCTGCTTGTTAACAGCAGGTGTTCATCATTAATGCTCAATCATCACTTAATTATCTCATTAACTTCAACACGGCTTCCATGGTACTTTAACTCTGTAGTGTGCACACACATGAACACTGGACAGTGTTAATTTAACATGGGCGGTTTGCTGTGTACAATTACATAAATCTTACCCATTTCATTTACGTATGACTTACAAATATTAATCATATTCAGTTTACTGATGGAGGAATAGATGGAAAATGTATATGCAATTCAAATACATGAACCTCAAAATTGGATATACATTTGTATTTATTTTATTTTTTTTAGTGTACATGCCCTGACAAAACAAACCAATTAAAAAAAAATAACAGAATGCATAGTTGGTATAAAAATTTGATGACTAGAAATTTCCAACTACTTAATTCTGAAAAAACAAGAACACATCTCTGTAACCTGGCACACACATAACACATGATCCATTTCGGTTACACTTTATTTTACAGCGCCATAGTTACATTGTAATTACACATATAAGTACTCAGTACCATTACTTAACTACATGTACTTCCTATTGAGTTACAGTTAGGGTTTGGTTTAGGGTTAGTTACTTGTAATTATGCATAATTCAAAGTTATTACTATAGTAAGTATATGATTTGCCGCTAAAAGTTACTAAATGACTTTTTATGTCATTGCACGATGACATCATCGAATAACCATGATGCAAAACTGCGTTATTTCGTAGAATACACGTAAAACTAGGCCTGTTCGAGATGCATCAGAACCGCACAGACCGATCGGCATATGACATCAAAGTACCGCAAGAGCTATTGGAGAGCAGCATACGACTTCTTATGCTTTTGAATAACTCGTGGTCATACGCCGATTGGTCTGCGCAGCGCCAATGCATCTCAAACAAGCCTCATATGATTAGAAATATGTTCATTTAGATTTCTTCATAAAAAATCAACATTTTTTTGTAAAAGTATTATAAACATCTTGATGATCAGACAATTTTAGCTTAAAATACAACATTAAATTAGTGAGGTTATAAAACAGTGAGTAAAAACAGTGAGGCAATACATTTTTGAACAATTACATTTTCCTATTTTCTTATTAACTAGTAAAACTACAGATTTTGAACAATTATAGTTTTAAGCTGTGTATTGGTAGTGTGCTTCTATGCTATACTAAAAAAAGTCCATAAAAACAGGGTACAATGTACTGTGTTAATATGAAGGAATTGTTATAGGGTTACAACTTAACAGATCATGCCCTGGCAGAAAATTACCAGTACCTTTTCCATTTTTCAACAATTCTTTTCTTACAGTGTACCTAACTGAACAATTGTATGTACAAGATAATAACATGCTGTATCATAAATGAACAATTATTACTGACCATGTGCTACTATCAACTTAATTCAAATGTGTGTACTGTGTGTGTTAGGGATGGCTCGATACCACAATTTTGGCTTTGGTGCGGTACCACAATCTAATACTGAAACCTCGATATTAAATAGATACCATACAGGGTCAGAATTTTGGCGAGGGTATTGCACATAATTTTACTCATTCTCACAAGTTTCGCATTTATAATCCGGGAAATTACTGCAAATGTCTATAAGTAAATTAATCAACACAGATTATTACATCAAATAATTTATTTAAAAAACTTTCTTCAGAGAAGTTTCTCACCTTTCTCTAAATGAGTTAAAAAGCATCTGCCCTCAAAAGTCATCGCACCTGCATTGTAAAAACTGCACGCTACTATACAACACTCTTGCATGCGCGTTTTGGGACAGCTGACGGAAATCACTTGCCCACGTCTTTTAAAACCTTGCCAATTTCAACATCCCAGAGATTTTATATAATTCGTAGTACTTGGGAGTTCTTTGAGAGACAGTTTCTTTGCGCTTATACCAACACACACACAAGCCGCCTGCATAAAGCTTGTGCATTCCAAATTAAGTTGTTTTACGATCAAATACATACAACTTTATGTCAAAATGCCCAACTTGGTGAGTAGGCCTATTCACAAACACAGTCGGTTATGTCTTAGGTGATTTTTAAATAGTATATTAAATAGTATATGCGTCATTGCATATTTAATAGTATATCGCAACTGTAAAGCCTAAAAATACATCCAGCTGTTTGTCACTAAACAATGTGTGTAACTTTAATCATGAGGATTTATCTGTTTAATGCATTAACAGTGACTATCCAGTGTTATTTTACATTTACTTTAATCAATTTGTTTAGCATTACTGTACCTGAATAATACTGTTAGACCTACCTAAACTTAAGAGCAAATATTATGAGATATAAACACCATTGATTCAAACGCTAAAAGATCATTAATTAGATCGTTTGAATTATGCACTAACCTGTCGATCGCTTAATGTCTTGTACAATGCTTGGCAAGGTTTGATGGTTCTTCATCAGTTTTTATAAGCAAATAATTCCAAATTTCACATCTACTGCTCTCATTATTAATTAGTTTTGGGCATGTTGAGTGAGATTCAGCAGTTTTATCCATTTTGTTCCTGTCATGTTTGCTGGTTTCGCGTCAGTTTGGGTAGCAAACTTCTGAACAGCGGCATATACAGAAATTTGCAAAATCATGATATTGTAGGCTACCGTTTTAAATAAAATATATAAACAAGTATTTTCCCAGTACCGGAATACTGCGCATCCCTGGTGTGGGATCAGACCGGATCCATATCCAGATCAGATGGTGGACCTGCACCTAGACATGACCACACAACACAGACCTGAATGTCAGTAGAGACCGAGTCTACTACACAATCCCCTGTGAAGGCCTCGTCAAAATGACAGCCAGTGTCACAGGTCCTCAGTAAAGACCACAAGAACCAGACAAGTCCTCCGCACAGACCCCTATGGCCAACTTCGGCTCCATACCAGCGAGATCCAGCCTGAATCATAATCACACCATGTTCATTCGGTGACCGGAGGAGAAGCCTTGACTGTACTTAAGTATTATATATATATATATATATATATATATATATATATATATACATATATATATATATATATGTAAAATACTTAAGTACAGTCAAGGCTTTTATATATATATATATATATATATATATATATATATATATATATATATACTTTGACCCATTTTTTTTTTTTTTTTTTTTTTATTTATTTTCAATTTTCATTGGAGAAATAGTGGAGCATATTTATTGGACAGAGGCAAATTAGCCTCCATTATGACCCCAGACTAATCTCGAGCTGACAATGATATACTGTCAATAAAAACCCCTGACAGCCAGACCTCAGCTCATCCTGGAAGGTTAACAAGAAAGTGATGTACATGCATTTTCTATCCGCACTGCTGGAGGTTCAGGAGAAGGAAAAAACAGACTACATGGACTTTTGAACATGCTGAAGTCAACACAATGTTTTCCAGCAACCCATTAACTGGCCTGCGGTACATATCCAGAGTGAGAGCCAGAGAAGAGAGTGTTCATTAAAGACAAAGAGCAAAAAACAATAACAAAGTCTGTCATTATGTCAAGCTGGGTAGAAACCTGCAGACATGCATGCTGGCACAGATCCTGTGTTGCACAGGAAAACAGGAAACAGCGGCTAGAGATTACCACCTTTATTAGTGGTACGTCCCTACACTGACCCCGCTAATGTAGCACGCTGAACAGGGCAGCAGAAAACTTTTTGATTATAAAATTTATATATAATTTTAAAAAAATTGTCTATCTGATAAAGAGACATGCTGTCTAGACTGAAATGATTATGCATCAACATGAAAAATTACTGTTATGGTTTTCACTGCAACATACAACAATGTTTTATGTAACTTGCTCTTCTGTCATTATTTACTCACCCTCATGATATTTTGAATAATCTTTACAAAAGGCTCTTTTCCATTAAATCACAGATCATAACAAACATGTCTGCCAAGCTCAAAAAGGAAAAGAAAAGAAGCCCACACAACTTTAGCATTATATCATCTCAAGTTTTACATTAATATTGTTTAAAAAAAAAAACCCACTACATTAAGTTGTTGTATGCAGGTAATCTTTCACCCTGGTGAAGTATTTACATTGACATTCAATCACACTGATGCCTTTATGTTTCACACCAGGTAGGGAAGTGCAATTAATCGCAATTGAATCACAATTTTGATTTTCAACTCGACGATGCTGCATTTTATTTTCCATTTGATTATTCAATTTCTGTAGGGGGTTGTTGGCTAAATACATATGGACTTAATTATATGAAAAACAAAGCACTGTTTGTTTCATTTGTATCTTTTTTCTCTATTGTATTTGTCCTGTTGTTTGTAATTTGCTACTGTATTTTTATTGTAAGTTAACGGCCTATTTACTTATTTTCAATAATTTTTTGAGGACTTCCAATTACATTAGTTAGCCTAATATTCTGCTGTGGTATTAAAATTAATTTAGAGAATTCTCAAATTTCGGTGGTATCTAAAATTTAGATATTATTTCCAGCATATATATACTTGAACTATAAATTACTAAATTAAGGTTTTGGTCATATGGCCCACACATAGGCTAATTGTGTTAAATAATCATGACTGCAATACTGACCAAAATAATCATGATTATTATTTTCGCCATTATCGAGTGGACTAATGCCAGGTATTACATAATTTAGAGAAGACCATCTGAATAACCAGGAAAGAAGATAATACTTGAGTTGCTTCTTTTTTGAAATCTGATGATATCTTAGGGGCTATTTTTATTGTTTTTTTCATTTATCATACTGAAGAGACTTTGAAGATTATTCAAAAAATGTCCTTTTCTGCCCCATGATAAAGAATAAAAGCTGCATATGGATTTGACACGGCATAAGGGTGAATAAATAATGACAATTTTTCATTTTTGGGTGGATCATTCCTTTAAAGCAATAAAAACTGTGCAAGCCCATGCTGTCTCTCGGTTAGTGAACTTTAAACTAAGCAAGCAGGAGGCAGTCATGTCTTTAGCTAAAGCTCTGTGTCCTCCACTGTTTGTTATGGATTCTGCTTCAGCTGTCCAAACAGTCCACAGGAGAGCCAACCTGCAGCCCTAACAACACACATCAATATAGAGAGCTTTTGGACAACAATTGGCAAACACAGCACATGGTTATTTTGGAAAACAGCTATTTATCATTTCCAACACCTGTTCAGCACAAGGAAAATAATTTCGCTGTGAGACAAGGGAGAGGAATAGGCATTCAGAACAGGCAAATTCAATCAATATGCTTGGTTTGTTACAATAAACTGGCAGCCCACAAAGAGGTAGTCAGGGCTTACTGCTTTTCACTGTAACCTGAAATAGATTCAGGCAACTTTTCAGAATCAAAAGTATTCTTCTAGTATTGTGTAATTTTCCTATTCTAACTTAATTTGCCTTATAACAATTGTAGTTTGACACTTGTTCTATGTCTACCAACAGTCTATGCAACTCATTCAACAAACACAAAAACACTAGTCAAAATAGTGCCACCAAGGCGTAGTTTTATGTAACAGCAATGGCCTAGTGCATGTGACCAAAAGTGCACAACTTTTACTGGTTGGTTGGCCAGCAGTATTCGTAGTGTGATGGAAAAGACATCAGAACAACCGTCCATTAAAATAAAAAAAAAAGTTGCACTGACAGCAGCCGAGTTTTAACAGAGGGATAAACTGTTTAGCTGTTCATTCAAATTAAAATGTTATTACACTGAATGTTTGTCTTGGTGGAAACAGGCATTATTCCTGTAAAATATAACAAGAAATTCAAACAAAATAAGTTCCACTTCAAAAGCATGCATTAGACCGCTTCATAAATTGAGTAATGAATATTTCTACTGAACAATTCATGCAGGTCACACTTCTGCTTTTGATTTCCTTTGCTGTAGCAACAAAAATGATCTTCTGTGCCAAAATGCTTAAATGTTTACCTAAAAATGAAAATTCTGTCATTAATTACTCACCCTCATGTCGTTCTACACCCCTAAGACCTTCGTTGATCTTCGGAACACAAATGACAATCTTTTTGATGAAATCTGAGAGCTTTCTGTCCCTCCATAAACAGCTATGCAACTGAAACTTAGGGTGCGTTCACACTTGTATTTCGGTTGGTTTGGTTCGTTTGGTCCGGACCAAAAAACAAGCGTTCGTTCACCGCTTGGCGTTCATATTTTTAACAGTGAAAAAACAGTTCTAAAGATGAACGAAAGTCTTACAGGTTTGGAACATGAGGGCGAGTAATTAATAAGAGAATTTTCATTTTGGGGGGAACTAACCTTTTTAATCATGATGATCCAACTCCATGCATCGATGACTCATGGCCCAGATGGTCTGCTTCCATATTAAGTAACACACTTTAGGGACTTATTGTAATGGAATGTTTAAAGTCTTCAAAGCACACCAAGTTTAATGACGTTCTCTAAATGGGACTGCAGCAGGAGGCTATCTAATGACCTTCTGCAACAGCTTGTGTAAAACAAGTCTGCACTTCCAGTTTTCCACTTTGTTTGTCAAAGGAGATGACAATGACAGAGTGGCAACAATACATCTGAATACCGTATGATGAAAAGTCTTTGCCAGCACAAGACAAAACATAACAACAGACTTGTTACCGTTAGACCAAAAAAGGTCTGTGCTAGACTGACCTTTGCAAAAAGGGATGCAGGATATCTCATATACGAAGCAGCTTTTTTTTGTTGAATTATAGTTTTCCACTCTCTTTCATCAGTCAGCACTTTGCTGTGAGGGAATCTGCTGGTTTGCTTACGTCTGTGCACTACTGCCTGACTCAATCGTATAAGGCTAGAAATTCTCTCTGTCATGCAGTCTGAGAAACAAGATACTCTTAAAGAGGAACTGAAATAATGCCTGCCTGCAAAGCAAACACAAGTTCCATTTGCTCAAGCCAAATGGAAGCAAGATGTTTGTCTGAGTTTGTATGTGTGAGAAAGGAAGGACAGAGAAAGACAGGGAGTGAGGAGCAAGTTTAGACGAGGCCACTTAGCGCAAGACTTTAACAAAGCATTCCCGCAGGGAATCTTCTATTCAATGTGACAAAACGTATGAAGTGAGATGGAGCAGTGCACCAACATGGCTGGGCCGTGTGAATAAGAACAATGAACGATACCAGTATCCGTACAGGGAAAATATAACATGAAAGGTAAGCAAAAAAACAACGTCCCGTCTACCAGACAAGAAGCATTATAAAAGGCAAGTAGAGGCAAGTCATTTGGTCGCATGAATTCGGTTAAATTCTAAAGACACATTTACACCCACAAACCACCACTAAGAAGTCTGCCCTCAAAAAAATAAATCACACCCTTCCCCTTCAAATCAGTCAACATCAAGCATTAGCATTCCCACCAAAACAAGACTGTCAGAAGCATTACGTTGTCACATTCAAGATTATCAGCCTGACAAATCAAGGAATATTATCATATGACTGGCAAACATACCTCAGGTCACACTACAGTCAAATTCCTGAATCTGCATGTTCTAGTGAACTGCTACAACAGCACATAGCAGTGCAGTTTGGTGTTCACAGAATAAGAAGGATGGGCTCACAACTAAAGTGGATCAGCAGCGATCAGAGGGGAGATCAGCTGTAATCACTGCAAAGCCCAAGTTAAAGATCCAGTGGTTCACGTTTCACTCGTGGTTCTAATGACCTTGATGGGGTCAGAGGATGAAGGTGAGAGGCAAATATCTGAACTGGAGGAAGGTACTTTTTTCGTCCAACACAGACTTCCTGGACTAGAAATCTTGTCACTCTTAATAACGTAAACAAAAAAAGATAAATGGAGGGGAGAAAAACATCACAGTAGTTGGGAGTTTTCCTAAAGCCAGTGATCAACTAATCACACCACTCTGCATGGCCCTTATGTTTAGATTTCATTAACAAAATGTAATATTTAGTCAAAATGGACTTTAATTGACCCTTTGCAAAACCCGCCTCCTGTTGCTATGCCCGACAACCTGTGCGCTCTCACGCAGTGAAAAATACATTGCGGAGCAAAGAGGACACTGACAACGTATGACACAGTTTCATATGTAAAATTGTAATTTTTTAAAGAAGTTTAAACAATAAATACCATATAGTGGCTCTTTAATGTGTCGTGACAGATCGCTGTAGAAGGAATGTTGTTTCAACCGCGGAAAGACGCGAGTACGCACAATTTTTCAAGTTCAGGTTTAACAATGTTAACCTACTAACTCCCCTGACTGATTTGTCGGATAAAATGGCGGATTCGGGGTTAAGATTGGTCAGATTGCCTGTCAATCAAACTGTTTACGAAGGGTCAATTGGTTATGTTCAACAGCACAACAAATTAACTCAAGAGTACACATGCCATCCAAAATGCCCTTTGTCACATGATTCATTTGACATTAGATAAAATTTCTTTGGGACAGTTTTCTCAGGTTTTTATATTTAGTGAGTTTTAATATTAAGTAACAATTTATTTTTATATTCATTGAATCATTATAATAGCCTATAATGCTTATTGCTTCTAAAAATGATTATTGTGGGTCTATCAAATATAGGGGTTCGTACTACACAGTATCAGTCAAAGTTATGGAGACACTGGTATTGTTGTATTTTGCAACTCTACGTGTGTGATAGATGCTATGGGGTGTATATGTTGTTTATTGTCTTTTTTTTTTTAAATTTGCACCTTGAGTTTGTAATAAAAATTGATTTATTGTTTGATTGATTAACTTTTATATTTTCTATATGTCATTCTGAAAATGCCACTATGAGAACAATGAAATATCAAGATTAGAGATCATGTTTTGTCCCAGTCCTCATTGATAACCAGCTAAACATCTCCAAAACCCTCTAGTCACTCAACGTAAAAACCAAGCAAATACAGCAACATATATTGAATGCATACAATAGAATTACTACCATGATGATCAGATCAGCAGCATTCTTGATTGCTTTGTGTAATAGTATAAAAACACAATGGTCTAATGTGTTTGTTTCTGTTTGATGTGATCACTCTCCTCTAGTTTCTTCTGATCAATGCATGCTGGGTCTCACCCCACCCTAGACATCTAAACGTGGCACTGTGATCAGTGACAATGTTGTTACCACACGCACGTGCATTAAGCTCTGACTACAAATGTGGAGCTATTAATCAAAACTCAAAATAATAACGCTAAAAAATTACAGAGCAAATCCAATGGCATTTATATATATATATATATATATATATATATATGTTGGCAAACAACCCAGCTCATAACATCAGTCGTACGACATACGTGTGCATGATTTAGAGTAAATCTAACTATAATAATGATGATAAATTGCCAACATATAGCAGATTAAATCAATATAACCTATAAAAGGAACATGATTCATTATGCATACTTCAAACTGGTCAGAGTTAAGTTGAGTCTTGTTGAGATGGCTGAGACTCTGGCTAAAGGAGTTAGCAGTGGTGGCTAACGGACAGACTAGACCTCAACCTGAAATGCTGGAACTCTTTTAAGAGTATGAAAAATGACAACCTTTAAACCTTATTTCAGTATTCAAATTGTGTTTTACTAGCTGACAAGAAGCTAGATAAACTGACCCCGAATAACTAAATGGGCAACTATATAAACAACCACAACAAACAACGAACGTTGGTCGGCATTCACCTCCTTACTGCAACAGGCACAGACACACACATACTAGATTAAAACCCGTCTCAAACTGTTTACCTTGAAGTCTTTTTCAATTCCAGGGGTTTTAGATAAATATTAACTTTCCATGGAGCGAGGTAAAGTTGCATAACCTTGCACACACGCGTACACTGATGGTTCAAGCCCGTCGTCAGCGGTCAGTTTTCACACAAGGGCAAGATTTCAACAGTCCAGTCCATAGAGAGGCTGAACGTATAAAGCCCGTGTGTGCGCAGACAGCGAGGCAGTTACCGCAGCTCCTCCAGCAGTCACTCATGCCATCAGAAGACGGGCTATGCGCTGCGGCTGCGCTGGACAGAACTGCGCATGCGTACACATGCGCTGCCTGCAGGGCTAACTAGCTCTCTACCACCCTCTGCTGTAAACAGTAGGCTACATGTAAACATGTAGTGCCGACAAAATGAATATAATGATAGTAAATTAGAAAAGAACAAAATTAAAAGTAACAACACATTACAATTTCAGGGTCCAACTGAATTTTGGAGTTTGAAGTTTTACCAGAGACGTTCATTGTGCAGCCTCCCTGATTAAACTACAGATGTAATTCATAAACAAAGCAATCTTTGAATATAAGGAGACATAATGAGCAAAATGTAGTTATTTTATAATTATTTTCATAACAATGAGTCCATCTATATCAAATTTGTTCTTCACAGTACTCTGCCATAAGACTATATCTTGAATAGGCTATAAGTTGTCACAACAGAAGTAAACTCAACTTCATTTCATTGTATCTAAAGCAATAGCTTAAAATTAAACAGTTGTATTGTTTTCTGGAAAATCCCCAAGTATATTTCATGACTGCAATCAAAATCGCTCACTGTTTCTATTTAGGCTGTATAGAGATTGTCCATACTTTTTTATATATATTTTATTAAAACAGGCTGCTCTTGTGAAAGAATAGGCCATATAATTGAATAAACAACTCACCATTAGATGGCTAGGTCATCTGCAAAATGTAGATTTCTTTAAGTAGTGACTAGACAGATAGTTCCGATAGCAGAAGACGTCGCACAGCAACTAACTTTTCTGGTTTTCCTTGGTTGTGCTGACGTTAATCTCATTTCTTTCTGATGTAGGACACACCTTTCGCTCTCCAACAATGCATCACTGACGCAGCAATCAGCCTATTAGAACTGCTTTATACGTGGAACCTATTTCAAGACACAAAAAGTTAATTACTTTCTCTATGTAATGAGGTTAATGTCTTCTCTTTTAAAGGTGTGTCTATGAAAGTCAAGCTGTCAAAACAGTTTTGTCTGCATTTCCAAAAAGAAAACATTAAGAAGAATTCTGTTAAAATTATAAAAGAATAATTGCTCCAGATTTCATAGTTTATGACCACTAAATTTTCCATCATAATGCCATTTCCTTTAATTTTCTCAAACTGTGTATTGTATCAAATTAGCATTCTGGAAATAATGTATTTGGAAATTACATTTAAACAATTTTTTTTTAAATATTCATAAATAATTTAAAATAATTTAAATAATAATATCAATACAATTAAATAATTTCCTAAATTCTAAATAATTTTATATAAACCTATTATAAAAAAAATAATATTAACACAATCAAATAATCTTTCAAATTGAATAAACTTTCCCTCAATTCAACAATTTCTGTAATTTTCTAGTAGATAATTTTCACAAAGGAAACATTAACTAGAAAAAAAAGTAGACATCCTGTGCATTATTCAAACTTGCAATCAACCTTCCACTTATAAGCTGTTAACAGTAATAATCACCATGTTGGAAAAAAAAACAACATATGCTGGTTAGGTTTTGAAGCGTGGAAGCTGGTTTGAGCTGGTTTATGTGCTGGTCTTGAGCTAGTTGCTTAGAACCAGCACTTGACCAGCATAAACCAGCTCAAACCAGCTTCCATGCTTCAAAACATACCTAACCAGCATATGCTGGTTTTTTCAACAGCCTCTGAACACAGACAATATAGGACAAAATAAAAACACAAACAAATATTCAAACACCTATAACGAATAATCATAAAAAAGAGAAAAATAAATATAATTTACAAATATTACAAAATTACATTAAATCTACACATCTTTTATTCCAAATAATAATAATAAAACTATTTTGAAATGGCATTGTTTATTTGGCTATTTCTTTAGTTCATAACAGTATTAAACATGCAATATTTATACTGTTATGTAGACCTATTTTCACAATTTAATTAACTGTCTAAAGGTAAAACGATTAAATCTAGGCCTATATATACTAAAAAGCAGCAAAAGAAATAAATAAATAAAACACAGTTGGCTACCGCATAACAGCTTAGCACGGTAGACAATATTTCTTGGAACAATTCGATATGAGCTGGACAAATGTCATTGTTGATAAGCATTGCTCATTCAAACGTGTTTTAACTCATAGATGCCTTTATACAGCCAGAAGAGCAGGTGTCGCTGTGCTTTTTTCCTCACAGTGATGTTTTGCCCCGCTGTCGATGGTATTTACCGAGCATGCGCACATCATTCTTTCTTTTCCCAGTGCAGCGGAGTCAAAACTCCCTAGTTTGACTCCAGGCTCCTGCTAAGGAGACTGAAAAGTCTACAAAATGGTCAGTACAGCGCTGCAATACTTCTGTTATTGTGTTCCCTAAAGTTTAATTGTCTGTTTGGTGCCCTTTCGCTATAGTAAGATGACGGAAAATAAAAGGATGGCTTAAGATTTTCTCGGATAGACAGTGTTCAAACGTGGCCTTATGGCTGATTTCAAGCCCTTCCCACATGAGTTTCAGAGAGATGCACACTAGTAAATATTTACAATATTACTAATACTTTTTCGCTATCTCTCACGCTCTTAAAAAAAGCACAATATGAATGTATTTTTAAACGTCTAATCAAGCTCCCGCATGATAGTTAGCATGCTATGTCTTACTTTTACTGGAGGCCTTTCAACCTTTAACAGTCCTGTCACGTCAGTTTTCATTGTAGCGGAAACTTCAATTTGTTTTTGCGTCTGCAGGTTGAATCTCGGAAGTGTTTAGCTTTTAATTGACTTGTGTTGTCTGTCTTTTAGGGATTTGTAAAAGTAGTGAAGAACAAGGCCTACTTCAAGAGGTACCAGGTGAAGTTCAGGAGAAGGAGAGGTAAATGCAGTACTTTGAACAGTTATATGAAGTCATTCAGACAGGCCTGATTTTCTTTGTATCTCTTTTTGCTTTTCAGAGGGAAAAACTGATTACTTTGCCCGTAAGCGCCTGGTTATTCAAGACAAGAACAAGTACAACACACCCAAGTATAGGATGATTGTCCGCTTCTCCAACAGGGACATCATCTGCCAGGTGGGTGTAAAGCTGCAGACTATTTGCCCCATGACCACCTATGAAGTGTTCATGCAACGGGATGTCCTAAAATGCTAAAAATTTGTACTTGCAAGGGGGGGGGAAGTTTAATTCTCTTGTAAAACTATTTATTGAGCACTTAAAGCAATATTTGATCACATTATATTAGGTAGTCTTGGTCAACCGGATAATATTTATTTAATGCGTACATGCAGGTGTATTGTAGTTACATCTAATATGCTTCCATTTAATTGACATTTGTTGTTAGACTGTCAACTTTACCCCTCACTGTAACCCAAACCGTTTGGACACTTGTAAGATTGTGCGCCATCAAAGCAGGACGGTGAGCCAGCAGCAATTGTGACCTGAAGCTTTCAGTGTTGCTGAAAAAAGCAAGAAAATAATTTGTGTGCAAATGATTTGGTAAAAAGTGGAGCACAGCATAGCCATTCCTTTAAACAAACTACTTGAGTTTTTTTTTTTGTCCGTGTCAGTGAACAAACTATACAATTGCAGCCACTGGACATATTATTCATTCTTCTAGCCTATGTGATGTGGTTGTGTATTATTTGGCAATAGGGGACAAGCCTATACATTGTTTAAAACCGGGCTGACTCCCCGATTTTTATGTTTTTATTTTTAACATTTAAAAATTGTTGCTTAACACACTGAGCTCGGCTTGGAATTCCTTTCACACAAGCCGCGACCATATGAGCATCTACGAATTCCACGCAGTTTCTTCCGAGACAAAATCATCTGAGAGCTTGTATGACAACAAAAATCGTACCATGTACGCCCGGCTTAAACCCTACCCTTCTAAACTTCATAACTGTACAGCATACAATGCAATTAGTACTTTGATTAACAGAAAAACAATCATGAAATGTGTAGAAATACACAAATGTAAAACAGAATTACTGTTTATTCAACCATACCTTATGTAGTTGCATAGTAAATGCATAGTCTTGTGGGTATGCAATAGCTGCTTTTCCACTGTCGGGCCGAGTGGTACTAAAAACGATTCCAGTTATATTTCCACTTTTGCCTGGTATGGCACAATTACTAACCATTCTCGGCCCGGTTGGGCAACTGTGCTAGTAGAATGCATGTGGTGACGTCGCAACTCGGGATTGGTCAATCGTCTGTTGCCCGGCTGTCAGTTTCTCTGTAGCTGGCTAAGTGTTATATTTGAGTGATGTAAACTCAAATTAATAATACAATTAATTGAAATATCTGATTGTCTTCCATTACGAAGTCACTATATCACATCGTCTGTAAACTCTTGTTACCAAGGCAACATTTGTATTTGTATTTATATTACATTCCAAAGAGCTCCTTTGTCAGCCCCACAGCGGAAAATGAAATCGTATCCGTACCGGCTGGGCCGGATCGGCGTGGAATGGAACGGAACAAGCTAAGAGAACGGTTTGGCCCTACAGTGGAAAAGTGGCTAATGTTAGTACATAGTGGTTATTTTTTGTGCATTAAATGTTTTTTTTGAAAACTATTCTATAAATGTGGTTGACATGCATGTTCTCATTATTGTGCATCATAAGGTGAATCAAGCTTGTTTGTATGTGAAATAACTGAAGAAATCCCTGTTGAGTCAAATGTGACATAAGATTTGTTTGTTTTCCCAGATTGCCTATGCCAAGATTGAGGGTGACATGATTGTTTGTGCGGCCTACTCCCATGAGCTGCCCAAGTACGGCATCAGTGTGGGTTTGACGAATTATGCTGCTGCCTACTGCACTGGGCTGCTGCTCGCCCGCAGGGTGAGTGTTGCTCTCGCCTCTTATTTTGACTTATTTCCACATTGAAATTAACTTCTGAAACATTGCTTTGCAGATTTGTCTCAAGAACTTGCAGATTAGATGCTTTAAAAAATTAACCTGTATTATCTAGTCATTTGTCATGTTGACAGAAATGAAGAAAGATTACTTTAAAAGAGTCATCTCAATTTCTGGAGATCAAATTTGTCCAAGATAGATGGCATTACTGATAATTGAAACTGCAAGAGGGGCTCACAGTCTCAAATATTGCTGGAATGAAATATTCCTGCTCCAGTTTTATTCTGTTGACACCTTGGAAAGGGTTAAGCCAGTCTAGATTTAGCAATGGATTTTTTTTTTTTTTGTGTTCCAGTTTGCGTACTATACATCCTAAATGTTATTTGAAATTAGAGTCAATGTGTCCCATGCACACTCATATGCATGTCAAACTCTGCTCTTGGAGGGTCACTGTTCTGCAGAGTGTAGCTCCAACCTGCTCAAACACCTGCCTGGAAGTTTTCAGTAATCCTGAAGACCTTGATCAGCTGGTCCAAATGTGTTTAACTAGGATTGGAGCTGAAGTCTCGGTCAGTGGCCATTCAGGAATTGAATTTGATGTAAAACTGTTAAACTACTAACATAGTGTATGTGTGCAAAACCCACTGTCAAAGAGAGCTCAAAAATGAAAATTCTGTCTTTAATTACCCTCATGTTGTTACAAACTAAAGCTGGGTATCGAGAAATGATTATGTATCGATTCTGAGAGTTTTTGTATAGCGACTCCCACTCTAATTGATTCTTGGCTTAGTTTTTAACAGCAGATGGCACTGCGTGTTTTAGAAACAGACGTAGCCTGCTTGCTTCCAATTCCTGAAACACGTCACTTAAACCTTTTATAAAAAAATCAAAGTTTGAACAGGTTGAAGCGAGTAAAAGGGTGTTTGCAGAGGGAGGTTTACATTAATCTCACATCATTAAAGTTTTCTGAGGTACAAGTACGTTCTCAGACTCAAACACATAAGCTCACTTCTTCATGAACATTTGAGCGTGCGATTTAAGAATGAGCCTAGAGTGCCATCTGCTGTTAAATAATCTCAATCGATTCGAGAGAGAATAGCGACGCATTCGGAAAATCTCAGAATTGAGTGATGAATCGATTTACTGTCCCAGCTCTATTCCAAACCAGTAAGACTTGTGCTCATCTTTACAACACAAGTGAAGATATTTTGAAGGAAATCTGAGCGATTTCTGTCCCTCTATAGACCAATATGCAACTGGCACTTTGATGCTTCAAAAAGTTCATAAATGGATCGTAAAGGTATAATTCACTTAAATATGAAAATTATCCTATGATTTATTCACCCTCGAGCAATCCTTGGTGTATATGTCTCTTCTTTTAGACTAACACAATCAGATATAGATTTAAAAATGTCCTGGCTCTACCAAGCTTTATGTAATTGTAAATTCAGGGCCAGTTTTGAAACCCCCAAAAAATGCATCTATCCATGATAAATATAATCCAATAAGGCTTAATAACAGCCTTTGAAGTGAAGCGATGGGTTTTTGTAAGAGAAATATTCATATTAAATTAAGTATAATTTGCAGCGAAAGCGTAATCCCTGGCCCTACGCATGAGGCAATAACAAAAGCAAAACAAAACACTGGTCTAAAATGACATTTTTAAAGACAAATGTCCAAGGATTTCGATAAGAAGAGCTTGAGTTTGTCCAGCCCCATTTGTTTAAACCGAGAGTTGTCTAAGCTTACGATATCCCTACATTCTGCGTCTTGTATCGCATCATGAGTTGCAATATTGAGTGTGTAAGAGGAGTTAACTGTGAGAAGATGATTGACAGTTTATAGTAACAGCATGGATCGATAATGATTCAGTTATGACATGGTTGTATGTCCCAACTTCTGCTATACACTCAAATATATATAGTTTTTCTTCACAAAGTGTATATACTTTCAGAGCTTAAATGAGTAGGCAAATTGGGATGCAGCATGTTTATTGTTTAATTTTGAATTAAATCATGTTTCTACCTGTAGTGCAAGAGTAATACAAGTATACATCCATAAAATTGTCCCACAATGCATGGTACTTAAATTAGACATTTCATTGAGCAAGAATCTGTATTTGTAAATGTGCTACAATGGGTGCATTTTACACCTGGTACTAACAGTCTTCTCGGGTGGCACACAAGTGGGTACAACTGGGATAGTCTTACTTTGACCACTTGTGCCGTCTTGCTTTCCTGACTACACATCAAAAAGCTGGTAAAGTTTAAAACCTCTGCTAATCTAACAAGTAATTCTGCAGCAATGCAGTCATTCGCTGTTGTGCAGCCTGTTTTGAGTGCTGTCCTCTTGCAATCCAGTCATCTATAACTTTTAGTACCTGGAGTAAATGGGTCCTTAAGCAGTTCTTAAATACTTGAATGAATTTGGTCCTGGATAACTGATACGAGGACACAAGCACTGGTTATAACTGGAGAATTGTGTACTCTCTTCCAGCTGCTGAACAAATTTGGCCTTGACAAGGTGTACGACGGCCAGGTGGAGATCACCGGTGATGAGTTTAATGTGGAGAGCATTGATGGGCAGCCTGGAGCTTTCACCTGCTACCTGGATGCAGGACTGGCCAGAACCACCACTGGCAATAAGGTGTTCGGAGCCCTCAAGGGAGCGGTGGATGGAGGTCTCTCCATTCCTCACAGGTAGATCTATCATCTTATGATTTACTGTGCTAAAAAAATGTGTCTGTATGTTCTAGGTCTGCCTATTTCATACAATTCTACTTGATGACAAATCTTGAAACTGAGCAGCTTGTGTTGTGATTGCATTTCAAGACGGGACTGATTTTAAGACACGTTTACATTGGAAGCATCAACTGCATGACCTCTGTTCATTAATACTAAGTATAATTTGTTTTAGCACCAAGCGATTCCCAGGCTTTGACACTGAGAGCAAGGAGTTCAATGCAGAGGTCCACCGCAAGCACATCCTGGGCCTGAACATCGCAGAGTACATGAGATACTTGATGGAGGAGGATGAGGATGCGTACAAGAAACAGTTCTCTCGCTTCATCAAGAACGGCGTCAACCCTGATTCAGTATGTGCTGGGGTTTTTTTTTTTTTTTTTTTTTTGGACAACTCTTATAATGTTCAAAATAATTAATAATTGCATTGTACTAATTTTTTTTGTGGTAAAGATGCCCAATATTATGTGGGACCAAGAGATCTGTTGAATGTTGAGCTTAAAAGATAATACTCAACTAAGATTTAAAAAAAAAAAATCCATATGAGAGTCCATATGTAAGTGGATGGAAATATTCTAACCCTTTATAAACTATAGTCCATGGCTTCCGTGCAATGGGCTTGTTGTAAACGTCAGAATGTTAATAATTGTGGCACACAATCTGAACATCACGTAAGCACAGAGTATGGTCACTTCGTGCCAGAGTTTCACAATGCAATTGCATCTCGCTTTACAACATGCTAAAATTTACATATGATTTGCAAATGAGTTTTGGCCAAAAGTGATTTATGGTTTTAAATGGTACTTTTGTCACATACCCCCATACATGGCTTTCTGTTTCTCATTTAAGTTGATGCAGACTGATGCATAAGTTATGAGTAGTGATATTAGTCTTGTGACAGTTTTGCTATATTCATACGTCTCTGTTCCTTAGATGGAGGAAATGTACAAAAAGGCACACGCAGCCATCCGGGAGAACCCAGTGCACGAAAAGAAGCCCAAGCGGGAAGTCAAGAAGAAGAGGTATAGATTTTTTGTTTGGTTGCTTCATGTCTTGTGCTCTCAGGTTGATGTTCATGAGCATATCACAGCCTTAGTCATGTTGGTTTTGCTCGTTTTAATTTTTTTTTCTTTTTGTCAATTAAATGGTTAAGAACTGAAATTTGATGTCCACAATAATTATTCTGCTGCTTGATGATGATACCTTTTCAAACTGAGCAAATTGTGGTTGGTCCTTCATTTGCACAGTTGATGAAAGCTTGTTTCAAGACGGGGCTGAGAGCTGCTTCGGTTAATAGTTGGACTTTCAGTGTCTGTAGAGTCATTAGAGGAAGTTTTATCATTTTAAAACATCTACTGTGTTTTTCAGAACAGGCAAAAATTGTTTGTTAGTCCCAAGCATAATTCATTAAGTGTTCTTTGCAGTCTAAGTAAATCAATGAACTTGACTAATGCTTGTTTAGTCAGGGAAAATTGGCTAGTCTCACCTAATTGCCTGTTTCATTTAAATATATTGCTGTATTAAAAAGTTGATTTCCTGAGAGGAGTTGCTTGTCACTTGTGTTTGTTAAAATTGAGTGGTTTTCTTTCTAGATGGAACCGTGCCAAGCTCACACTGGCTCAGAGAAAAGACCGTGTTGCCCAGAAGAAGGCCAGCTTCCTTCGGGCTCAAGCTGCAGAGGAGGATTAGAGCTCGATCCTGCTTGCTTCCTCGTATTTGTGCAGAAATCCTTTGTTCTAATAAATATTCCAGAAAAGACTGTTTGTGTCCGTCTGATTGCTTGTAACATTAAGTAGATGTATTATTTTCAAAATTTAAATATTGTTTCTGTATTTCCATGCTTTAACACCTTCTTTTAGGGAAACATAGCATTTGTGGAATTAAGGAAACGACAAACAATGGCAAAATTTATTCTTTCGGTTCTGTTGTAGTGAAACTCAGGCCAAAAGTTCAAAATATACTTAAGTTTTGTAAAGGGTCCTGAGTACTAACTTGTATAAGGCTGCTAGATTGTATACCGATATGTTAAGAGCTTGTGACATTAAGATGAAACAGATTTTAAACATTTTTGCACATCTAGTCTCTTTAGAAAAAAAAACTGAATTAAACTGGTTTGTTTGTAAGTTTGACTCAAACAAAAATTGAGTGACAGCATAATTGTTATAACCTATTGTATTGTGTATAACATTGTGTATAATTGTTCATTCTTAATTATGAATCATGCAAATAATTACAGATCCGTCATAGTTAGAATTGGAAGCATGGAAATTACAGTGGGGGTTTTCACAATTTCTGATACCTAGGCCCCCTTAAATTATCCCTGACAAGTAATGACAACTATATTTCATATATAAAGAAAAATCACAGGACTATAGCCAAAGTAAGTTATTAAATATGTGTACAGTATTTACTCCTATTAGGTTTGCTGCTATTTTTTTAACCCACTACACCTTTAAAATAAAACCTGTCGCTATAATTTTGTTAATTGTAGAAATTAAGATCATTTTTTAAAAAATATATTGAAATATTGTTTAACCTATTTATCATGTTAACAAGGTGACTTTGTATGCCCTAGTGATAAATATTTAAAAAAAAAAAAAATAAAATTCTGTAAATGTGCCCCAATTTGAAAACCTCTTTGCGAGAGACAGATTGTCTCAGTTTCCTGAACAAGGATCTGCAGTAAGAATAATAATTTGGCATTTCCTCTTGGCACTGGAGGACATTCATTAGCAGAAGTATCTCTGCAGCCCAAGCTTTTAGAATTTGGGATTGAGTCAAGATTGAGTAATGTAACAAAACAAGGTGCCACAAAGGGTATATTGACAGTACTCTACAAATGCAGGCCAAAAATAAAAATATGTAATTATATGGGTGGTCTGATATCAGACAGTCCCAGTCTGTTGTTCATATCTTCAGTGTTCTGTATATAAGAACAATAACTTAGGTCTATGTATTATTACGAGTCTTTTGTGTGTGATATCTTCTTCCAAAGCAGAGTTTTCAGGTTGTTGAGAATCAGGGAGTGCTCCATTTCCATCTGTTCGCTGGCACCTTTGAGAGCAATGCAGGCATACAACTGTTTTTCCAGTTCGTCTTTAATATCTGATGGTGCACCATGCAGAAGATAGTCCTTCAGTGTGCCACATACTTTAGCTAGATTCGGCTGCATGACCTCCGTAGTGCAGCGGTGTTTAGTGAGATCACAGGAAGTGAGGCAGTCCCTTCCGTACACACAGTCACTGTCCTCTTCACATCGCCTTTCACGCATTGCCTCCTGAAAAGCAGCTTCGGGTATAATACGCTTTGCGTCTACCACTTTTATATCATGGCGCTCTGTATAACCAAACCCCGTGGCACTAACATCGCACATGAGGAAGCTTCCGAATGTGCCATGGAAGACATCCTCAACAAGCTCGAGCAGACCGATGGCTATCTTAGCCTTGCGGGGCCAGGAGGGGGCAGCCCACTGGTCGATGCTTCGCCTCAGACTGGCTGGAATCCACAGCTCTACCATCCATGGTAGGTTGACGCCATAGAGTGGTACGTAAGGCACCTTCTCCATCACATACAAGTCCCCACAGAAGCCCATCAGTCTGGGGGTGTGCTCTCGGTCCTGCAGCACGACGGACAGCAGGAATTCATTCAGCTGCAGTAAAGCCCAAGATGAATGTGCTTCTGACAGGGAGATCTGGCCATCCTTGTTGCTGTCGGCGACTCCAAGCACAAGGGTCACCAAATCTGCTAAGTTGGCTTGGTCTCCTACTTGTGCCTGCAAGGGAAAATGTGTCATTGAAATGAGTTAATAAAAGTTGTCTGGAAGAGATGTAGTAAATATATTTGTCTCTGCATGCAGAGGGTATGAAAATATCTCTCTTTATTTTACTAAACACAGGCAAATTCATGGAGGACAAGTAAGGCATGTTTACATAAATTTACAATTTAAAAGGAGTTAAATAGGGAGTTAAAAGTATTTAATTATTCATTCATTCAGTTATACTGTTAATAAATAAAATAATAACAATAATAATTATTATTATTTCTAATAATATTATTATAGGCTTCAGCTTCCCTGTGATAAAGGACAAGTGGTTTGGAGAATGGATGGATGGCTATAAATGTTTACCGATTCAAGAAACTTAAATCACCCCAATGCTAAAAATGTTAAAGCGCAGAATAAATATGCTAAAATTATATTACAAAACTGCATGGGATTTGAGACCTTAAGATGGCTGAAGACCATTTCTTTGAACTTCTCCATTGATGTCCCTTTGGTTGGCCTGTTAAAGGATGCAGACTCTTTTCGGGGTTCCAGTTCAATACCCAGATCATAATGAGGGTCCTCCTCCATCTGGCATTTTATGATTCCTTCCATATCCCCCCAACTGCCAGAATATACCTAAACAGGAAGTTGACAAGTGTGAGAACACAAAAAAGTTTTATTTTTCATATTTATATTTTTCATAAGCAAAAGCCTTATATTCATAAGCCACACTAGTCCCAATAATTTGTCCTAGTGGTCTTAAAATACAATGTTATGTTAATTATCAAAGTAATTATAGATACCATTACAATGACGAGCACGCACTTTGGGGGGAAAACAATACAGAATCATTGGAAAGAGAGAACGGATGGATTTTGGATGGATTCATCCTTTAACTTTGCATGCAGATTCATATCTGTGCAGATCCAGATCACCAAAAGCATGTACTCAATAAAGGATCAGACAAGAATTACTATGTTATATTAAGGAGCAACAACAGTCTGTTGTGTCTGACCTGATTGCTGGGTTTGGCAGAGAGACATTTCCCCAAGTAAAGAGTGTCCTTTTCACACAAGCTGTTACAGGCTGAACCATCAATCACCCCCTTCCGGAATTTATCACACTGGAAAGACATGGAGATACACATACATCAGAGTCTCAGTCTACGCTTCATTATTGATTTTATTCCACGACATTGTACTCCCCAAAGATTGCCTGATCCATTTATTAAGTCAGTGTCTTTTACAATCACTCTCCTGTAGATGGCTCCCTTTTGTAAATAATGTTTGTAAAAAAAAACGTCCTTTTCCCTCATTAAAAAAATTTTAATCATAAAAATTGAATAGTACTATATTCATGCTTATGATTGAGCTTATTTTCACAGTGATATCACTATCGAAACATTTTCCTTTTGCATCAAACTTTTACTTTTGCATTACTGCATCCAGCTGCTATAGGTGTCGGTGGAAGTCTAATCTTGTATAGAATGACTGACATTTTGGTCAGCAAATATTTAATGTAGTAAAGAACTGAAAACTCACAATAGAGTTCTTGCACTCATGTCCACGGCACAGCTCTGTGTATGAAGAGTATTCTACATACACCACCCAGCTTCCCACGAAAACAGCCAACCAGGAAAAAAATAGGTACTTCATGTGTAGGTAGGAGAACCGGGCCTGTGCACCAACAGAGAGGGATAAAGAAACACTTAAAAAAAACCTTCCCTTTGATAGCATCTCTCCCAATGATAACTGAAAAACATTAAAAGTTTTTCTCTGCATTCATATAGTAATAACTGTAAAACAGTTTTAAATAGATGCTAAATGAGTTGAACACTGACTGTTTTGGACAATAGTGAAGCTTTGATTTCAGCATTAGGCAGTTTAGAAGTCATTTGTGTGCTGATGTGCGCTGATTATGAGCCGATATAATGTGCTGGAGGTCGTACTGCAATGGTAGCGATAAGCACCAGGACTGCTAAAAACCAGATGAAAAAATCAAAGCTCAGTGGAAAGACTTACAGTCTTCCATCCCTACAGAAATGAGAAATATTTGATTCTTTCTCAAAAAAGAGGGTGAAATTCTTATAATTATTAGGTTTTGGATATATGTGACCCTGGACCACAAAACCAGCCATAAGTCGCTAAGGTATATTTTGTAGCAATAGCCAACAATACATTGTATGGGTCAAAATGATAGATTTTTCTTTTATGGCAAAAATCATTAGAATTTTAAGTAAAGATCATGTTCCATGAAGATATTTTGTAAATTTCCAACCATAAATATATCAAAAATGTATTTTTTGTGAGTGGATATGTGTTGCTAAAGACTTAATTTGGACAACTTTAAAGGCAATTTTCTCAATATTCTGATTTTTTTTTTTTTTTTTGCACCCTCAGATTCCAGATTTTCACTTTTCACGTAGTTGTATCTCGGCCAAATATTGTCCTATCCTAACAAACCATACGTCAAGCTGATTTATTCAGTGTTCAGATGACTTACCCCCCAAAATTGAACCCTTATGACTGGTTATGACAGGGCCATATATAAAATCACAGGATTAAATAAATGATTAAATAAAGTAATCATAGTTTTCTAGTTTAATACACTGAATGTATCAATTACTTGTGAGGATAAACAACTGAACAATACCCTTAATTTCATCATTTAACCATTTAACCATGATAAGAGGTATTAAACTCAGGAAAATCCTATCATCTTTTATTTATATGTGACCTTTTAAAGCTCAGAGCAGTGGGAAACTATCATCTTGACAGCCACACAGTATGTGTGATCCATCATAAATACCCCCCCACTTTAGCCACTGAGTGCACTTACTTCATGAAACAAAATTTTCACCTAGATTTCTAAAAACAGAAGAGGTCAGAATTTATCACAAACTTATTTATGATGCAACAGGGAAATGTTTAAAAATCCATTAGACCATTTCCCAGATGTGGGCTCCTATGACAGAGTGCTTGAGTCTTATACGGTCAATTTTTCATTTTCCTCTGAGCAGAATTTCCTTGGGACATGAGGAGCAAAGCCATCTAATATATGTTACAGCTTCATCTTCAATATATTTGCAAATGTTTGAGAGACATTTCGTACTGTCAGGACGTAGGAAGAGAGATTTCAAATGAGGAGCTGCAGTCAAAGCTTGCCTGAAACTACAAGCAAACGTTTGAGTGAGCGGGGTATGCCACACAGCCAGCTAATTTCAGCACCATCATAGCCCTCCGTGGTCTGACATTTCCTTATCTGCAAAATCGGAGCTGACAGAACTTCTCCTCCAGCATGAGGAGGAGGCTGAGTATGATAGCCTGTAATAAGAGTGTAAGAGTGTAGAGCTGGTGTCTATTGTTTTGTGTTTTGGGAGGAAACTTGTGTGGTAGCAGTGGTTTGCTGAGTGCTTTACCACCTGTATGCAGAATTTGCTTAAGCTGATCATCATGCAAACACATACACACACAACGACAGTAGCAAAAACAAACGAAGTAACTAAGACGACAGTATGTGATAACATTACAGATGAGAAACAATCGCCATTACACAACATTATGACCACTGACAGGTGAAGTGAATAACACTGATTATCTCTTCATCACAGCACCTGTTAGTGGGTGGGATATATTAGGATGCAAGGATAGTCTGCACTAACAGAACAGATCTATGAAAAATACAGTAGTACTATAATAATATGTTGTTGTTTTTGATGTACCAAATTGTGCAATGTAAATGGTTTTTAAATCAGGTAAGTGCAATTCCCAAAGTGAAGATGAGAATATTGAAGGTGGCGGGGTGATATGAAATATGATTTAAAGGTGATAATATCTTATTTGGTTGGAACTGGAAAGCACACATTGTTTTTCAGTGCAAATCAAACCTCAGAGGAACAGTTTTCTGAACTTTGCTCAGCTCAGTGCAAACAGCTATACTACTTGCAAAATTTATAAGTAATGCTAAATTATTAATTATGATTGCAGCCATGCATCTCTGTACCAATGTAGCTAGTGTTCAAACATTGTGGGTATGATAGCCCTGACCTGCACAATAAAATTAAGTAGAGTGGGTCGCATGATGGTCTGGCTGTTAAAATAAATGTTTTTAGATTCAGTTCCAAATAGAGATGTTCTCCTTTACGCAACATTTAAAGGGTTTGTTCACCCGAAAATGAAAATGTCATTAAATACTCTCCCTCTTGTCTTTCTACACCAGTAAGACCTTCGTTCATCTTCGGAACACAAATTAAGATATTTTTGATAAAATCCGATGGCTCAGTGAGGTCTCTATTGCCAGCAAGATAATGAACACTTTCAGATGCCCAGAGAGATACTAAAACATATTTAAAACAGTTCATGTGAGTACAGGGGATCAACGTTAATATTATAAAGCGATGAGAATACCTTTTGTGGGCCAAAAAAACAAAATAAGGACTTTTCAACAATATCTAGTGATGACCGATTTCAAAACACTGCTTCGCAGCTTTATGAATCTTTTGTTTCGAATCAATGGTTCGGAGCGCCAAAGTCACGTGATTTCAGTAAACAAGGATTTGTTACGTTATTGTTTCGCAATTTCCATACTTCACGTGACTTTGAACCACTGATTCAAATCAAAAGATTCGTAAATCTTTGAAGCAGTGTTTTGAAATTGGTCATCACTAGATATTGTTGAAAAGTCGTTATTTTGTTTTTTTTGGCGCACAAAAAGTATTCTCATTGCTTTATAATATTAAGGTTGAACAACTGTACTACCATGAACTGTTTTAAATATGTTTTAGTACCTCTCTGGGCAATTATCTTGCTGGCAATAGAGGCCTCACTGAGCCATCATATTTTATCAAAAATATCTTAATTTGTGTTCCAAAGATGAACGAACGTCTTATGGGTGTAGAAAGACATGAGGGTGGGTAATGATTACAGAATTTTCATTTTTGGGTGAACTAACCCTTTAAACAGTTTTATCTATAAAATCATTCATTATTTATTCTGCTCAAGTATGAATGAGGCCAACCATGCTAAAAGTGTTTGCTTACCATGGATTTTCTAAAACAGCAGATAGCTCCAAACTGGTAAGGAGCTGGTACTTTGGGATTTAATCCAGTGCAAGCATCGAATTGCAAAACTGTGGTAGACCAAGAAATTATGAGCCAAATGTTGGCCATTTTGAGATGATCAGCATTAGCCAATAACTGCTGACTGACATAAGTGTTAGCACCACCTTTTGTCAGTTCCAAAGTCTAAGCATATTTTTTGTTATTATTCTGTCATGAATCTCTAGATGGCACAGGCTGGTGTATCCTTAATGCAACCTGATGACCTTTACATTGTTTACTACATGGCACAAGCTAATTGGCTCCTGTCACATCTGCAGCCAATGAGCTTGCTGCAAATACATTAACATTGTCATATCCATTGTGAGGGTTGTCATGATAGAAATATCGTGTGTGTGTGTGTGTGTGTATATATATAGACAGACACAGTTAATATATACAATATATATAAGTAAATTTAATTTATTATTTATTATAGTAGTAAAACGCATGCAAGCACACTACTAAATAAGTAAAATGAATGCTGTATTTGCACCTGTTTGTCCTGCAAACTTTAAACACTCTAGAGTGAATGATCTCATACCGTATCTAAGATAGTTGCCTATTATGCAGACTGCAAGTGATTAGCAGACAAATAACAGACCTGATGGAGCCTCTTCTCTCTATTAATGATGATGAAACATCAGTTGGGCAGTGATGGACTTTCGATTCGTCTATTTTGCTTATGTCTCAGTGTCAGTTCTCTAGTTTCTCTCTTGCAATGACATTTTATCTTAGAGAACATCCAAATTTCTAACTGACAGTGAGCTTCTTTTAATCAGCATCCTATTTCTGGTACAAGCCCGAGTAAGATTTAATCTGTACTCTATTTTGATAAAGCAAATCCAGTTATTTTCAGAGCCTGGAGATGTACAAACCACTATCCTTCGCCAAACTGATCTAAACCAATAACCAAAATGCCAATAATGTAGATTGATTTCAAGTCTAAACCTCACAATTTGAACTGCCCCTCCAGTTTCCAATTTAAAATTTGGTCAGGTCCACAGAGCCTGGTCTGGCTACATTCAGCAGAATTGAGAGGATGTATGTGTTTTTTTCCTACATAATTTGAAAGGAGGTTTTTAGTCACCCTCTCATTGGTCTCATCTGTTAGTTTGTCTATAATTTAATCTGATCTCTCTTTCTTACACTGTCTCTGTCTTCAGTGGCTCCCCTAATGACAGGCCATCACTCCCTGTCCGCTACGGGCACTCAGTGAGATGCAATTCTGCCATTTCCATCTGAGAATCCATCTTACTCTACTCTTTAAATCTCATGCCCTTCAGGGTCTCTCCCCCCACCGTTTTAAACTCACTGCCTCACTAAGCCAGGATGACAGGCGTTGGAGAGTTGTGGCAGGCCAGCGTCCTGTACAGCCTTTCATACCTCACAAGGCCCAGAGGAGCTGTCGCCATGGCAATGGGCTGACAGAATGCTCAGTTTTGTAGGCAGGCTCCCTGAGTGAAAGTCAAGGTTTGGGAGAAGCGGTTCATTCATCAATCCTAAATCAGTTTTCTAAATTCCTCCCACTGCCATCGTCTCCTTCCTGTTTGGCTGATGTCTGTGTTCTTAAAAGTTCAAAATGATTTAAAAACTTTATAATTCTGATACCTAAACCATATCTGGGCCATTCTGATGAAATGGTTACATTTGTCTGCAATGAATATCCCCATAACACATTACGGATATTTAAAAGATATATAGGTTTTCTTGTGCTAACTCATTGCTGGGTTTTGGCCTACAAAAAACCCTCATCCCTGCAGGACCATATTGTTTTGCTAGTCCTGAAATGGGAAATGTTGACCTGTTAACTGCTGACGCCTTTCTGTGTTTTATCATATTAATATCTTTTAGTCCAAAAGTGTGCTTATTTGGATAAAAACGTATTATCCTATGTTTACTTCAAATTTCTTTATAGAGGAGTATTTTTGTCTATTTTTCCACAAAACAGGGTGATGTGAGGATTATTGAACGCTCTAATGTGATTTACTTTTAATTCATACTCAACGGCGGAGGATGCCCTCATGCAGAAAGTCCACATGTGATACTCTTAGGAGTTAAAACTTTCAGGAAATCCCTACTATGGACAAAGATATCCCTGCAGCTGAATAAAAAGCAGATAGAGACATTTTGACTGATTAAACATGTTAACACACCATTGCGACAGTAAATGGTTTATCTGTTCTTCAAACCATCTTGGGTATTTTCATAAGGACAGTGTATATTTGTAATGCAATCCCAATCAACATTGCCTTAATCATGCAGAATATTATAATTTAAAACATTTCTGCCTCATTCTCTGCTAAGAAGCCATCTGAGTTTACAGAAGTTATTTCAAAGTAAATGCCATTAAGTGTAATTGTTCCTTTTGTTTGCAATGGTGTTATTCTTCAAAAAAGAAGAGATGAATTTGACTGATAGTATTATTTTTTTTCCAAGATTACTATAGATATTGTGATATATAGTTATTGTGAGTTCTTTTGGCCACAATAAACACGTAGTGAAAAATAGACCTGCAAATATTTCACACAAATCCCATATCAGAATTTTATATATACAGTACCATTCAAAAGTTTGGGGTTGGTAAGATTTTTACATGTTTTTGAAATATGTCCCTAATGCTCACCAAGGAAGTATTTATTTGATCAAAAACACAGTAAAACATTAATACTATGAAATATTGTTACAATAAATACAATTATTTTACAGAATTACAATAAAAATAAAATAAACTGTTGTATATGAATAAACTTTAAAATCTAACGGCAAAGCTGAATTTTCAAAATTACAAAGGCATATTTCTTCAGAATAACCCATCTCTCTCCAGGATGATTCACAAAACTCAGCTGCAGCTGCAAGTAATTAGTTTAATGTTTCTAGCTGGCACTAGGCATATTTCTAATGTTTTCACACGATCATTGTTTTCACATGCATAACTGTAAAATGCAAATGTATTCTCGTATCTTGTATAATGAGAGAGGAGCTAAGAAAGCCTGACAAAGTCTTTTCAAAGATAACAAGAGCGGAGATGATCAAATCAGTCTGTCCACAAATATAATTAAAACAATTAATCTGATCAAGTCTTATCCTCCAGGATTCCAAATCCTTGTTGCTACGAAAGACAAGCATTATCCATAGTGCCTGGAACGCATGTATAATGTTCCACTGTTTTTAAACTTGTTTTCAACAAGACAACACAAACACCAACGCTGTGTTTCTTGTGTATCAAGCAGTAGCTCATATATCAAATTGAGTGAGTTTGACATCAATAGCTTTATAGTTTGCCACTCGGGATGACAGGTCTCCCCCTTGTGACAGGAAGTGTTTCCATGGCAGCACTTTGAATTAACAGAGGATAGCTGTGTCAGAAAGCTCTCATCGTTTAGTACACTGGGATCATGCTGGTCAGTGGACACGTGTCTGTTACGTGTCAAATAGCATTTAGATGTTCCACTGCTGCGAACTCACAAGCAATGTGACGGTAGACAGTGTGAAAAATTCAGCGGCGGCCCCCACATCACTCTCGGCTCTCAGCCGAACTGAAGACTGCGTGGAATTTCAATCACAAGACGAAAGAGAGAAAAGTCCACATAAGGCTCCACGCTACACGAGCCTGTGGCTCAGCCTTTTATGGGGGAGTAGAAAAGGCACCGAGGCGCAAATAGTTTTTTGAGTTTTTGCAGCGTGCCAAGGATGAGAGCTGCATTAAGGCACTAATGCACTTCATAAGAATGTTCATTTCATTTTTTGGAGAGCTCTATCAGCTCCTCTTACAATCATGGGCTTTAAGGACATGGTTCTGCCTGTCGGCACTTTGAGGTGAACTCTCCTTTGCCGGTGCTCTGAGCTCTGAGAGTCTTAATTAGGTCGCTATTGATGATGTGTTAGCGGGACATCATCACAGAAATGGGTCAATGGCAAATAAACTTCCAATTAAAAAAGGAAAAATCTTTCCTAGAACTGTCCTTTTTTATTCATGTTTTGCTACAGTTTAAAAACTTGATGTAGTGCAACCATCATTACATCAAAAACTTTTCAAAAATAATATTTTTCGCAATAGAAAGTATTTTTACTTATTAATAATTAATATTTTTATAAATTAATAAATATTACAATTTTGGATATTTGCACCATATGACATTTTACAAACTGATCTAACTTTAATATGTCATATTATCTGATATTTTAAAAGACTGAAGACTAACCTTGACTTGTCGTCATGAGGGTCTGCAGATGTTCTATGTATGACATCCTTTTGTATTTTGCACCATGTGCTGCAATATGACTCTAGTAATACCATATATCATATGATATATGATATTGAAACATTAATGAGCAGTTTTGTTAAACCATTTTGTTAAAATAATTTTTAAATAGTATATATGAAATCAGCAAAAGATAGTATGAAATTAAAGTGCCCCTGTTATCAACAATTTTATGCCTTAAAACTCATCTTTGATCACCAAAATTACATATTTAAATGTTACATATAAAAATGTATTCATGCTTTAAAATAGCTTGAATGTAACTCTTCACATTTGCCTCATTTAGTGAACATTTAGTGATGTCAGAAACACCAGCGATTTCAAACCGCGTTTTTGAGACTTTCTTTGGTTCACTGCAGTTTTAAGGAGAAAATACTCAGCAATGGTGTTGACTTATGAATTTGTACATGGTTTATCTTTTATTTTTTATATAAACCACATAGACATATAAACATTTAAAGGGTTTGTTCACCCCAAAATTAAAATTCTGTCATTAATTACTCACCCTCATGTCGTTCCACACCCGTAAGTTTTTCGTTCATCTTTGAAACACAAATTAAGATATTTTTGATGAAATTCGAGAGGCATGTCTCGTCCATAGACAGCAATATAATCAACACTTTCAGGGTCCAGAAAAGTACTAAAGACATCGTTAAAACAGTCAAAGTGACTGCAGTGGTTCAACCTTAATTTTAAGAAGCGACGAGAATACTTTTTGTGCGCAAAAACAAAACAAAAATAATGACTTTATTCAACAATCTTTTCTCTTCTCTGTCATTGTCCTCACGCAGGTGATGCAGTAAAAACAGCAAAGGCTTCCGCTTAGTATTGGTCAAAGCTGCACACGTAAAGAGTACAACCCAAGCGTGTGATGCTGATGCAGGAGCCGGCCAATAATGAGTCAGCATTCTGATGTAGAACCTGGAAGAGCTGGACGTAAACAACATATGAGAATGACACAGAAGAGAAGATATATTTGAATGAAGTCATTATTTTTGTTTTGTTTTTGCAAAAAAATGACATGACGGTGTGTGATGACATGAGGGTGAGTAATTATTTTTCATTTTTGGGTGAACTAACCCTTTAAAAGCTTGATTTTCACCATAGGTGAAATTCACAATGCCTATTTTCTAAATGTGTGTTATTGATCTTGAATTGATCTTGATCATTAATGATTCGCCCATCCAAGTTTTGGTTACCTGGACTTCTGGACATAATGTTCATTTTTAGGTGAACTATCCCTTTAATCGCAACTCATAGCTGTGTCTGCATATTTAACTGTGACAGGGGATTGTATTTTTAAATGCACAACTTTAAATGTACAAATAAATGCCTACTGTCTGCATGTGTTTAATTTTCTTTGCTGCTCTCCCATGAGATTAAGCCTGTTTGCACCTCTATGTGCACTCAAGCATGTATGCACACAAGTCTGTTTAAACCAGTAAGCACTTCACTTGGCTCACTGAGACATGCTGTAATGCTCATTGCCATGGTATCTCAGATCGATCCTTGCTCCATTACAAGTGCAGTACTCCACAAACAAAGCAAACCCACACCTGACCTTTTCAGTCAATGCACAGAGACATTAATTTCAACTCAGCTAATGTGGCATGCTCATCCTCAGGACAACATCGTCCCTCACAAAAGGCAAACCCAAACAGAAGTGCGTAATGAGAGGTTATTGATTGAGGCTTTGTGTCCGCTTTTCATTAGTGGCTGAGTGAGTGAAGACCAGTGGCTGTGGAAAAGGTGGGCAGAAACAGTGGTATCCCAATGACCCTCAAAGGCTTTCATCTAATGTTTTAATCAAAACTGTCCTGAAGACACACAGGCAAAAGGGAGTGTGTGTTAACTGAGTTAGTCTGCATCTTAAAAGATCCTCTGCTATTCTCAAAGCTACATTGAACCTGCTGCTGACCAGCCTGTGAAGAAGTGCATGAAAGGGATCATATTTTTTTCCTCAAGGTTTACATATAATGCAAGTCAAAATTTTGGTGTGGTAATATAGTTATTTTTTTAAAATCAGTATTTCTATCTACATTACCGCTTATAAGTTTGGTTCAGAGTCTCTTATGCTCACCAAGGCTGCATTAAAAAGGCAACAATTATTACAATGTAAAAACTGTATTTTAATTGAATATATTTTAAATATAATTTATTCCTGTGAGGGTAAAGCTGAAATTTCAGCAGCCATCATTCCAGTCTTCAATGTCACATGATCCTTCAGGAAGGATTCTTTTCATGAATTTAATGCATTCTTATTACATAAAAGTATTCATTTCCGTTTTTTAAATGTATATGCCAATGAAATAATATTATTTTTATATTCATATTTTAATTAAAAATGTATTATTCATCTGATCTAATTTTGTCATTTTGCCTCACAAGTAAATCTGTGCTTGTACTGTATTTTTACTAAAAGAAAATCACGAATCACAAAACTGAACTAAATGGATCTATCTATCATTTTCTTCAATCCTCTAAATAAGAATAATTTGGTTTCTGGAATATGACTGGAGATTAAATCTGCAAAGGCATAAATATAAATGTGAAGGTAAAAGATTACACTGTCACCCTTAGGCTGTGACAGCTTGTTTGGTTTGACAGCAGTGTCTCTATTGAGATGACCTGCAGAGCGACAGATATCTTAAAAGGTCCGCAGAAGCTTACTATGTAATCAACCTCAACCTATGTAATCAATCTCAAATCCTAGCCTTCGATTTCAGGTACTCTGCAAAAAAAAAGTGCCATACATAATAGGAATATGGAGCATGTCGGTTGCTTTTAATCCTCAAACCCCTTAGTGGCTCGGTGAGAGATGATCGGATGGAAGAAGCGGATCAAGTGGGGGAGAATTTTTTGCACTGACACTTGTTTTCATAGCTCGCTCTCTACTCATCCATAATTCATGATCATAAAGCGATTTCTTGCTGCTTCTCCCTAATGCCCCCCTCCCCTTCAGACCAATGAAAGACAGATAGATTGAGAAAGCAACAAAAAGAGCAAGTAAAAGTAACAAAGACAGACAGACAGAGTGAGAGAAAGATGGCTGCTGTCACGCATGAACTCAAAAATAAAAGGGTTTTTAATGTCCTGAAGAGAAATCAAGAATATGCTCTCGCTAAAGGAACTATAAGGCATGAAGAACAAGAAAAAGCTTCTCTGGTGCATTATAAGTGTGATTGGAGATAGTGTTAGTTCCCACTCTCTCTCTCTTCCTCCCTTTTTCTCTGCTCCCAAGCGGCGGCGTTCTGATGGAAGCAGACGTCACACAGGCACTGCAGGTCTAATTTGACTCATCTCTGTGAGAACAACCAGCAATCAGGCACCCCATCCCTTTTCTCTCACTCCTGTTTCCCCTTGGGACACATCCATCTACACACTGACTCAATGCTGCAACAGTCCAAAGTGTTTACATCAAACTAACCACTGGAGCTCAAGAAGGTTGTGATTCAGGGTGATGAAAGCAGCCCAACATAAAGATTTACATGAAAAAAACGCATGATTAATGTAGAATGATGATCAGTTGCTCCTTGTTCCACTACGTGGTGATGTGTGACTCCAACAAATAATCTAGTCATAGCAACATCTTCACAGTATCACAAATGTCATTTCAAAGCAGCTGCTCTTTTATGAAGTGGAAAGACTTACGTCACAAATGTTTGTGTTTTTTTTTCACATTTAGTGCTTGGGATCATTTGTCAGTGCAGATTAAATAAATGTTAAATTATGATAATCCTATATTATATCAAACTGAAATGCATGCAAGAAATGTAATCAATTCTGTTGTATTACAGTGTGTGCATGAGTGTGTATACACGTTACTATTCTTACTTTTTAGATGGTCTTATGATTTTAGTTGGAATACGTTGTCATATATTTAGCTAATTTCATCAAAGAATTTCATCTTAAAAACCCTGAAATAACACCCTATATATGCCACACTCAATTCATTTTCCTGATATATATTTGATATATTTAAATATGTCCTACCATATAACCTCATTTAGCATGTGACACAGTTCCTCTGGGCTGCACTGGAAGCAAAGAGGGCCAGCCTGACACTCATAGTAAATAGGAGACCTGGTTTTTTTATTCCCACAGGGACAAAACAGAGGAGAATGGTCGTCTGACTGTGACAGATCCCTAAACGGCACTGAAATATGGCTGAAATGAGAACCAAGTTTCTTGTTTAAGAGAAATGGGGGGAATCTAATTCTAGGTTAAACTATAAACATACTGGACAGTAGGTTAGCCACACAAGGCACAACTAGGTTGGAAAACAGAAGAATTAAAACAGTGTAGCCGGCAGTAAGTAGTCACAAATCTAAGTAGGCACTCTGGAGGCCATGAAATTTTAAGTTCTTTTCTGATGTACTAAAATCCTTTAAGGCTAAAGGCACTCTTTTTAAAAGCATCCAAAATGTTGTTTCATTGAATTATATCTAGATATGGCATTCCTCTGCTATCATACTGTTTTATACAAAATAATTGAATGCTTTTGGTTGAAAGAGGACTGTATGGATTTTGAGTCATAGTGAGTCAGCCAAATAAGAAACAGAGACATATCTTCAAACATTTTTCTGCTGTGGCCTGATAAAACTGTTTCACTGCTTGGAATGGATGAAACTGTAATGCAGTATATTTGGACTCTTATGACTAACACCAAAACAGCTAATACTTGTCATACACTTGCGTACGAAAAGTGTAATGAAACCTAGACAAGGTGAGAATTGAGTGAAGAAATGTTCCGTCCTATGGGACCATGAAACAGAGAACTGTACAACACACGGCACTAGGGTAACTGTGTCATTTTGTATTGGTCCGCTCATATTACTTTCCCTCTTGTCCTTGATACCTGAAAGTTTGTCTGGACTTGTTGTCTAAAGGTTCCCTAAGGAGTTTTTTTCTATTGAATGCTCTCTTTCCCTCATGGCTGGGTGGTCACAGTGTTTTAGTCCCCAACCTTTACAAAAAGAGGGAACGTAAAACTAGCCTCAAGACTAGCCTGATTTTATCATTTTTTTAAATATATTTCTGAATAAATTAATAAATGGAGTGTCTATTTACACTAAGGGCAAATGGTGTCCATTGTTGTCAAACGCTATTTACACTAGCTCCGCCCACCAATATCTGGTTGGGCCACACAAGTTTCAAAAAACACTTACATCTAATGTCTTCAGTGGTGCAACAGTAGCGGGTAAGACTTGCAGACCTGGCTTTTAATGCAGATTCAAATACGCCTTTTGCCAAGCTGAGATTTATTTTCATTAAAAATGAAAATAATGTTCTAAAAGTGGAAATAAACTGCGAACAAGTGTTTAATAATATTAAAAGTGTTTATTGGGGGTTAGGGGAAGGTGTAAGGAGGGTTTTTATTCTCCCAATAAAGCAGCATCCATGAAATAATTTTAATAAATATAATCATTTACACTATAGTATATAGATATTACTGCATCCTGTTAATGTACAAAAATACTGATGTGCAAATAGTATCTGCCAATATAAAGTATAGATAGCATCTAATTACTATTTACTTTTATTTCAAAGAACTGACACTTTTACATGGTGTAAATAGAATATATTGCTATTTTCACTTAGTGTAACAGGAAAAAAGTGCCATGTCATTGACCCATCTATTTGAGTAAAAATTGCCGATATCTAGATTTAATTACCATTTCACAAAATGTTAACTTGAGAGTACTAATAAACAGCACAGCCAAATACCTGTGTTCACATATATTATATTCAGCTGGTTTTCACTGTGGCTTTGTGGGAATGCTGTATCTGAAATATGTGAATCATGCCTCTGGCTGAGTGAAATGTAGAACATTACAGAGAAACTCACCTCCTGAACAAGTACTAGTGTGTCCTGAAGCATTTATTCTCAGTAACCTCGTGAATTTTACGAGGCAAGTTGAGTTCTCCTAATTCCTTCCATATAATGTTTGAAAGCATAAAGCTGTTATTTTAAAATAAATTGTCTGAGCGCATGACCTCTAAACAGAATGCCTTATGTAGATAAAATAAAGCATTCTATTCAGAGAGGACGGTAGTTCCAGAGGTCAAAGTACCAGAACAGATCCTCTGGGCATATAAACAGATTTATAATATAATATGGTTCTTACGTTTTCTATAAAAATGAAATCTACTCCTGCAGAGAGCATCGGGGTATAACAGAGAGGCTGACATTTGAACAATATTTAAAACTAATTTTAAAAAAATGTAGGTGAAGTTTTGTTCTGAGGGACAAGCCACCATTGCTTCGAACTAAAATAGTGTACAGGGAGCAGTGCAAAGTGGTTAACATCTACTTCTAAGATTCATTTTGATTCAAGCACATATCTAACGTTCATGTTCTCTCTCTGTCAATCTTTCACTTGATCAAGCAAACGCCAGACAGTAAGCCAGACTCTGAGTGTGAGGATAGTCAAAGCTGAAGAAGTCTCAGTAAGCTGCTGAAAGTATGCAGGATTACGGTTTTCAGAAAATAAACAAAATGCTTTAAAGAAGGCTGGCGTCCTAGTCTGAACCGCTCATCCCTCACACCACAACGCTGATGCCATTTCCTTCATTTTGAGGGATGTAAAAGAACTACAACAAGGATGACCATCATCTTATAGCATACGACTTCTGCAGCTAAATTTCACACAAACAACACAAATTTGTGTGTTATAGGCTATTCACACACTGAAGTATGAGAAATGAGAAAGAAAACAAAAAATAAAATGTGTGTAAAAATGTGTGAAATACATGCAAGAACCAATTAAGTTTGTGTTCATTTTTCATGATTATTATTAATGATGACATTGTGCTCATAGTGCCACACTTTGTTCATGATTTAAAAGCCTTTGCTGGCAAAAAAAAAAATCATTTAAAAAATTCAAAATTTAAAAAAATCAAACATAATGAAGCATAAACAGGTTTTTAAACAGTTTTATGATGCAGTGAAAGTGATTTTATAGCATGTCATATAAGTACTGGTAAAATAACCCAGCCATAGTGTCACCCAGCCATCTTAAATCTGTGGTTTTGTTAGTCCAATTTATGTGCAGTATAGTCCATGCTTCTCAAACTTTACATGTGTCAAGGGTGTAAAATGCAGTAAAAGCACTTAATAGCCTACCTTACAGGCACATAGGCCCTATATGGGAACAACTCTGTATTAACAGTTACTATTATTATATTGAATTTTATTCTCAAAAAAATAAATAAATAAAAAAAACCCTATCCTTCCCCCTTTTTCCCTTCCTACTCTAGCTTATGGTACTGAGCAATGTATGAAACTTGTATTGTGAGCACTTCCTGTGTTATTTGCCAATTCATGAAGAATCGCTTGTTTGTTTTCCTCACTTGTAAGTCGCTTTGGATAAAAGCGTCTGCTAAATGACTAAATGTAAATGTATTCTTTTTAAATTATTCTTTTAACTCTCTGCTTATATTGGTATTTTATTATTATTATTATTATTATTATTATTATTATTTCAATGAAATGAATGTCCTATATTTTAGTTTCATAATGTTTGTATTTAATATTGGGGAGGGGGGGGTCTATTTTTAAATAAGACACTTGACAGATTACTGTTGAAGTGAAAAAATTAAAACAGAAAGAAAGAAAAAAGAGGTGAAACTGAACAAAAAGGTTATAGAAGTCTATTATTAAAAATGCATACAAATGCATATTTTTTATGAAATAAACATTTTCCAAAGCATGTTTTACTCTAAAACAGAGAAAATAAAAACCATAACTCTAAACAAGTTGTGTTACAAATTCTAAAAAAAAAAAAAAGCTTTCAGTAAGATTTTGTTTGAGTGCAGCACCAAACCTTTCCACTAGATGAAATTCGCTTCTTCATTTCCAGTGTGGGCTTTTTTGAGCGTTAACAGTACAAGAGTGTCTATTTTTTTCAGGACCATTTAACCTTTTTGAATCATGTCCATGATTTGTGTGTGTGTGTGTGTACTTGTACAGATATCTTTGTGAGGACTGATGTGAGGAGGTTTGTGTTTTAGACCATCAGACGGTGGACCAAGAGAGTAGAGTGAGGACATTTTGGCTGGTCCTCAATTTCTGAGACCCCTTTGAGGTTCAAGACTTGGTTTTATGGATAAGGTTATTATTAGGTTATGGGCAGGTTTAACGCAAGGCTTCAGGTTTGGCACTTAGTTGTGATGGGTAGGGTTAGGGTAAGGAGTAGAGACAACATTGTGTCAATGAATGTCCTCACAAAGACAGATGTACAAGAATGTGTGTGTGTGTGTTTATGTGTACTTGTTTTGACTATACTTGTGAGGACTATACTGACTATTGACTATATTTTGCTCTCCATACTTTCCTTATTGCTGCTTTCCCTGCTCTTATTCATGCTAGGCTGCATGGATGAGCAAGTTCTTGCCCAGAACAGAACTATACAATTATCTATCATAGTGTGCGATAGTGGTCCTGACAGAACATAAAAGTTTCAGTCAAAAATGACAGAGCACCAGAGGATTAACATTTCATTTTAATATTTCGGGGGAATATGGCATCACTTTATCAGCAAAACTTTAAAGAACCATTAGACTCTCAAGTAAATGTCCCTGAAAAAAGTCTGTAACAGTGAAACTAGGTTTATTATTCTCTTGAGTTAAAAATATATGAGCTTGTATCGACGTTTCTCAGTATTAATAGACGTGTAAAATGAGGTCGTCAATCTTTGACGCACATGAACACAGCGCCCCAATGAGTTTGGGAATTCATGGTTTATATTTTGAATTACGTTTTTGACAGGTAGGAGGAATGTTTTCAGCAGGACTATAAAAATGTTATAGCAGCACGGTTGCTACAGCAACGACCGACCCGATGATGAATAAAACGCAGCAACATCAGTTTCATCCATCACATGAAATTCACAGGAGAACCACAACTGATACAGTTGCGAAAAATGCCATTTCGCTGTTTTTAGTAAGGTATTAACATGACGTTTATGTCAAAAGGTCGAAAAAAATGGTCGAAAAGAGTCGCGGATGTGCCGCTCGATGCATTTATTCGTTGTGTTAAAGCTAGTTAGATGGAGTGAAGCTGAAGATGAAGCCTTCAGAAACTTCAGAGTCCAAACGGGATAACAGCGTCCCCACCTCGTCCATTCAAATCTCACACACAATTTATTCGAAGTACGCAAATGGCTATTAAAACAAAACGATTTTAACAAGTTACACGAGATGCTTATTTCGTGTCTTACCTGGATATAGACGGGTCGCTTCAGCCAGATCCACGGTATCAGACCCCGTGCCATGATTGAAACACCACATTTCACAGCTCTAACCTACCACAAACACATCATTACTGCACGGTGAAAGCCATTTAAATGATGCAAAAACACACATTACAGCGACCTGTGTCCTTTACCATGCCAAGGTCTTTCTCGCCATGAGGAAAGAGGATGATGAAGAGTATGAGAGGCTCCTCGGGCGCCGCACCTCACGCGCGACGAGCAACATCTGCGCTCACATCCACTGAATGAGCTCGCGCTCATCAGCCAGCGCGAGAGACGACGCCAACTAATCTCACCGTTTATGACAATATGACGAAGCCCGAGGAAGTTTGTGCACATTTAGGAATCTTTGGTGATTTCGAGTCTCGTTTCATTTAATTTCCGGATGAGGTGCACGTAGGGGGACTAATTTGAGTAGTTTTTCACCGAAAAAAAGGTCAGATCAGTGTTAAGCTCTGTTTGTTGCACAAATATATAGCCTTTCTAAACATTTTTCAATGGATGAACACGAGTTGATATAACACTAGTATTGTATTCTAGGGAATTTACTCTTGGGGTTTGCACTGGGTTGTCAGTTAAGCCTAATTATATTCTTATGTCACAATTCAATTGTGGCATTAGTGAACCTATTGTAGCAACCAACCACATTGGTAACCACATAGTATTTTTTATAAAAAGAAAATGTTTTAGAAGTAAAAAGTATGAATTTGCTTTTATATTTAAAATGATTAATACAGCATTAGGCTATTTATTTTAGCACAAATTTAAGTTGACATCATCATGTGGTCTTCCATTACACAGCTGTTATTTGCAATAGATTTAGAGAAACAAAGATTTTAATAGCTTATGTTTGTACACTAGTATTATATAATGACAGACGATTAATAATAATATAATGTAGTACTTGTAAGATTTTTACAGTGAAGTTCTGGCTATAGCATTACCATAAATTTAACAAACTTTTTTTTTTTTCAGAGTGCATAGCTAAAATCATGGGTGGGTAACGCAATATGACTATACTTTGTAATGTAATGATGTATGTTATGCAACCAGAACACATTTACAAAAACCAATAGATTTAATCCTATTCTACAAAGCAACCACCAAAGTTCTAACAGCTAACACTTTAATAAAACCATAGTAAATTTTTAAGGGCAGCTCTCACAAACCTTGGAAAGCTGGTAGTGGTGCATAGGAACACATATTTTCACTTCAAGACAGATAAAATGAAAAAAAAAAATAGAAAAGAAATATAGCACATGGTGTATCCCTGCAGACAGGGAGTTTTTTTATTTGGTTGTCATTTCTGCTGCTATACATAGTACTCAGCTGAGACCGAGAGGCACCGCATTATACCAAAGACAAGAGCATATGGCCCTTTTTCTAAGACTGTTAGAATTTATATATAATATTTACAAATTAAAAGAAAAAAAATGCCTTAATGAGAAAATGTAACCTAGTTACAAAAAAGTCAAACATTTATATTGGAGATCCATCCATTTGTTGTATGCTTGACTGTGACTAATACAATGCAAATGACTCTGTTTATGTACACATGTACACCGAAGCTTACTTATAATGCAAATCATGCACTGATTCACACACACTCTCTCTCACACACACACACACTAGCTGTAAGAAGGGTGATGTCAGCAAACTCAAGAGTCTTTTAAGCTTTAATTTACATTTTACATCAAAAATAAATGAGCACTTTTTTTTACAATATCACAGGGTGCATATGACAACAACAAAAAAAAGAATATGTCTGCCATTATTCATATTACTTTTACTGCCAAGTCACTATGATGCAGTCGACATCGGAGGCTGAGGAGCCAGATCTGAGTACATGTGTCTCATTCCACCTCTGCGACATGGGCCACCTCCACTTCCATGGTCTGGATGATCTCTGGCTCGTCTTCCACCTTGACTGCAGCTTGCTGTGCCAGGACATAGTTCACCACCTGCATAATACTCTGATCGGACAACGTGGCCACAGCGCCCTCACTCACAGCCTGCACAGCCTCTACGGTTTCTTCTGTGATGAGCACGGTCTCTATTTCCTCTGTGACAGGAGGCTGTGGAGGCTGGAGTTCAGGGGGCAGGTCAGAGCTGAGGATGCTGACGGCGTGCTCCACCTGCGTGCCTTGGTTGTGGAACTGCAGAGTGTCCTTCTCCAGCATGATCTTGCCGGGCAACTGATCTCCATGGAACTTGGTTATGTGCTTCCGCAGCGTTCTGGCGTCTATGTGGGCCTCTTGGCACAACGGGCATACGTACGGGCGCTCACCCGTGTGAGTGCGAACATGGCGCTTCAGCGAACGAGCATCAGCCCATGCAACGCCACAGGTCAGACATTCAAAGGGCTTCACTCCTGGGGGAAAAAAAAAGCAGCATGACATCGATTATAGTCAGCTATTTATAAGCATTTCAAGTGGCTGAAACCCAAAACAAAATGTTAGTTTACTGTAAAATTTCTAAATACAAGCATGAAAATGTGTAGGATGTCTGTTAGACTGAACTTCTCAAAAGAATGACATGCAGTGCCACCTACAGCCACATTGTAGATGTGCAGTTCAGATAAATCTTTTCAAAAGCAAATAAAAAGTATTAAATAGTTTTTTGTTTTTACAAAAATACATTTTTGTTTGGTTTGGATGATATGCTTTCTAAATCAGAAAGCAAACAATATATAATTTTGTAAAAAATAAATAAATAAGTATTTTTAGTAATTCTTAGAGGCAAAATGAAAATTTCTGGAGATTAATATTTTCTTCTTAAAATTGTTAAAACTATATAAAGCTGTATCCTTTTTTTTCTTCCTGCAGTAGCTATGCTGTTCCCACAAAAATACCATTTCATTATTCCACTCTTAATATTAATAATATATATACACTAGTGTGTATAAAATATTAGTAGTATTAATAGTGGATAAATGAAATGGTATTTTTGTGGCTACCTAGGAAAATGAAAACTGTTTTATTATTATTTACAAAATATTTTTGCAAAATATACTTTTTTATATTTGTTGCAGTGAAACTAAATTTTCCTTTTTAGATTTGTGTTAGGTTTATTTTGGGTGAAATAGTTCCTGTATCTGCAAATAAATGATTTGCTATCGTTCTACGTGTAATTATGTATGACTCTCCACTAACCCTGATGATTATTCATGTGACGGCGGTACTCTCTGAGCTGTGTGAACTTCCTCCCACAGTGTTCACACTCTCTCTCCAAGTTCTGCTTCACTCTGCCCTTCTTTCCATGAGTGGCTTTCTTGACATGCCGTCTGAACAGGGCCTTCTCAAAGAACTCCTTCCCACACACATTGCACCTGCCAAAAGGACAAAACACACCGTCTACCTCTAACAACTGCTTGAGTCACTCTAGAGTTCACATATCACATAATAGAGAAATATAATTTCCATAATAGGCCCTTCAAAAAGCACAAGCGAAAAAAATACATTTTGTTTTTCTGCTTCTCCATTCTCACCTGAAGGGCTCTGCAACAGTGTGCGATTTGACGTGCGAGTACCAGTCTTTCTTCCAGCTGTAGCATTTCCCACAGACCTGACACTGGAAGGGCTTTAAGCCTAAGTGCTTATTCATGTGCTGCTGGAGGTCTTTTGCTTCAAAGAAACTCTTATCACAGCTATAATGAAAGAACAAAAGGTGTCAAACCATTATGTGGGGAGATGTGAATAAAAGTTTAATTGGGGGGTTCACAAAAAGCAGTCAAGTATGTGTCGAGGGATAAGGCACTCACTGAGTACAGTGGAATGAGCGGACGTCGGGTTTGGGTTGATGCTTCTTGAGGTGTTTGCTCAGTCCAGAGGCACGATGAAAAGATGCTCCACAGGTTGTGCATAAGTACTTTGATTCTCCTGTCAAACAAACTGAAATTATGAACTGCTCATTTAGCGCTATCGTAATGTTAATGACTACATTAATACTAAGAGCGTAAATATTTGCTCAGACTATAACTTGTCTCCATTGCTACCTTTTACTAATAATAGTAAATTTGGGTTAAAATTAGGTCTAATTTGTTCAATTCATACTTTCAAAATCATGCTGACCTGTCACTGGAGCAACTCAATGTGTTTATGCTGGAATCTAAATTTGGTGGATTTTTACAAAAAAATATTTAAAATATTACATATATGTACAGGTGCTGGTCATATAATTAGAATATCATCAAAAAGTTGATTTCACTAATTCCATTCAAAAAGTGAAACTTGTATATTATATTCATTCATTACACACAGACTGCTATATTTCATATGTTTATTTCTTTTCATTTTGATGATTATAACAGACAACTAAGGAAAATCCCAAATTCAGTATCTCAGCTGATTAGAGTGTGGCACCAAGTGCCTTCAATATTGAACCTTTTCACAATATTCTAATTTTCTAATTAACTCAAAACACCTGCAAAGGCTTTTAAATGGTCTCTCAGTCTAGTTCTGTAGGCTACACAATCATGGGGAAGACTGCTGAATTGACAGTTGTCCAAAAGACGACCATTGACACCTTGCACAAGGAGGGCAAGACACAAAAGGTCATTGCAAAAGAGGCTGGCTGTTCACAGAGCTCTGTGTCCAAGCACATTAATAGAGAGGTGAAGGGAAGGAAAAGATATGGTAGAAAAAAAGTGGACAAGCAATAACCGCACCCTGGAGAGGATTGTGAAATAAAACCCATTCAAAAATGTGGGGGAGATTCACAAAGAGTGGACTGCAGCTGGAGTCAGTGCTTCAAGAACCACTACACACAGACGCATGCAAGACATGGGTTTCAGCTGTCGCATTCCTCGTGTCAAGCCACTCTTGAACAGCAGACAATGTCAGAAGCGTCTCGCCTGGGCTAAAGACAAAAAGGACTGGGACTGCTGCTGAGTGGTCCAAAGTTATCTTCTCTGATGAAAGTAAATTTTGCATTTCTTTTGGAAATCAGGGTCCCAGAGTCTGGAGGAAGAGAGGAGAGGCACACAATCCATGTTGCTTGAGGTCCAGAGTAAAGTGTCCACAGTCAGTGATGGTTTGGGGTGCCATGTCATCTGCTGGTGTTGGTCCACTGTGTTTTCTGAGGTCCAAGGTCAACGCAGCTGTATACCAGGAAGTTTTAGAGCACTTCATGCTTCCTGCTGCTGAACAACTTTATGGAGATGCAGATTTCATTTTCCAACAGAACTTGGCACCTGCACACAGTGCCAAAGCAACCAGTACCTGGTTTAAGGACCATGGTATCCCTGTTCTTAATTGGCCAGCAAACTCGCCTGACCTTAACCCCATAGAAAATCTATGGGGTATTGTGAAGAGTAAGATGCGATATGCCAGACCCAACAATGCAGAAGAGCTGAAGGCCACTATCAGAGCAACCTGGGCTCTCATAACACCTGAGCAGTGCCACAGACTGATCGACTCCATGCCACGCCGCATTGCTGCAGTCATTCAGGCAAAAGGAGCCCCAACTAAGTACTGAGTGCTGTACAAGCTCATACTTTTCATGTTCATTCTTTTCAGTTGGCCAAGATTTCTAAAAATTCTTTGTATTGGTCTTAAGTAATATTCTAATTTTCTGAGATACTGAATTTGGGATTTTCGTTAGTTGTCGGTTATAATCAAAATTAAAAGAAATAAACATTTGAAATATATTAGTCTGTGTGTAATGAATGAATATAATATACATGTTTCACTTTTTGAATGGAATTAGTGAAATAAATCAACTTTTTGATGATATTCTAATTATATGACCAGTACCTGTATTTAAATATAATATAGTAAAAAAATATTTTATTTAACATTTTACAAAATATTTTTATTGAATATAAACCTATTAGACCTCATAACCTTTTCACGATCTCTGACAAATGACAGACCAAAAGTCATTTCCAATGGAGAGTAGTACAGGTGTGTGGTGTTCAGATCATATGAGTAAGCAGAATTTTCAGATGCAATGTTTGAACTTTTGGCTAGACCATATGTGACTGCCAGACTGGATGCGATGTATTCCAATCCAAGTCCGATGTAGTCCAAGTCCAAAATACCAAAATGTTTTCCACTAAAACATTATTCCTTAAACACAATTTCTGTGAAATGGGTGGTTATCACTAATTACATCGGATATAATCATTTTATAATTGTTAGTTAATTATTTACATTAATTAGCCCTAGAAAACTTGTTTGAAATGAAATGAACTTGAAAAAATGTTTTTCTTTCAGACACATCTTTTGTTTAAATATAAATATTTACATATATTTTGTATCGATAAATTCATACATTTATAATGAATACATTTTATCATGGTGAATTAGTGGAGGGTAATAGCTGCTTCCACCATGACTTTGAAAGTTCCGTGCGACAGCCACTAGAAGACGAAATGTGACAAAGTTACGCGAATGTCAGAGATAATGGAAAGGCGGCTTTAGATTATTCAAAACAAGAAAGCTAGAAATACATAGAGATAACTATAAATATAGGGAGAAAGCATTTAGATACAATCGACAGGAACAAGCTTCCAGAAGGTGTTAGACGCCTCCAATGGTAACCACATACATGTCCTGATTTAAAACACTTTTTTTATTTGCAAATTTAACAGTTCACTCATTCTACACTTCACTTGATTATGTATTTTCTGTATTATGCCATTAAGCTTCCTTTTAACTATTTTAATTACATTTACTTTTTTTTGTCTTTTAATATATATATATATATATATATATATATATATATATAAAATATATATATATACACACACACTTTACATTTTTATTTTGACATTACTATGTAAAACACTGAACTGCCATTTTGTATGAAAATGTGCTATATAAATAAACTTGCTTTGCCTAAAGAAATTATAATCATTTACATAATTCTGTAACTCAATCTAAATTTAAATACTTTTGTTTATTTTTTTTTATCATAACTCCCTTAGTTAATACTAATCACATAACACCGGTTGCATATTTAAGTATTCGTCTGGCCTGGTAAAAGCAAAATGTGTGTGTGTACCTGTGTGAATGCTTGTATGCTCCTCTAGGCTTCTTTTGGTGACAAAAGACTTGTCACAGACAGTGCACTGAAATCTCTTGAGGGAGTCGTGCAGCGCCCGGTGCATCTTCAGGCTGTGCTTAGTGGCAAAGCTTTTCCCGCAAACCTTGCAGGTGTGTGGCCTCACCCCCGTGTGGTTCAGCATGTGAATGCGCAGAGAGTACAGCTTGGGCAGAGTCTTGCCACAGATGTCACACACAAACTCCCGTTTGGTGCGGTACCTTGCCTGATCTTCTGACCCCTGAGAATCTTCTGTGGCCATGGCCCGGGTCATGCTGGCTCTCTGGGTCTTCTGATGTTTGTGACGGGCCAAATGTGCACGGAGTGAGGCTGCGTACTGGAACTCCTTATTGCAAATCTGTGAGGACAAAAGAAAGGTGAGGAAAATAACCCAGATGCAGAAAGATCAGGCAAAAATTACTTTTTATTCAGCCCAAGGGTACATACACTGCACTTGAAGCTGCGAGTCTTCTCATGTTTCAGAGCGTGCATGATGAGGGCGTACCGCCTCTGGAAGACCATGCCACACTCATTACACGCATGTTCTCCTTCCACAGCTCCTGCTGGGTCTCCCTGCAGTGCGCCCTCCTCCAAGGTCTCTGGCTGGTCGACAACTGGCTCCAGTTCCTCTGCTAAAGGCGCAACGACATCAGGAGCAGCCGCTATGTTTGACTCTGAAATCTCATCAGGATTGTTCTTCACAGTCTGAACCGGTCGACCTCTCCTGGCAAGTCTCTGAGGTGTCTGGAGACACAGTGAGATTCTAAGACGACAATCAGGCTGAACTTTTTTGTATCCAATCCTTGGCTTAATGAATGACAACAGCATACTGAGGTCAATGACAAATAATAGTGTCGATGATTTAAAAAAAAAAAAAAACAACAAAAAAAAATCTAGTTTAAAATGCATGTGCCAAAATTATTTTACATGTATTCATTCCCATTTTGTGTGATTCTGAAAAACATTTACACCATTTTCAAGAAAGGTTAAAATTTAATGACTGCAGTGAAAAAGTCATAATTCTCATAATACATAATCCACGAGAGTAGTTTCTCATGTTGGTCACATCATATGACTTGGTTTATAAAGATATTTCAAATATTAATAAGCGGTGAATAAGTTAATTATTATTTTAATAAGTTCTGTTAAAATACATTTTTCTAAAAATTTAAATAATTTAGTTAAGAAAATATTTATTATAATCTTATTATAATAATTCTATAATCTTTAAGATAAATTTTTATTATAATTTATCTTACTTTTTATATTTATCATTTTATATTAATTACTTAAAGTTTCAAAAATGTCATTCATTCATTCTTTTAATGAGGCTTTTTCTTCCCTTCATCATGATTTTAGAACATTATGATATCAGGAAACCCTTTGCAAAAAGGTGCATAAAGGCCACATAGCGGGCACACTTTTGAGCCATAACATGACAGATGGGCCACCTTGCGGTCTTGTAAACCCAACAAATGTGCCAAGTCCAAAAGGGCACCATTTGGGACAGGGCTATCGTTACATTTACAGATGAATCATACATCGAGTGAATGGGAGTGCGTACCTTCACCGGCGGTGAGGTGCTTCTCTCTTCTTCCTCGGTCTCAAGTCCCATATGAAGACGAACGTACCCTCCTTCTTTCACGGATCGTTTTCTGAGATATCTCCTGTTTGGATCTTTGAATTCATCTTTTTTCTCTTCATCTGCACCGGATCCATCCTCAACCCCCTCCATCTCCGTGGGCTCCTCCTCTGAAGGGAGAGGAGGTGGTGGTTCTGGCTGCTTCACTTTAGGTGGTCTTCCTGGCCTCCGTTTGACCGGCGCAGGGGCTGGCGGTGGTCCTGCTGCTGCTGGCTCAGGTTGGCATGTGGGCACAGCAGCTTGGGGCTCATCCTGCACAGAAGGTGGTGCTGCCGCAGCTAAATGCACAATCTCAGAAGCGTCCATTTTACCAGGATCCACACTAATGAGATAGGCTCCCGTTTGCATACTCTCTGCGACAGGAGTGTCACCAACCTGTGGCTCTTCCACAGACCAACAAGCCTGTACTACAGCCAGGGACTCACCTGAACCCGCTTGCCCTGAGTGAGTGACCAAAGTCATGGTCTCGCCCTCCTCTGCCTGGCCACTGTGGGCCACCATTGCGAGAGACTCAGCAGAGCCAGCCTGTCCGCTATGAGTAACTACAGTCATTGTTTCACCATCTACGGTCGCACCAGCAAGCAAAGCCAGCGATTCAGCCGTCCCGATTTCACTTGTGATTACAGCCAGGGACTGTCCTTCTTCGGTTGTGTCATCACTCTGCATAGTTACCACGTAGGTTTCGGAAGCGGTGGGTGTGATTGGCTGAGGGGGCACAGGCTGGCTGGCCACCACAGTGTGGATGTCTCCTCTCTGATAGACCATCAGCTTCTGTTCTTCTACTTTCTTATGCACAGATTCACAGATCTGAAGCACTTCAGCCATCAATAAGTGCCGTGCCAGAGTGGCTACCTCTGCCATCACGCAAAAGTTAAATGTCAGATTGGAGGTGTAAGCAAAATCCAGTAATGGCAAAAAACTGGCCTTGCTGAAACCTGGTAGGTAATACAACACAAAAGAAACAAATACGATTTGAATACATATAAATAACACATCAGCAAATTAAAGGTACACAATGAAACTTTTACTTGTTCATAATTTCAAAGTTTCAATAATGAGTTACTATATCATCAATCCTTCTTCCAAAATGTGTTTTTGACTTACCCCGATTCTCTATGGTAAGCCTATAATAAGTGTTTATATTTTACTTGTCGGGATGTTTTTCTCCCCCGTGCGCATCTCGTCATATCCGCAAATAGAGAAAAGTTGAATGTAATAGTCTGGTCTGGGACTGGCATAGGTTAGTGGTCACAATGAGCGAGAAATGTTTACATGGAGCACGCTAAATCTCGTACCTCCGGGGAATCACAACCATTGGCTAGGCTTTTCGGAGATTAGAAATGTATTAGAATGTATTGTAATATAAATGTATTGTAAATGTATTAGAAAGCAATGCGGAAATTGTGTTTTTATTACTCAACAGGTGAGTAAGTCATTTTATTTATGAGATTAATTGCCATACCTAGCTCCCGAACAGTAAAAGGTCATATTCATCCTCCACAGAGTTACACAGAGTGAAGCACAACCAAAACAATGTTTCTTCCACAAAATGCAAGCAGTTTTTTTTTAACCGCTAGGGGGCCAAAAGTTCCATAGTGTACCTTTACCTGGTTAATGTTCACACAAATTACAAACTAGCTAAGAAGCAACCCATCTAGGCAACATTTTAGACATTAGTGGTTGACTGATATAGATTTTTTGATGGCCAATGACAATATCTTAGAAAAACTGGTGGGTTATGGCCCATTTATATAGTATCATACAATTTCATTTAAAGATAACAAATAAAATTTACAAATGTATTGCATTTTACATCACATTTTCTTAATTTAGAAAAAAAAAAATTAGAAAAATCAATAAATATGACTTGAACTTAAAAAAAACTGTAAAATAAAATGATTTTACTTTAGATAGCAACTTGTTAATTCTGTAATTATACAGTATTTGGAAATCAATATTTATTAGTTATTAAAAGACTTATTTAAATATAAATGTGTATTTGCTGATTTCTGACAGTATTTGTTTAGCAGTTGGAACTTATTTTATCAATTAAGCTACTAAACAGTATTAGTAATTAATAAACTAAAAATCATATTTTTAAAACGTGTTAAAATGAACAGTAGAACACAGTCTCCCTCAAAATTTGTAAGTGCAATATATTGATGTATATTAAAAGAATATTTTAAGAAGTGCTAAATGAATTACTGCTCATAAATAGTGTTTCAGATCGGTCACACTTTGGTTCTGACGCCGTGGGCCCTGAACAGAGATTGTTTGTTCACGTTTCATCATATAAATCAAATGTATCCAGCATTTTTCTCACCAGAGAGGTCAACAACAGCTTCATGACTGGTCACAGCACCCTTTTCCACAAAGAGCTCGTAGAAATAATCACTGCAGGAGGCCAATACAGCTTTATGTGCCCGATGCTCCTCACCCTCAATGATCAGGGTGATGTCACAAAACTCATTTCTCAGTCGCTGCTGGTTCAACCTGTCCAGCATTGTCTGCCCATGCTTTGGTAAGAACTGCTTGACAACTCCCTTACTGTCCACCTGTAGCCGTGCATGAAAGAACATATCCATCATCATAAATATATATACATACAAACATATACATTACATACACATATATATATATACACATATACATTACATATATATATATATAATTGTTTGTTCTGGTCTTTTAATGTAAATTTTTTTTGGCCTAGTTTAATGTAAACTACTGTACCTGGAATATTTTCAATTAAATTCAAAATTTCAGGGGACCAATTTTTGTGTTCATTGACACAAATAGCATTCTGTACTTACAAAAACCAGTTCGTGTTTATCAACTGGACTGGACTGTTCCTCATCCAAATCATCATTTGCCTCATCATCATCTTCCTCGCTGGCATAGGCAGAGGTCTTTCGTCTAACTTGTCGGACAGTTTGTCTCGTGGCATCTTCAGCACTGCCTCTCCCCTTCTCCTGCTTGCTTTGGCAGTGACTGCACTCTTTGATGCAATCCTTCACCTGCTTCAGTACACCTGTGACAAGACGACTAGGTTTAGGCTGCATATAATATCAGACTTTGTTTCAAAAGCAATAAATTACATTTATCTCACTGTCTAATTTATATTTAAATGAGGTTTCTTAATGTTGGCATGAAACTGGAGTTGTAATCTTCTTTCCTATTATGACGTACATCTGAGTTAAACTGCTTCTTGAACAAGAAAATATGTAGGGTGGTGAAGATTAAAATGTAATTGTTTTAATATTATTTATGTTCATAATCAAATATATAATGTGTTTGAGAAAGTACAAGCTTCATGAGCCAAGTCTGTATGAACATGTAGTGTCATATGGTATGCACAGGGAAGCAGAGATAATTTTGGCTTCATAGGAATGTGTGTACATGTATTCTGAAAGGCTGCACGTATCACATGTTTCAGCTAATGCAGTTGTTCCATGATGTAAACAACTGTTGATGTACAGTATTCCCTATAAGGAGGGTAGAATGTGTATGTATGAAGTAAACATTCCATTTTAAAGAAACCAACTTATTTTTCCCACCTTGTAAGGAATTGTAAGATCCCTAGTCATGGTATATAAGCTTGATGTAACACTCTGCCCCTCAGAGAAGCACATGAAGATGGCCTGAAGACAAGAGAACAAACTTCTCTCCTACGTCTAACATACATATGATAATAAAAGTTTTCCTTGGCAAGACAACTTGGTATCCTGTCCTGTGATTCAACTATAACGGGGACAAAAGCTGTAATTTCAGATCAACAGTGGCAAATGATTGGATCATCCGCCCTCGCGGCAGTAAATACGTCATCAGATAAGAGACGTCATCAAGAGGGAGGAGAAGTTAGTTTTAATTAAAGATTACGAGGTCAAATGAATAACAATTAAAAAAAATTATGTTAAGGAATAAATCAAATACTGCAATATAATAAAAAAGACTAGTGAAATTTGATTTCATGGTGACTTTAAAGCTTGTTCTATCTCAAAAACTGCCATATTTATATCCCTTTCCTATATAGTGTTTGTTATTGACACTATCCAGCTGTAGATTCCTTTCTTGTCGCCTGCTGTGACATACAGCCAAGAAACATTTAAGCTATGCCAACTGAGCTGGAAAGCTTTGCGGTCATTAAAATTGTGATTGGTGTACCTCTCCACCAGTATTTCTGGGAGATGATGTCCCATGTCTGCTGCTGGTTGAGGTGTTCCCCTCCGGACGTGATGTGCGCCTCCGTGATGAGTTCCTTCCGTCTCTCGGCCTGCAGCACCACTTCCAGCTCCGTGAATTCATCCAGACCTTTCTGCCGCCTCTGGTAATAAAGAATCCCATTGCGCACTATGTAACAGGCAGCTGCTTTTCGGATCTTTCTCTTGGTGTTGCCGTGCGTGCCCGGTGCGTAAGGCTCCCGTTCATCGGTCAAGTAGCGCTGGATGGCTAAATAACTCTCCTCGCTCGACATAACCCCGATTAATGACGCTCACTCAATAAAAACAAGACACATCAGCCTATGGGAGGTATTCTCGAGCGTATAATTCAATAAGGTATTTTTTCAGCCCGTTTCCACTTCCATAGATGACACAGAAAAATATCGAGTGTGATATTTCTGTAATATTTTCCAAGGGGGAACGTCAGTTCTTGACCGTGTGGGGTGGACTTGCCTGAACAGACAAAATGGCTGCTGCACAACCGGATGTTGCGTTTGAAATGGCGGAAGCAGCGCCGAGAACTTCACATGTAGGACAATCACGATAACAGCAGAGGGCGCTGCTTACCAGCAAAATCATTAAACATTATGCGTTTTACAAACGATATGTTGCCAAATCATTAGCACTCTAAACATAGTGCAATAGAAATATTTTTTTGTCCAAAATATAGGATATACTTAAAGAAACACTTTAATTATTTTATAATCATTAACAATATCGTACCAGTGAGCTGTCCTACATAATTTCTTACCTATCCAAAATGAAGGAATTAATTTAACATTTGTTGTTTTCTTTATCTCTGTTATTTGAGCCCCTTGTATCTATGGAGGCTGCACAACTACTGAAGATTAACTTTAAGTGTAGAAGGTAAATGCTATTTATCTTAGTAACAAATAGAATGTATTTTATAATAAAGTACAAATAGTTACTTAATAACTCACTCTGTCTCTCTCTCACTCTCTCTCTGTCTCTCTCTCACTCTCTGTCTCTCTCTGTCACTCTCTGTCTCTCTCTCACTCTCTGTCTCTCTCTGTCTCACTCTCTGTCTCTCTCTGTCTCTCTCTCTCTGTCACTCTCTGTCTCTCTCTCACTCTCTGTCTCTCTCTGTCACTCTCTGTCTCTCTCTCACTCTCTCTCTCTGTCTCTCTCTGTCACTCTCTGTCTCTCTGTCACTCTCTGTCTCTCTGTCACTCTCTGTCTCTCTCTCACTCTCTCTCTCTGTCTCTCTCTCACTCTCTGTCTCTCTCACTCTCTCTCTGTCTCTCACTCTCTCTCTCTGTCTCTCTCTGTCACTCTCTGTCTCTCTCTCACTCTCTCTCTCTGTCTCTCTCTCTGTCTCACTCTCTCTCTCTCTGTCTCACTCTCTCTCTCTGTCTCTCTCTCTGTCTCACTCTCTCTCTCTGTCTCACTCTCTCTCTCTCTCTCTCTGTCTCTCTCTGTCTCTCTCTCTCTGTCTCTCTCTGTCTCTCTCTCTCTCTCTGTCTCTCTCTCTCTGTCTCTCTCTCTCTGTCTCTGTCTCTCTCTCTCTCTCTGTCTCTCTCTGTCTCTCTCTCTGTCTCTCTCTGTCTCTCTCTCTCTCTCTGTCTCTCTCTCTCTGTCTCTCTCTGTCTCTCTCTCTCTCTCTGTCTCACTCTCTCTGTCTCTCTCTTGCTCTCTCTCTGTCTCTCTTGCTCTCTCTGTCTCGCTCTCTCTGTCTCGCTCTCTCTGTCTCTCTCTCTCTCTCTGTCTCACTCTCTCTGTCTCTCTCTCTGTCTCTCTCTCTCTCTCTCTCTCTCTCTGTCTCACTCTGTCTCTCTCTCTCTCTCTGTCTCTCTCTCTCTCTCTCTCTGCTGGACCACCGTCTGACAGAGATAACTGAAAAGCCAGCACCTCTGTAGGGGTTGCCAGGCAACCGAAATGACTCATGGCATACTCTTCTGTGACGGCTTGAGTTGTTAGCAGCATCAGTTTGTCCACAGCTCATTCGTCCATCCTTATCAATGATACATTCCTTCCATTGAGAAGACACATTTAGTCCCCTGCACACTTCTGGCCTGCCGTACTGATAAAGTCACGGCAGGAGTAAAGTCACAGTAAGGACTGGAGTACACATACAAGCATACTCACAATCACAGATGGAAAGCTGTTTGGCAGTAATCATGTATAAGAGTACATTTTAGAAAATAATATTACTATGAATTCAAATGATACCATGCTGCGTGTTGTCACTAGGTAATTTTACATCTTTAAATTATTTTTATTTGAGACTACCTTTGAAATTTGTGGACTACAGCACAATAAAGAGTTATAGCCATATCATTTAAACTGAGGACAAAGAGGGTTACTTGCTTACTGTTCAAATGTTTTAAACCATTTTTTGTCATGCCAATAAAGCTATTTAAATTGAGAGAGAGAGCCCTTCCTTCTTGTTTTCCTGTTGTCTGCAGAAAGGGGGCGCTGTTGCAGCTTCGTCTTACAACACATGGCAAGACGTCGGTTCTTGTTGAGTCTTTTAACTTTATCATCATGATTGTAGAGGAGAGAGAATCGCTCACACAGTCTTAACAATTGCTCGAATGTATTTGTAGTAATTACCTATCTATCTGTTTATACACCGAGAATACCCTGCATAGCAACACGCTAGCAGCTACTTAGCAACACTAGCAACAATCCATAACACCATAGCATCCACCTAACAATGGTACAAGTAACTGCCTCACATTTTCTCTTCAAACTTTTAAATCTAGTTTGAAAGATCATTTTCTACCATTCACGCAAACAATGAATAGTATGCATAGTTGTAATATTGTACAAGTCATGGAGGGTAGTGAATGAACTCAAAGTGAGCATTAATAAGTTAATGTGGTGGTTGAATGCTCAGCTAAAAACAACTCCTATTTGACTGATGTATCTAAATCAAGGTGATTCCATTTGACAAGGCTAATCTTTCACCACCAGCCTTCTGTGCACCTTTATTAAATATGCATGTTCTCATTTTTTATTACGGTTTATTTAGAAAAATCGGTTAAAATTCTGATTTTATGGACCGTGAAAGGTCATTCCAGAAATATACAGGTCTATAAAATAGACCTGCATCTTTGCTTTGGATTTATAGTACCGCTGCACTGATACAATCAGTCAAACCTGAATTCCAGCTACAGAGCAGAGATAAGCCAGAAAAGAAAAAAAAATAGAAATACATTATAAATAACTGACTCTCAAACATGAGAGATGGGAGGTAGAGAAAGGAAGAGAGCAGCAACGGCTCATTTGTGTCTGCACCTGTTGGTGTGACGGCTCCTGGAAGTCACAAAGGAAGACATTAAGATGTATAAGATAAACGGACAATGTCACATACATTGTCATGTCATGTCATGCCCTGCCCTGCCCATATGGATTTAGGGATTCAGTATGTTTATACTGTATGTATTCACGTATATTCTGAGATTTATACTACTTAGACCAGCCTTTCCTGATTTGCAGAACACATATATGATATATTTCAAGTATATATGTGGGGAAAAAACACACAAGGCCAAATCACAATAGTTAGGTGCAGTGGAAAATCCGCCATGTTCTCTTGAAGAACAGAGGGTTCTTTGCCACTATGGCCCCAAATTAACAATAATTAGCAATAATTGAGCTGAGAACATTTTTGTCTGTTTTTCTCACACCCAAGTGTGGGTTGGTATGGAAAGTGATTCTGATGGTAATTTTTTTTTTTTTTTTTTTTAAGGGTCAAGCTTATAACTTTATAAAATGTTTAAATGCTTTCTCCTATCCCAGCTTAATATACAGAGAACAATAGAGTGGAAGTACTTGGCGAAACCTGTTTAAAAATAGTCATTGTTTTTGTAATTCTTTTAGGTGATGTTAGCGGCACAGAAATTACACATTTTACTTTTAAATTAGCCAAAGCCACAGCTGTTTTTATTTGTTTGTCAAGTGAGGAGGCTTGCAATAAATACCGGGTATGTGACTAACACTTCCTTTCACTGGAATGAACTGGTTTGCTGGGATCAGACTTAGTCTTTTATGTTTCCTCAGCTTCAACACAGCGTCAGCTAGCCAATACAGGCATAAGAAGCCAGAGAAGAACTGCATTAAACACAAAAACTGCACTGACAGGAATAAATGAATGGGTTTAGAAACGGGAAGAAGTATAGATTAAAGAAAGCATGTTTCATTTATGCTGCAGTTTCACTTTAATAATGAAATATGCCTGGATGAAGGACAAAGTATGGGAAGTAAAGGAAAATAAAGAAAGGGACCATAGAAGAAAATGTTATTAATTACATTGGCATGCACGGTTGGGCTGGGGGGGCTCGAGCCCCTGCCCCTTTAATCGCAAATAGTAAAGTACCCTTTTGGTCATATTGCGATTCCCATTCAAACCCCACAACCCCCATCCCCACCCCCAGATGGAATGAACTGAGATGGAAGGAACCCACTTAAACCCCACAACGCACCACTGATTGATTAGAAGTTGCTCTTTCATAGCTCATAAAACTGAAGGGAATTGAGTTTCATTTAAAGGGGTAGTTCACACAAAACTGAAAATTTTGTCATCATTTACTTGCCTACATGTCTTTCCCAAACTTTATGACCTTCTTTCTTCTAATACAATGCTTTTCCATATGGTGAAAGTCAATGGGGTCCAATTTTATTTCAAAATATCTTCTCTTGTTTTACACAGGAGAAAGAAAGTCATCGTTTGGAATGACAAGAGGGTGAATAAATGCTGCAAAATTTTCATTTTTTTGGTGAACTATTCCTTTAAGTATCAAGTTTGTCTTACTAGTAGACAAAGTAAGGTGACCTTGCCAAAAATCTCCATTTTTTTCTCATTGCTGCAAAAGAGATCACATTTGTCACACTTGTTTCTATGTCTGACTGAGTATACATAAATTTCTTTCAGGGGTCACCTGGGAGAGAGCGAGTGCATCTGCCTAGATTTCTCTCTCAGTAATCAGAGAACCTATTTATAAGACATGTATGTATTCTCACTAGGCAGACAAGCAGAATATGGAAGAGTATGACAGTATGGATGGATTGCGTGATTCGGGGAGAAAGATAAATGTATGTAGCAGTTAAAAGTTTGCTTGAATATGTGTCTGTGTTTGCTCTTGTGTTCAGAATATTATACAGTGGGGAGACAAGTATTTGATACACTGCCGATTTTGCAGATTTGACCACTTACAAAGCATGTAGAAGTCTATAATTTTTATCATAGGTACTCTTCAACTGTGAGTGACGGAATCTAAAACAAAAATCCATGCATGCCATAAGTATTTGATACATCAGAAAAGCAGAACTTAATATTTGGTACAGAAACCTTTGTTTGCAATTACAGAGATCATACGTTTCCTGTAGTTCTTGACCAAGTTTGCACACACTGCAGCAGGGATTTTGGCTCACTCCTCCATACAGACCTTCTCCAGATCCTTCAGGTTTTGGGGCTGTCGTGGGCAATACGGATTTCCAGCTCCCTCCAAAGATTTTCTGTTCGGTTCAGGTCTGGAGACTGGCTAGGCCACTCCAGGACCTTGAGATGCTTCTTACGGAGCCACTCCTTAGTTGCCCTGGCTGTGTGTTTTGGGTCGTTGTCATGCCATGCTGGAAGACCCAGCCATGGCCCATCTTCAATGCTCTCAGACCACATGATCTTCTCCCATTCCTTTTCTGGATCATCCCGATGGTCATTGGCAAACCTCAGATGGGCCTGGACATGCACTGGCTTGAGCAGGGGGACCTTGCGTGTGCTGTAGGATTTTAATCCATGACGGCGTAGTGTGTTACTAATGGTTTTCTTTGAGACTGTGGTCCCAGCTCCCTTCAGGTCATTGACCAGGTCCTGCCGTGTCGTTCTGGGCTGATCCCTCACCTTCCTCATGATCATTGATGCCCGACGAGGTGAGATCTTGCATGGTGCCCCAGACCGAGGGAGATTGACCATCATCTTGAACAACTTCCATTTTTTAAAAATTGCACCAACAGTTGTTGCCTTCTCACCAAGCTGCTTGTCTATTGTCCTGTAGCCCATTCCAGCCTTGTGCAGGTCTACAGTTTTATCCCTGATGTCCTTACACAGCTCTCTGGTCTTGGCCATTGTGGAGAGGTTGGAGTCTGTTTGATTGAGTGTGTGGACAGGTGTCTTTTATACAGGTAATGAGTGGAGAACAGGAGGGTTCTTAAAGAAAAACTAACAGGTCTCTGAGAGCCGGAATTCTTACTGGTTGGTAGGTGATCAAATACTTATGTCATGCAATAAAATACAAATTAATTATTTAAAAATCATTCAATGTGATTTTCTGGATTTTTGTTTTAGATTCCGTCACTCACAGTTGAAGAGTACCTATGATAAAAATTACAGACTTCTACATGTTTTGTAAGTGGGCAAACATGCAAAATTGGCAGTGTATCAAATAGTAGCTCTCCCCACTGTAGATGTCTGGAGGTCTATAATGCTGTATATAGTGTATGAGTGCAAGAATTTACTAATACTGTTAATTATACTGAAACTCAGTGTTGCAGACAATTTCAGTGCAAAATACATGTGTACAGCAAACAGATCCACTTTGACAACAAGTCAGCTATCCGAAGTGAAGGAATATTCTGAGGTTAAGTATAAGTTAAGCTGCACTGACAGAATCTGTGGTATAATATTGATTAACATAAAATATAACAACATCTCATCCTTCCTTTGATTAAAAAAGTGGAGGTTACGATGAGGCCCTTACAATTGAAGTGAATGGGGCCAATTTTTGTACGATTTAAAAGCAAGTATGTGAAGTTTATACTATTATAAATGCACCTACATTAATTCTAGTGTTAAAACTGAGAGCTATTTGATCTATGAATCTGTTTAAGTTTTTACAATTGTTTAGGGTTTCACAGCATTAAGTTGTCATGGCAACGTTAGTAAGCATTTTTCACACTAAAATCTTGTAAATGTGTATATTGTTTATGTACTGATGTGGCACAACAACAAAACACAATGGGCCCCATACACTTCCATTGAATTTCCTTACTATAATCCATATTTATCCCCTTTATTTTAAGAAAAAGGAGGGATACATGGAATTTATTATTATTTATTATAATAACAAATATTTATATATATTATTTATTCATTTATTGTGGTAGTCAAACTTATGCCACAAATGCTGTAAATTGAGATGAACTTTTACTGAATTGGGAACATTCCTTTAATTCAAGGCACTATAGATGATAATCTGGTTTGTGTTTTCCTGTAAAAGGATAGGGGGGTTCTATAAGGTCACACAGGAAGACAAACTGTTTTAACTGCTTCAGAGGAAGTACAGACTCAACTGGGGTCTTGAATCAACACATCCGAACCCTGATGTTCACCAGAAGTTCCTTATAATGTGGACCCAGCTTAAAAAAGGTAGGCTTTTTAAAGTATACAGCTGTCCGGATATGTCAAGTGATCCAAAAGTTGGAATCCTTGACTAGGGTAAAAGCTTCCTCACAAGTTTTTGCACAGCATTGCTCCACTTAAAGTGATAGACAGTAACATCATCTGTCTCTCTCAGGCTAACCTGTATTTAAAGGGTTACATAAGGGTACAAAAGGTCACGTGAAGCGGTTTTGAGCATTAAAGAGAATGGAATGTCCAAGTGCCCTTTTCAAACTGTGTCCAGGAGAGGACGATGCATGCTACAAGGTGACTTTCAGTAGCCTACTGCTGGAAAAATCCCAGAGGCACAAGGAGTTTACGAGCCTGTAAGTAACCTTGAAACACCAGCAAGACCTCCTGAAAGCATATTCAAAATATTCAACCTATACAAATGACTAATTAAAAACTAATCATTAACAAAAATAAATTTTGAGCTTTGCTTTAAAAGTCAGTTTTATATTGGAATATGAACTGCTCGTGTATAACCTAAAATTTCCAAAATTAAAGACATGATGTCTTTAAACAGATACAACGATTGTATTGTTTGTTGCTTGGTCAAGAATATTTCATGTTGCTTTGGAAAGAGTTGGTAAGAGAACCGGGATGAGTTTAGTTTAAGACCATGCTGGGAAAATGGAGATGCTGTCTTTCCATGGGCTCAAAGCCAAAGCTTAGGATTAGTAACACCCTGAAATTCCCCCCCTACTCCATTACGCAAGACAGTCATAGACTCCCATGCCTTGACAGTGAAGTTTTAATAAAGTGTTGCAGGATCAAAGTACTGCCACTGTTTCCATTGACCTCACTGTCTCGAACACCTTACAACGGCGTTTTCAAACTGGAAATCCTTAAGGATCCCGCAGGAAGAATCAAAACTGAAATAATGAAGTATAATCAAATTAAAAAAATGTGTTTTGTGATTAAATATACACAGTGTCGTTTCTATATGGGAGCTTTGCATCATTACGGTCATCTTTTTGCCCAATGATTGTATTATGAAAATCGGTACATAAATTTGAAACTACCATTCAAAAGTTTTATTCAGCAAGGATGAATTGAATCAAACAAATGTGACCTTTACAATGATAGAAAAGATTTCTGTTCCCAATTAATGCTGGTTTTTGTTTTATTTATCAAAGAATATAGAAAAAAATTGTATCATGGTTTTCAAAACTATTAAACTATTTTCAACATTGATAGTAATAAAACATGATTCATGAGCACCAAATCAGCAAATTAGAATGATTTCTGAAGGATCATGTGACACTGAAGACTGCATGATGCTGAAAATACAGTTTTGTCATCACAGGAATAAATTACATTTTAAAATATATTAAAAATAGAAAACTGTTATTTTAAATTTGAAGAATATTTCACATTATTACTGTTTTTACTATATTTTTGAGCATAAGAGGCTTATTTTAAATATTTGAATGGTATGTCTTTATTATTTATATTATTGGCCATTTTGTAGAAAAAAACAGATTAACTCGATATATAGTACATTTTTCCAGAAAACATTTAAATAATTTGTATTGACTTTAGTAGAATGATAACATAAAAGTAATTTATTTAATTATATGTTCTCTTTATAATATAATTCTTTCTATTTTTCACAGATAAATAAAATAGACTATTACTATTGCATCCACCATGATGCTTTTTAAATTCTTACCTGACAGTATAAATCAGGAAGGTATCACAGTTATCCTTTAGTGGCAACACAATACCTAAACTTGGGTAATAAGGATTAGTTTGGGGCAGTATTTGTCACAGCATCTCATTTAGATGTGCCATCACAGGCTGTAAAACTGTGATTCATGCACTTCAATCTAGCAACCATGCAGTCACTATACACAATGTAGCCCCTAATAATAAGCCCTTTGTCAGATGACTCTCAAATCACACTGAGAGCAAACAGGCAGTACTGGTTCATCTTATAACTAGGGGCCTCTCTGTTTCCCAGAATGCACCAGCAGGCTGCTTCCCGAAGCACCACAATAGATGTGACCTAATGCTGACATTGCTTAGATAGATGTGATGGTGAATAAAACATTCACAAACCACTCATTTGGAAACAACCTATTGATATGCAAAGCTCTATCAAAAGGACCGAAATCAACATACTTCACGCGTTCCCTTTGTTCCCTTTAAAACATTGTAAATAGGCTGCAATAAAATAAAAATATGCTGTTCACAGAAAACAACCTTGCATTCAAGGAGAAAGCGATTCCTGGAGACTCCCAGTGTATCCAGGTATTCCTATAGTAATTATGAAAAGAATTGTGGACAGATTTCGCAGAAATGGTTCAGTCACCTGTAGTCCTGCCTACTCTCGTGAACACGCACCTTGAAGTGCAGAACATTAAAGTCAATGAACTTTGTCAAGGTCACTGATGTGATCAAAAATACAAGAAAGAACATTTCTTGTCAGTTAAAAGTAGTATGAGCACAGCATTGGAGAAATGACGAGAACAGAAATCAGAAACATTGATTCTTGTGTCAATTTGAAATTTGACCTTGAAACGTAGAGGTCGTGGTCTGGTGTGTGGCGTATTCTCGTGTACTCGGCATGTATCTTTGTGTGGTCATAAAGGAATGAGCGTAAGGCAATGAAAACTCGATGACAGCTTGGAAATGAGACATTATCAGGCAGGATTCTGGCTTTCACCTTTCCTGTACTACTGACGTGTCTTGTGACTGGACACAAAGAACAATGGAGTAAGGAGGTGAGGGAGGAAGGAGGGAGGACAGAAAGGAGGAAAGAGGAGGGAACGAGCATGTCGTAGAGTATCTAAGGTCAGCAGAGTCAGGTTTCCTGGTTGAGCTTAAATCTGCTCTATAACCATTAACACAAGTGAAGCATCCAGCTTCCTCCCACTATTAACCACAGAGGTTACCAAAGAGTTCACAAAGGTCGATTCCCAGGACCCAGCAGATCTCAATAATGCTATATTTGTTTTTTTGTTGTTGTGTTTAGTGAAATATTATCATTGTCTTGGCAGAGGTCATTGTCAAAACTTTGGAGTGGAAGCCACTTACACTTCAGCAGTCTATGTGTTTATACAAGTGTTCACACATTGAAGTGGTTAGGGGTGTAGTATTTTTAATAGGTAACCTAGACCCTCAGAGTTGAAAGTGGATATATACTCCTGCAGAAATAATGGGATGGTTGTATTTACACTGAACTATACCACAGTAGGAGCTTGGAAAGGTCCTGTTTTCTCTTCAGCCATTTAGATGTTCTTTTTGTCCTTCTGAACAACAGAGAGAAAAGAAGCAAGATCAACCTGTGTTCAGCTGATGAGGTTAAACCTTTAAAGGGATAGTTCACATTCTGTGATTGTTTGCTTACCCTCATGACGTGGAACACATTTGTGCTTTTTCATTGTTACTGGTGTGGTTACTAAAAATTCACCATAAAAAATATAGTGAATTTGTTTTTTGTTTTTTACTTTAAAATTTACCAATAACCATAATAATACAAAAGGCAAAGCAGAAAACCACATGATCAATTCAGCATAAGTGGCCGGTCCATTACTAATAATGTTTTTTGAACTACAATGACCAATTATCATATTTAGATTTGTTTTTATTAATCTATTTAATTAATTTATTAATTGCATCTAGTGTGGAAATGGCATGTGAAATTTCATTGGAGAGAACAATAATATAGTTATAAAATAACATTAAACTATATTAATATATACAGTGGGTACAGAAAGTATTCAGACCCCCTTAAATTTTTCACTCTTTGTTATATTGCAGCCATTTGCTAAAATCATTTAAGTTCATTTTTTTCTTCATTAATGTACACACAGCATCCCATATTGACAGAAAAACACAGAATTCTTGACATTTTTGCAGATTTATTAAAAAAGAAAAACTAAAATATCACATGGTCCTAAGTATGCAGACCCTTTGCTGTGACACTCATATATTTAACTCAGGTGCTGTCCATCTTCTGATCATCCTTGAGATGGTTCTACACCTTCATTTGAGTCCAGCTGTGTTTGATTATACTGATCGGACTTGATTAGGAAAGCCACACACCTGTCTATTACAGCTCACAGTGAATATCAGAGCAAATGAGAATCATGAGGTCAAAGGAACTGCCTGAAGAGCTCAGAGACAGAATTGTGGCAAGGCACAGATCTGACCAAGGTTACAAAACATTTCTGCTGCACTTAAGGTTCCTAAGAGCACAGTGGCCTCCATAATCCTTAAATGGAAGACGTTTGGGACGATCAGAACCCTTCCTAGAGCTGGCCGTCCGGCCAAACTGAGCTATCGGGGGAGAAGAGCCTTGGTGAGAGAGGTAAAGAAGAACCTAAAGATCACTGTGGCTGAGCTCCAGAGATGCAGTTGGGAGACGGGAGAAAGTTGTAGAAAGTCAACCATCACTGCAGTCCGCCACCAGTCGGAGTTTATGGCAGAATGGCCCGACGGAAGCCTCTCCTCAGTGCAAGACTCATGAAAGCCTGCATGGAGTTTGCTAAAAACACCTGAAGGACTCCAAGATGGTGAGAAATAAGATTCTCTGGTCTGATGAGACCAAGATAGAACTTTTTGGCCTTAATTCTAAGCGGTATGTGTGGAGAAAACCAGGCACTGCTCATCACCTGTCCAATACAGTCCCAACAGTGAAGCATGGTGATGGCAGCATCATGCTGTGGGGGTGTTTTTCAGCTGCAGGGACAGGAAGACTGGTTGCAATCGAGGGAAAGATGAATGCGGCCAAGTACAGTGATATCCTGGACGAAAACCTTCTCCAGAGTGCTCAGGACCTCAGACTGGGCTGAAGGTTTACCTTCCAACAAGACAATGAACCTAAGCACATAGCTAAAATAACGAATAACGATTCACAACAACTCCTTGACTGTTCTTGAATGGCCCAGCCAGAGCCCTGACTTAAACCCAATTGAGCATTTCTGGAGAGACCTAAAAATGGCTGTCCACCAACGTTTACCATCCAAGCTGGCAGAACTGGAGAGGATCTGCAAGGAGGAATGGCAGAGGATCCCCAAATCCAGGTGTGAAAAACTAGTTGCATCTTTCCCCAAAAGACTCATGGCTGTATTAGATCAAAAGGGTGCTTCTACTAAATACTGAGCAAATGGTCTGAATACTTAGGACCATGTGATATTTCAGTTTTTCTTTTTTAATAAATCTGTAAAAATGTCAATAATTCTGTGTATTTCTGTCAATATGGGGTGCTGTGTGTACATTAATGAGGAAAAAAAATTAACTTAAATGATTTTAGCAAATGGCTGCAATATAACAAAGAGTGAAAAATTTAAGGGGGACTGAATATTTTCCGTACACACTGTATATTTTTTTTGTTCATGATACCTAATGCACTAATGCTAACAATCCTCTTTTGCAAAATGTTAAATGTTTGTTAAAAGTTTAAATATTACTGTTATATTTTATTTTAAATTATGATACTATTGTTGGTGGGGTTGGTTAATTGGCACAGCTGAACATAATTTTAGTTATGAATTAACTTAAGAAATATTTTGTTACACTAAATGTATGTTCTTTATTCGTTTTTTACCCAAGAACTTAGTTGTCTGAATATTTTTTTTCGATCAGAGATATTTAACAAAAAATAGCACTGGGCTCCCCTATCTGGTTTTAAGTTTTGTTTGTTGTTTTGGATGTTATTATTTTCCCACCTCGGCCTGGTTCTTCACCTCCAGCTCAATCCCATTCGCCAGAACACTAATGATCATCATTGTCCTTCATCACTACTCCAATCAAGGACTGTATATATATATACTTATCCTCAATTCACCCCCATTGTCTTGTCTCGTCTGTGTGTGACCCGCATGCTTTACATGCAACCCTCTTCTTCTTCTAAGACATCAAAGAAAGATTATTATTGGAGGTGTTATTCGTCGCCTTGATGTTACTGTGACCTACTCTCCTTTTCATTGACATCTTTGATATTTATTACCTCTGATATTAATAAACTGCAACTCCCTCCATTGTCTTGTTCATCGCATGACAATTATGAGGTTTATGACGTAATTTAAAGCGGGACATGTAGTTCCTTTCTTTGTCTTTTTTAAAATCCATTTAAAACCTGCATTTCAATTTACAGTACACAAAAGCAAATACTAACCTAACCTCTTCTGGATTCTGGAACATCTTCTCGGCTAAATCTGTTTGTCTTAAGTAAACCCTCGCAGTCGCCATTTTTTTCAACGCTTTCATCGGATTTAGCATCTGTTTATTTTCTCCTGCTCTTAAATGTGGCGTCTCATCAAATTTATCCCATAATTACAGCTGAGCGCAGGTTCCAAAACCCATCACTACTCTAACAAAATTTTATTCTCGCTCCTGCAAACAACCATAATTACAACATTGCCATTCAAACAGAATTTGGCTATTGATAGTGCATGTATGTAATCCCGCATAATTAAAACTCACAAAGAAAGAAGGCTGAAAAAAATGTCAGAGCAGCCTGAATGAAAGTGTAGCATGACCTGCTGAACCCTCTGCAGTGGTATGCTCCTGTAGAAGTGTAGAAGTCACAGACGGTGTCGGCTGTCCCCAAAGAGAAGGCTTGACTTGGGTACAGCCATGACATTTTGTGATGCTTGGCTCCATGCCTTAAGTCAGCAGCTGCCATAAATAAACAGTGTTGAGAGCCACTGGCTTACACCCAACCACGTCTACAGTAGAGGGAAGTAGAAGGACTGCTGGACGGAATCTGGCTCTGATGACCCTCTCCTTAACCCCATTCATTTAAGTGCTTAACCAAAAGGGCTGAGTGAGAGCAAAAGGAGGCAAATATATATATATATACACTGACCAGGTTCCGCCGGCTTGAACCCTGACTGGTCTGAGGCTATGCTGCCCAATACGCAACAAATTATGATGCACTGTGCATTCTGACACCTTTCGATCAGAACCAGCATTTACTCTTGAGCAATTTGAGCTACAGTTGCTCGTCTGTTGGATTGAACCATACAGGCCAGCCTTCGCTCCCCACGTGCATCAATGAGCCTTGGCCACCCATAACCCTGTCGCTGGTTCACCACTGTTTGACCACTTGGACCAATTTTGATAATTACTGACCACTGCAGACTGGTAACACCCCACTCGAGCCTCAGTTTTGGAGATGCTCTGACCCAGTCGTACCCATCACAATTTGGCCCTTATTGAACTCACTCAAATCTTTATGCTTGCACATTTTTCCTGTTTATAACTCATCAACATTGAGGACAAAATGTTCAGTTGCTGCCTAATATATTCCACCCACTAACAGGTGTCGTGATGAAAAGATAATAAGTGTCATTCACTTCCCTTGTCAGTGATCATAATGTTCTGCCAGATCAAGTGATTTCAAAAAAGGCCCTTGTCTCTGACAAAACATACAAATGCAAAGCAAAAAACATAGTAAATCATTTTTACAATCTTATGCAATCTACATCTACTCCATGTTTTTTTTTTTTTTTTTTTGCTCTCTCTTGGCATTGAGAAGCACTTTGGGACAACTAACGTTGTATTAAATTGGTGCTATATAAATAAAAATACAATACAATACAATACAATGTTTTACAGGCTAATTCAACATAAAGAGGTACGTGTTTGTCTCTGGCATGATCTCAATCCTCAGCACCCTTATCCAACCTATAATTGTCTCGCTCATTAAGAAAGACACACCCAGCCCAGGCCAAGCACAAACACACATCAGTGTTTCCTGCACATCCTTTCAGCGAGGGATCTTCAGCAGCACAGTAAAAGAAAAATAATATTTGTGTTTTGTTGAGTGTCCCATCTTTATTGAATGTGATGGAATTTAAACATGTGCTGCGCCAAAATGGCAGTAAATTTCTACTGAGTTGTCCACACAAAAACTGAGTTCTACTGAGTTGTCCACACTGTGCGAGTTCCACACAAAAACATACAGCGTGATCAGTGTTGTCCAATTCAACAAATGACTTTAACATAGTGTCACAAGAGTAGTCTGACTCTTGAACAAATGACTCTTATGAATTGGTTCTTTTAATGAAAAATTTTAAAAGATGAGTTTGAATCAGTCTGACAAATCATTGACTGAACTGAGTTAACATCTGACTCAATTGACCCTTCGCAAACAGTTTGATTGACAGGCGATCTAACCAATCAAAACGCCGAATCCGCCATCTTATCCGACAAAGCCGTCAGGGAGTAGCCTATTGTAGATTAACGTTTTTTAACTTGAAATATTGTGCGTACTCACGTCTTTCCGCGGTTGAAACAACATTACTTCTGATATCTATTCCTGTTGATTTTTTTTGCTATAAATGAACTAGTATGAAGAGATGATCGGTTCACGAGCCGTTTGAAGGATCTGTCTCGACGCATTAAAGAGCCACTGTACGGTATTTAGTGTTTAAACTGATTTAAAAAATGACAATATTTTAAATATGAAACTGTTTCATACGTTGTCAGTGTCTTTGCTCCGCGATGTATTTTTCACTGCAGGAGAACATGATGTGTGGAGTGAGAGAGCATGGACGGGGCGGGTTTTGCGAAGGGTCAATCAATGAACTAGACGCTATTGTCATTTTTAGTGATGTCTGCATTGAAATATAAAGTAATAAATTGTATACAAACTACTATTCCAAAGATTGCGCTCAGTAAAACTTTTTAAAAAGTGTGTTATGCTCATCAAAACTGCGAATGTAATCTTTGAAATATTATGTATACACAAAGAAATCCAAAAAATGTAATTCTGTAGCAAGGTTTTCTCATACACTCTCAAAGCTCAAAAAGTGGTAGATGATGTATTTAGTATTTATAAACACCTAAAATACATCTGTGCACATTTACACATATCAGATCTAATCTGGCCACATCTGCTGGAGAAATAAGTCACTTGTTCAAGCAAAGCAGAAAACAGATGGAGAAAGGATAAAGAGGTAAACAGTCAACATGAGTGTTGCACAATGCAGGGGGAAAAAAACAAGCTGACCATGGGAAAAACCTTTACTTTATTGGTTCTACCCATTTTTCCAAAGAATTTGGTATATTTTAAGGCTTCAAGTGTTTGAGACCTTGATTTAAAAATTTACCAAAAGATGTTTTGAACTTCTTCAACCATTCGAAAATGCATTGGAAATAGCAGAATTTTAAATGGTCAGTGTTTTTCAGTGTGCTAATGTAAACTGTTACACTGCTATATAAGTGTTGAGTGAAGTGTTCAAACTATTGTTAACTTCATGCAGCTTTTATTACATGTGCAGCTTATTCATAATACACAACAATATAAAAATGTTTTTGTTGGATATTTTATATTTTAAAATGATTACAAATCATTTGTAAACATGGAAATAACAGAAATAACTACAAAATATGAGAACATGGCAGTCCATGCTGACTTACAAACACAGCAAAACAATCATTTGTAAATTGTAAAGCTAATAAAAAATTGGAGTATGTCATATGCTTTCTGTGAGTGCTATTCTAAATGCTCTCGAGGTGATGTTCATGTGCTCACTTAGCATAGATGTGTCGATAAGGACATTAAGTAATGAATGCAGTTTAGAAGTTTTCAAATTGGCAATCAAAGTCTGTCATTCGGCACAAGATGTACTTCCACTGCCGATCCCTGAAAAGCATTGAAAAGGATTGTCTGTTAGCTCCCACAAAAGGAAAACAAATTTGTAAGCATTAACAGCCAATAAAATGATGCATGCATCTGTTATAAAATATGTTATACCTCTGGTTTCACAGACAAGGCTTAAGCTAGTCCTAGACTAAAATGCATGTTTGAGCGGTTTTATCTGAAAGCAGATTGTATTGAAATATCTTAAAATATGTCACTGCAATTGTTTTGTCTCAAGATGCACACCAGTTATGTTTTTTCTAGTGTAAGTTTATAAAAGACACATAAATATCCTAATTGAACTAAGGCCTGATCCTGGCTTAGGCTAAGCCCTGTCTGTGAAACTGGGCCATTATGACAGAAATGCGTTAGAGACAAAACCTCCAAGTACAAAGGAAGATGAAGTGTTCACGAACCTCAGTACACCACTGAAAGTAGTTTGAGCCCCCCTTATGAAGTAGCCGTAACTGGGAATTACCATCTCTCCCTCCTCTCTGTGGTACTCTGGAACATCGGAAGTCTTCCTGCGCATAAACCGTGAAAAATGCAATTAAAAGGAAGCTTATAAATTATCTGAAAGACATCCTATTGTCTAGTTTTATTCTAATTTCCAGAGGACACGTAATCATAATATCTATAACAGTGTTGAAGTTGAGGATTTTTAGTAACTGTATGAGTATATTAGATCACCATTTGCTGTTTCAAGACTCACCAGCAGGAATACGGGCATTTGCGAGCATATCGACAGCAGTAGAACTGCCATTCTCGATCCAGAACCGCGTCAAAGTACTGACTTTGAATGCCAGCAACCAGCCCATTGTTAGTGCAAACTGAGGACCTGTAGACAGTACAAGTATGGCTTTTATAAGAGCGAAGAGGCTAAACAATAATCATTTGTTATTTGTTAAATGTACATGAATCTTGCAAAACAACGCTTTGTAATAATTGTGTATTCTGTGGGAAAAGAAACTGTCTAACATATGGCATGTGGTCTTGTGAGGTTTGCCTCCCTTTAGCTATTGACCTTGTATTGTCTGCATCTTCCTGTTTATACTGAAGGGCAAGAGCAACCTGTATGAACATAGCAGTAGGTATGTCCCTTTGTCTGGCTCCATTCATCCCATTGTTCCATTACAGGGCTTTAAATGAAGATATTGAAATGAGTCTTTTGGATTTTCATTTTCCATTTCAGTCATTTGACTGCAGACCGTGCAGATATACAGGGGGGAAAAAAGAAAAAAAAAAAACAGCACGATTGAGAGTGAGGTATTGCTATTGAACTACAGTTAAATAAATCAGAAGTTAATATGAATTAAGTTAAATTTAGACACAATATTGCCAGTTATTTTTGTCAGTTTTTGCTTTGCTAATGTAAATAATGAAAAAAAACCCCAAAGCATTCTCCGATCAACACACAGTAGTGGTGTATTTTTCCAAAACCAAACAAATTGTTAACAGAATTATCCAATGATTCACTCATAAAGACGTTGTTGCTGAATGTGTTGCATCAAATCGTTTGAATGAATGATTCAATGACTTGTTCATAAAAAAAGTTTACTTGTTTCATTCCATAAACAATTCGGCTGAGTGATTGATTCAACGACTCCCTCATAAAGACTAGCTACGTTCGAAATCGCATACTTCCCTACTATATAGTATAGGCGAAAAACAGTATGTGACAGTATGAGAATTCACAGTACTCATAAAAGAGGAGGCAAAAAGTACCCGGATGACCTACTACGTCCTGCGAGATTCTGAATTGTGCATTCGATGGACACTTTACTATACTATGAGGCCATGGGACTGGATTGGTGAATGGCAGTGATGTTATGCTGGTAGGTCACATGATAACGACAACATGGCGAATGTAGTATGTCTGGATTACATTCATACTACATAGAACAAACAGTTTTTGCAATCGTGGAGAAAATACTTATTTAAAATAAGAACCTACTCAAGAGAGTATGTGATTTCGGACGTAGCCTCAGTTCACTTTTTTCATTCCTGAATGAATCAGCATTGTTGAACGAAGTGGTTTGAGTAAAATGTTTCAATGACTCGCTCCTAAAGACAGTCACTTGCTGCCACTCGCTGGCGTAATGATGTAACCTCCAGCAATGCATAATACAGCGAAATGTCCGTCCTATATCAGCACTCTTTTAAATGGATGCCTCTTGTCTAATCTGATTCAAGGACCAGAATTAACCATTATATAACTTGTCATTCATCTCCCATAATAGTTTTCTTTTTTTTAGTACACTTAACCTTGTAATTAAACTTCCAAAGGAGCTAAAGGAGATTTACATGTCATTACAAGCAATTCTAATTTAATTCAACCAGTCAATAATTAGAAGAATGAAGTTGTTTTTCATTCAAGTTTGTACACTCAGCAAATGTCACCCCTGAGGTGACTGCGAGTAGTTTTTAAGGTTTTCTGTAAATACAGGTTTATTTAGAGTTGCTGCTTGTTTATGGTCCATACAAACTGTTGTCATCACAACAGGGACACAATCATGAGCACTGCACTGCTCCCCAGCCACCAGCAGTGCCAGACGTTTGTCATAGCAACACTAACGCAATAGGCAACCATTCCACCAATAGTATTTAGGCCAGAGTACTTCTCCCAGTACTAATGTCATCTATGTCATAGTGCAATTGAGATGTGAAGAGGGAGAAAAAAAAAAAAAGATATACTATTAAAGGACAGTCCTTGATTTAGGGACATATATTCAAAATACATAATGTAAACAACTGATTCTCCATTCAGAATAATGTCTAAATTACTAGTAATGCCATCTAAAATGCATATGGCTAAAATCAATATTTTTTAAATTTATATTTAAAAAATTGGCTATATATATTGGGCTATCAGCCCAAAACTTGTGAAAATTGTCTAAAGAGCATAAAACTGCATAATATGATATATGATTTCTTAATTGTAAATTCCCAGCATGCAGTGAGACTGACAGAGTATTCCCTCACAAAGCTCTAGCAGTGAGAGGCAGACAGGGGCTGAGGTCACTGGCACTGGCTCTAAGGAAATCTCAAAAGGTGGGCAGTAGATCAGGGAAAACTATACTGAGTCCAATTAACCCACTGGAAAAAATTCTCCCATTACTTTTGGAGTAGGGAAAGAGAACTTGATGGACCACTGAATGGCCATTGGCACTGTTTCTTATGCCCTTAGAGACTGATCGCAGCAACCACACTTTTCCTGTTCTAACAAGCTGGAGACCTGGTTAAATAAGGACACATTTGTTACGAGAATCAAATGGATTGTAAGTCATCGTAAGTGTCTTTCTAGCCATGACTTGAAGAACCTGAGCCAAAAAAAAAAAAAAAAAATCACATAAAGTTACTGTGACATTTATGGTGTTACACCACACATCACATAATTATAGAAAATGGAGGAAGGAAATAAAGCAAGCATCTCACATCAAGACATTATTCTTATTGTACAGGGAAAATCATGAGAGGGCTCTGAATCGTTTTTCATGTTGGACTGTTCTGGGCAAACATTCACGTTCCTGTGGCCAACCAGAGTCTAGATGCAGGAACAACTATTGCATTGTCAAACACAAAAGTCAGTCCTACAAAGATATCTTTTTATAATACTTATTGTTCCAAAGCAGCATATCAAAGGTGATAAGGAAAGTAGCCAGTATGATATTTAAACTAGAGCAAAATATGATTTTCTCATCATAATTACTAGTCTTTACCTTCAGTTTGAACTTTGTTTTAATATCAAGGTAGCAGCTATTAATGATCAAAATATCCCTTCACAGAATGTCCTGGCATTGCGGCACTGTGAGTACAGAATGTGATTATTATACCAGGAAAAGTTTAATCCAGAATGTTTTCAAAACAACAAAGCTTATACTGCTCGATGCAGTTCAAGCAAGTCTCATAAGCCTTTAATTGGACTGATTTCACTTTGAGAAGTTAGTGTCTCTGTGTAAACCTGGACAAAATGAGAGAACACTGCATCAATCATCTCGTTAAGTTGGTTTATCTGTAACTGCATGTACTCTGAGCTGGCTGAAAAGCACTTTGTTGTTTCATTTATATTATCAAATTAAATGACCTTCAACATTTTATTTCTCATTCAGATTCCTTTGGAATGCTTTTGTGTGTGTTTGTATATAGTTTATCTCAAAAATGTGTCAGATATTGGCACTGTAACTGAAATAGCATGTATGCGGGACCACATGACAGTTCATTAGAAGAGAAGAAGAAATATCAGACCTAGATGAGTCCAAGATGTGATGGGAATAGCAACCTTGCAGTGATTCAACAAGAAACCCAGAGTATAACACATAACAACTTCAATTTGAAATGCCACAATGCTTTTCTAAATAAGATATCAGAGTACTAAAGTGATTCACAAATGTACATTCAAACATGTCTGAGGTATATTTGTGGCAGCTTGTTACAGTTTCATTTTGGCAGTAAAGAAGGCTCTTAAACTTAAGTGTTGCCATTATATCTCTTCTGTGGCTTGTGGTTTTTTGACCTGAGGCATTAAATGACATAGATGAAATCTGGATCGGCCCAAACATCTGCTTTTTTCTCTCCAGTCCTATTTAAAAAACTTTCATTGTTTTCCTCTCGACAAACAAATTATCATGATGTTGTCAAAGCAAGCATTCAACTCTGAAAGCTAGCATTAGCTTGTGCTTTCAATAAACATTCACATCTGAGTCTAATCATACATGCAAGAGAGCTCTCCACTTTACTTAGTGTAAACCAAGCAGACACACACCAAAACCTTTTTAGGTATGGTCAGCAGAAAGACGGGGAATGTCTGTGTAGCGTCAAAAATGATTTCCAAGTAACTGTCCAAAAGCTGATATTCCTTATCTAAATCCATCTTTCATGCATTTATGTTTATTTACTGGACACTTGAATTTGGATGCTGAACCAAAAAAAAGAAAAAAAAAGAAAGAATCTATATTCTCCATGTATCGCAATATTAAACACACGGTTTAAAAATTATATTTCATGGTCTTTTCTGAATGTTATGATACAAAACAATATATTTGAGACATCTGTGTAGCAGAATGTCAAAAATGATTATAGCAAAAATTACTTCCAAATAACTGTACAAAATCTATAAATAAACTGTTAAACTGATAAACTGTTCCTTATCTAAAGCTGTCTTTCTTTCATTTATGTATATTGACTGGACACTTGAAATTGTGCTTCTAAAATTATAAAAATAAAAAAGTTCTAAAATTATGTTTTTAATAATAAAGATGCATTTTTACATTATTACAGAATTTTTTGTTAAGTTCCAACTACTGTATATGTATCTCTATGTAACACATTTTAAAAATGAGACTGACAAACATCAAGGAGTCATTTTCGTAGTCATTTCTGCTACAGTAAATGTTGTTAAAACCTATTTGTGAATGTGTTTTGCACAATAGCAAAGACATAAAAAGGCATATATACATAGAACTACATAGACCTGTATTTGACAGCACACTGGTATTAACATACATACAGACATACCATTCCATCCCGGCTCTGTTGATATCATCCCACCAGCATTCGCTAGGCTCTCCCCAGCCGTAGGGTGTCCTCTGGCACTCAAAGTTCCACAGGCGATCCGAGCCTTCTTTCTCACTGAAGTAACTCTTGATTGCCACCAAGACCTCACCATGGGGACACTGAAAGTTGAAGCCCTGGCGCCAGGTATTCACCCACTCCTCACCGGTATCATACACGTAGCCCTGCTGAGCACTGACTGTGGAGAAAACCATCAGCAGACACAGAGCCTGCAGAACATGTGCTGAGTTCATCCTGAAGTGAAATTCTGTGGAACCTCTTAACGCTTCCTCCGTCTTAAAGGCTCTCTGGGATGTGCTGTCCAGATGTTTTGTGTCCTGATCCAGGGGTGATAATTTTCAAAATGAGCAGATGGTTATGGTCAGGGATTCAACCTTTTTGTATGGTTAAGGAGGATGTTCCCAGCCTCCTCCCAAACTCTTCTGTAGACCCTGAGATAGATGTCTTAAAGAAAAATCTCACTTTATAGCCAGACATTTGTGTAAACAGAATGTGTTTTTCCCCCAATCTATCATTCATTGTGTTAAACAATGTGATGGAATGAGGAACTTTTAGAGGAAATTTGGACTGAGAAAATTAGTTCTTTTCAATGACGTATGTGACCCTGGACCACAAAGCCAGTCATAAGGGTCAGTTTTTTTTAAAAAATGAGATTTTTATATCATCTGAAAGCTGAATAAATAAGCTTGAGAAACAACTGTTTTCAAATCTGAAATCTGAGGGTGCCAAAAAAATCAAAATATTGAGAAAATCGCCTTTAAAGTTGTTCAAATGTAGTCCTTAGCTATGAATATCCACTCACAAAAATAATTATTTGATCTATTTACGGTAGGAAATTTACAAAATATATTCACGGAACATGATCTTTACTTAATATCCTAATGATTTTTGGCATAAAAGATTGGCTATTGCTACAAAATATACCTGTGCGACTTATGGCTGGTTTTGGGGTCCAGGGTCACATATACTGTAAAAAGTAAATCAGATAGTTGTTACCTCAAATAGCTGATCTGACTCTTTAAGAATTACTTTCATTGGTAGGCAACCTAATTTATTCATATTGATAGTCATATTAAATAATATATTTGACCGGTTCTTTTAGGCGTTACAAAATAAAGTAATTTAAATATATATATATATATGTTTCACAAAACTTATCTCATACTCATAGGATGAGAACAGTTACAAAACTGAATTAAGAATAAATTTTTATTCATTTTCCAAACTGCTGTATAAGTTCACAGGGGTGCAGAAGTCTTGGGCTATAGGCAGGGAAACACACTAGACAGATGAACAGTACTTATATATGTATACAGTATATCCAGTTTCGGTTACACTTTATTTGAAGGTGTCTTAGTTACAGTGTAATTATACATTTACGTACTATGTAATATCAATAAATAGAGTGAAAATAATAAAATAGAGTAAAATAGAGTTACCCCAATTGTATAGAGCTGTACAATAATATAGTTAACATATTGCAACAATAAAAAACAATCATGCAGCGAAAATTTGCTACATAGTATATATTGCTTTATGTGAGTGTACTGTATGTATGTGGACAAAGTTGGATGTATATATACATATATACGTATATACATCACAGAGTGATAAAATAGACAACATAAACAATCAAGCAGATTGCTAAAGATGTGCTATACAGTATATATTGCTGTACGTGAGTATACTGTACTTATGTGGATAAAGTTAGATGTACTATATATCCATTTAAATATTTTGCCGAACGATAATATAGATTACATTTTTCGATGATATAAGCAATCAAGCAATTCAATTGTGGTGAAAAGTGGAGGATCCACAGGAACCATATATTCAATATTACTACATAAGGTTGTTTGTTAAATAAACATGATTTGATTCATGTCAAAAAATATGATTTAACCTCTGATTAAACATTTTTACAAAGTATGTTGATATTAAATAGCAATAAACGTTCAGAATGAGGAATAGTGGTAGTGACCTCTGACTCACAAGTTACCCAAGGTAACTAATATTACAGGAATGTGTCAGTACTGATTACAGTGTTTTCTTCAGCTCAATCGACTGCAGACCACTTGTTCTATATTGCAGTTTTGTTCCAGTTCATCCTGTCCTTTAAATCCAAATGTATTGCTGTAAGTAATATTCAGTAACAATAAGAACAGATTATTTATGTCAGGCCACATCAAATGCTGTAAGCCTTTGATCCCCTAAAACTTTATCTCAGAGATAAGTCTTAGAGGCACGATCTTGTTAAACACAAACATTTATCTCTGGAGCTCAGATAACAATCAGTGTTTAGGGCTTCTGCAGAGTTCTTTAAGTTATCATAGTGTTCTCTTTAAACATTAACTTGTCTTATCAATGATTGGATGCAAAGCACACTTTGTACTAGCATAGCGACTAACAGAGCTACAAAGCCATAATGTGGCAAGTTGGCTTGTTGAACATTTGAAGACCTAAGCCAAAGTCAAAGTCGATATACAGTATTTACATTGTACAGGAGGAAACTACATGAAGTTTTTTTCACATAAATCACTGTGCAAACATGTAACACTACACCTAAAGTAGAAATGTAACATAAAACAGTCCGGGCATATGGCACAAGTTATTACAACAAATATTGACAGTATAAGTACACTGTTGCAATATAGCATTTCAGAACATAGTAACAGAAACAGATAACGGTGCAGAGTACCAAACATTATATATTATATACAATTATGTATTATATAAAAATATTAGATGTTCTATAGTTTGAATGTTTGTAGTATGAATGAAATTCGGACATACGACATCTGCGATATTGTTACTGTCATGTGATCTATGGTGTCAGCTGCGTCGCTTCACTGCCATTCACAAATCCCCTCCCATTGCCTCATAGGACAGTTTAAAGTGGATGGCCACATCAGAATATCAACGGATCATCCAGGTTTTTAGTAGTTTTAGTAGGTCATCCATTCAGTTCTCCAAGTGTTTTAGTATTAATAAAAGTAATTTTTGCGGTTAGACACACTACTCTGTCTGTGTGAACCAAACTGTGACGATTATATTATACAAAAGACCAATAATGACTTGGTTTATAAATGTACTCTATTTTTGATATGTTCTAAAATCTTTGTTTTTTTTAACAGTTAAAAAAAGGTATTTTATATAATAAATAAATAATTAAATGTTTGTTTTATTTTTCAAATTAAGGATTCATGCTGATATTGTCCAAATCATATTTCCAAACTTTTCTGAGGGGACTATACTGTAGGTGTCATGGAGTCAGTCACCACGCCCCTCACATCGTCACATCCACCCACTCGATCACTGTCACTGGAATTCTAAGTACCTGCACCTGTCCCTCATCACCAGAACCTACCATAAATACACACCTCACAGCCGGTTCAGTGTCTGGTCTCGTCATTCCCTGACACAACAGACTTACCTGTCGCTACTTACCTGTCTGTTTACCCGTTTGCACATCTGTTCCTGTCACCTCGTCTGTTCATTGTCATTGTCCTGTGTGCTCGAGCCTTGGTGTCAAGTATTATCCTTCTGGAACACAGAGAAAACACCAGTTACCTTCAAAGCTAAGTCACCTTTAACTTCAGAGACTGTTTGACTCACTTGCATCAATCTGTGTTACCATTGTGTCTGCTGTCTGCAAATAAAAGACTTTATACTTACCCTCGTTCCCTGTCTGTGTCTGACAGTAGGTACATCAGTCGTGTGTATCTGGGATGCTGAAGGATTGTGTGACCCACATGACTTTCAGTATATAGGCAGCAGCATTTAGGCCCTTATAATTTGCACTTCTATATCATCAATTCACTGATGTTTCGAGTGACAGAAGATGTAAACTCCCCTCACATGTAACAGTCATTTAAAATAATAAAATCAGTATAACTGAAAATGTCTTATAAGCCTGAAAATCATAACTGTAAAGTAATTTGATGTCAGTATCATAAATATTCCCAAGCATTTGCAGATATAAGCTATAAAAAGCAGTTTCAATAAAGAGAATGTAATAAAGGCCATCTGGTCTGTAAACAGGGGAATGTGTCTCAGTGGTAGAGCATAAGGACATGAGTTCTAGCTTGCCAACTCGAAGAGGAAATGTCCCTAGAGTCCCTAGATGCTCCAGTAGTATATTTCAAGTAGCAAATAATGAGGTATACATTTCCCAAAAGCATAATTTGTCAACTATTGTTGTAAGTTCCATTGAACTCTATTGGTATCGACAGAACTTGTGACCATAGTTTGCTTTAGGAGATGCACCCCAGGTTTATAATATTATAATTAACAAATAATAACATTAATATATATATATTAACCCTTGTGGAGCACAGTCACAATACAGTATATTGTTTATACATTAAATCCAACACTACATATGTTTGTCACCATATAACTAACTATAGGTTTAGTTTTACCAAAATTTTACAGTAAAAGTACACACATAGCTGAATTTAATGCAGTATTATTGGTATTTTATATTTTCATTGTAAATTATATTATAATTCATATTTTGTGAAAAACTATTTACAATATATTACTGTAAAATTACATTTAATATTAAATCTTGTATGATTTTTCACTAGGGTAACTTATATTTAACCAATAACCCATTTTTTCTATAGGATATTTACATTTCGTTTCTATTTCAATTACAAAAAAATTTTCACAGTGAAATCTGTAGAGATATCCGGGTGCAAAAACATTCATTTTCACAAGTATTTCGCCAAAGTTCATTCTATCATTAATTCTCTCTGTCTCCATCCAGCCCAGTGACTTTGATCTGTTTGGAGAAGCGCCACTCTCAACGTGTATGAAAATAAATAACTGCACATGTTCCGAAATAGTGTGTGAGTGACAACTTGTACAGTTTCATATCAGTTTAAATGGAGCAGACCACAGAGATGAGTATTTTTAGATTGATCATTCCATTAAAAGCACCTTCATTTGGGACAGTGGGATTCAAACTCGTGAGTGTTCATTCGTTCTCTCCTGCTCTTTTGTCCTGTAGTTTTACTGTATAGCACATACTTAGCTACAAAAAATACACAGAATCTAAACTCAACAACAACCTAAACTGCAATTTTTTCCTGTTGTAAAGGAAGCCAGATAGTTCACATCTGCTTTTTTTTGGACATCACTGAAGCAACATGACTATGAACTTCCTTATAGTTTATATTGACACAAAATGGTTTGTGTCAGAAAGCTCTGTTGAGGAAATTATAAAATTTAAGATAAAATAATGTTCCATAATGGAGAAGTACTGATCACTCCATATGCCAAGCTGCATATAGCTTTTACAGTGGATATCTTGAGAATGGCAGAGGAGCAGAATGGAATGAAAAGCTAACCCAAAAAGCTGCTAATGGCACAAGGATTTAGCTTCCCTATTGACCTTCACAACTGAGCCATTTCATTTACAAACCATAACACCAAGGGCTACTCAACAATTTGGGAGTGAACAATAAGATGATAATAAAGAAAGAAAAGGTGACAACGGTTTTCATGGATGGCATGATTTCGCACCACTCATTAGGAATGTAAGTTTAAACATGTTTGCAAGGCGTACTTACAGCTTCCATGTTTATGTCCGAACGCTGGCATTCTGATGCAGAACATGGAAGCTCTGCGTCATCTGAGTTGGAGACTGAAAGGGAAGAGGAAAAATTGTTGAATAAAGTTGTTATTTTTGTTTTGGTTTTGCACACGAAAAGTATTCTCCTCGCTTCATAACATTAAGGTTGAACCACTGTAGTCACGTCAACGATTTTAACGTTATCTTTAGTACTACTCTGGACCTTGAATGTGGTCATTTTGTTGCTTTCTATGGGAGATTAAAAAAAAAAACTCTCAGATTTCATCAAAAAATATCTTAATTTGTGTTCCAAAGACGAACAAAAGTCTTGAGGGTTTGGAACGACATGAAGGTGAATACTTAATAGCAGAAACTTCACTTTTGGGTGAACTACTCCTTTAAACATTTTTTAAAGCTTCCTTTTCAAAGTTTTACATATGTGATTCATTAATTGTGCCTTCATGATGAAATTGTGAGTGTTCTGTCCTTGCAAGTATGTAAAACATTGAAATAATGAAAACTGCACATGTGCAAACAAAAACACATGGACACATGCGGTTTCATTCATTTATTTTCTGTTGAAATATCGATACCACTTTACAATAAGGTTCATTAGTTAACATTAGTTAACAACATTAGTTAACATGAACTAATAATGAACTGCACTTCTACAGCATTTATTCATGTTTGTTAATGTTCATTTCAACATTTACTAATACATTATTAAAATCCTGTTAACATTAGTCAATGTACTGTGAACTAACATGAACTAACAATGAACAACTGTATTTTAATTAACTAACATTAACGAAGATTAGTAAATATGGTAACAAATGTATTGCTCATAGTTAGTTAATGTTAGTAAATACATTAACTTATGTTTAACTAATGAACCTTGGTAACACTTTACAATAAGGTTCATTAGTTAAACATTAGTTAATGTATTAACTAACATGAACTAATCATGAGCAATACATTAGTTACTGTTTTTACTAATCTTCGTTAACGTTAGTTAATGAAAACACAGTTGTTCATTGTTAGTTCATGTTAGTTCACAGTGCATTAACTCATGTTAACAAGATTTTAATAATGTATTAGTAAATGTTGAAATTAACATTAACAAAGATTAAAAAATGTTGTATAAGTGCAGTTCATTATTAGTTCATGTTAACTAATGTTGTTAACTAATGTTAACTAATGAACCTTATTGTAAAGTGTTTCAGAAATATCATTGTTTACTTACAGCAAAGCTGCAACATCACTCAGGAAATGCATTTAGAGCCCTGCAAATCATAACCTCCTCCACAACAAAACTGAAGCCTCATTTCTCTTTCAGTGATTGTCACGTGTCCCTCAGTACTTTGACAGCATTTTAAACCAGAATTAAATGTAGTTGCTAATAAGGTATGGCATGTGGCTGCGGAAACCCATTTTGCTTAAGTGAGTGAGTGCATGTGGTTATGATATGTTACACGTCTGTCTCTTAAGCGGCATGCTTTCAGGAAGAGAAAACGGCAGTTTCCCCTCTTGTATGGCTGCACCCAAACGTCACCACCCCTTTGACCCAATTACATACCAGCCCTACTTCTGCTTACATGCCGCCTCATTTTATCTTGTTTTGCTCATACATAGTGAGATTTTTAAAAAAGAAGAAATTAATACTTTAATTTGATCAAAAGTGACAGTAAAGACTTTTACATTGTTACAGTTTTCAACATTGATAAAACACCAAATCATCATATTAGAATGATTTCTGAAGGAACATGTGACAGTAATGGCAGCTGAAAAAAATAGTTTTTCCATCACAGGAATAAATTACATTTTAAAATATGTTACAATAGCCTTGTGTTGAGCATAAGAGAATCTTTCAATCTAGTCAAACTAAACGGGGCTTTTTACTGACAGCTGTCATTCACTCAACACGTACCTGATTCTCCCATGGTCCGGCTTCATACATCTTTAAATGTTAACTATTTTTGCTACATCATGCCAATTTCCCTTGATTATGATTTCACTTTTTTTTTTTACTTAGTTAGTGTGTAATGTTGCTGTTTGAATATCTGCAAAGTTGCGAAGCTCGAAGTTCAATGCAAAGGGAGATATTTTCTTTTACAGAAATGTTTTTTTAAGGACTTCAATGAGCTTCTTCCCAGGTTGGTGACATCACAAACCCCAAAATTTACATAAACCCTCCCCCTGGGAACATGCAACAAAAGGGGCGAGGCCATGTTGGGCTGCTTTAGAGAAGTGGAAGAGTTGTTGTAGTAGTGTGTTGTTACCATGTCGTCATTTTACACTGAATTGCTTCACAAATGAGGGCCAATTCAATGCCGGATATGCACAAAAGATTAACATGACGGCACATGCCAGTCGATAAGTTGAATGAACTCCACAGTGACTACATAAATTTATCCACTAACAGTTCAGAAATGTCCAGTTGCATTCTATAAGTTGTAACTTCTTCCTGAGAGTCTCTCCATCAGTGTCTGACTCCGCTTTGAACAATGTAAGGTTTTAAAACACCTTTACTGACAATCGTCGATTCTCCTGCTTTGTTTGTTGTTGTTAAACGAATCACAAGCTGTTAAAGCTCCGCCCTCTTCTAGAAAGTTGCTCATTTGCATTTATTTGCAGCTCATTTGCATTTAAAGGAACACACAAAAAAACGGTGTGTTTTTGCTCACAGCCAAATAGGGGCAAATTTGACAAGCTTTAATAAATGATCTGTGGGATATTTTACAGTGAAACTTCACAGACACATTCTGGGGACACCAGAGACTTATATTACATCTCGTGAAAGGGGGCGTGTTGGGTTCTGTTATCCTTATCAAAACAAACACTTATTTGGTTTTCAGTATTCATCAGTTATTCAATAGCTTGTAAGGAGGAGTGGCTGACTTCATGAATGTAAGTAAATAATTTGATATCTGCCAGGTTTGAAACGGCATATTTAATTGTTTTGGCTACTTCATAGTCTTGTGTTTCTGAATGTTCAACTCCTTTACGTTACACAGGAAATGACTCTGGAGTCATGTGAAATAATGTCATGTCTTGAAATACACTGAGTAGTATGTCATAAAGGAAAATGTCAGAAATTAATGTATATCTTTTATGTGATGTAGAAGTTTTTTGTAATGCCTAGAAAATGTAATAAATCATATTTAATATTTATAATATAACTATTTATCAAATAATTTAATCTCAAGAGTATTTCAGGTATATAAAATTTGCTGTAGAGAATTTAGTGTGTAAATACAGTAAAAAATAACGCAGTGCAGGTTTATAGAGCAAGGGCTTGTTTTTTTTCTGGACCTGCTTTGATTAATAGAGCTTCACTGATGTATTAAAAGAAAAGAATTAAAAGGCCACCATGCATTATAGGTTCTCCAAAAAGAAAAGAAAAACACTTGCCTGACTCCAGGGCCCACCTCATTAGAGCAATGGATCACGCTTTCTTGGAAGAAGTGTCGAGCGCCTTTGTGAAGGCGGTGGGCATTTTACTGTAAGCTGCCTTGACAAGGGAATAATGGGAGAGAAGAGCATGATGGGTTAGAAACTAATCACGCCTCAGAAGACTTTTAAAAGGCTCTCACCATTTCTTTTCGTCTTGCCCTCACCCTTCTTTCATTAAAACAATAACTATTTGCACACCAAGAAGTCATCAACAACCTCAAGATGCAGCTGAAGATACCTCTTGAAGATGCTTTAACACTCAAAAACTTCAAAAAAACAAGGCACTGACTATAGAAAATATGAATACAACTGGCTCTGTGATGCATTGCTTTTTAAAGTTCCTCATTTGTAAGTTGTTTTGGGGAAAAAATGTCTGCTAATGAATAAATGTAAATTTTCCAAACAGTTCCATCCATATGAAGTCAAAGGCAGCTATTGTCAATCAAGAGCTCTGATATCCAGCTACAGTTCTCATCACTCTTTTTATGCACCCAGTCATCTGTATTAATGTTGCTCTGAACGATTTGTCATCTTTGTGTGGATGAGGCACCATTCAAAATAGAAATGTGCTAGTCAACCATGATCGTTTTATTTTTGTGTGTGGTATATGCAGAATTCGGAATAGCACACCATTCTTATTCTTGCAATCATTTCCATGGTAGAATTCTACCAGTCAAAGTGTCTGATAACAGGGGTCTGATAAAATGAGTAGTATTTGACTGGTCATGTGACCCCAACATGGCTGCCACCATGCTACAGCAGCTTCTATTAGGCCACTGATATGACTGGATGCCGACTAATGTAAGCCTACATCATTTTAAATACTCTACCGTCCGAATGTTTGGGGTTAGTATGATTTTTTTTTTTGAGAAATTAATAAATTTATCAAAAGTGTCAGTAAAGACATTTATGTCACAGTATTTTCAAATCAAATCGATGCTGTTCTTTTGAACTTTCTATGGATCAAAGAATTCAGAAAAAAGTAAGTTTCTACAAAAACAAGTGCTTGCATTGCAATAAATAAGAAATGCTTCTTCAGCAGTAAATCAGCATATTAGAATGCTTTCTGAAGGATCATGTGACACTGAAGACTGGAGCAATGACAAATGAAAAATTCAGCTTGGCCATCAGGAGTAAATTAAGTTTTCAAATATATTAAAATAGAAAATAGATCACTTTTAATTGGAATTTCAACAGTAAGAACATTGCATAATTAATATGAATAAATTCTATAAATAAATATATTTATAATGCTAATGTTTGTACTGTGCAAAAAGATTTGACAGTGGTCTTCTTTCAAATACACTTTCATTCACTCTTTTCCATTGATTACTATGACCTTGTGACATCCTCTGTCTCACTGACCTTTACTGAGCACATAACCACTAGTGTTCTCACATGGCTTGGTGAATAGAGTGCTTCATTAATACAGCCACCACTCAAAGGCGGAGCCTTTGTGTTCTCCACCTATCGGTGGCTTGCACAACAGAGGGGTGTGGGTTACCTTCATGTCAAGACCAATCGTAGCACTTGCTCTTTTGAAAGCACAATATTGACTTTTGTTTCTCTCACATGTCACTGTGGCGCAGCCTATGAGCCTATGTTAAGTGAGCCTATCTGCCATAGAAGATTTTTTTTAAGCTCTAGTGATGTCTGTGTTCTGTTTTCTAATTCAGTCATGCTGATGCAACCTTGATTATGTTAGCATTGAATGACTGACACAAAGTTAATCAGATGGTGGATGATCTTTGAGAGAAAACCAACCTGTGCTTATGTTTTCCGTTTCACTCATTTCATTATACTCTGGTGAATATCAAAAAACAAAAAAACAAAGAAAAAACAGATTAATAAACTGGCAACAGTCTATACATTTTCATAATCTACATTGCCCAGTGATGGTAAATCAGTGCATACAATAAATAGCGTGCCATTTTTTTGGAGCAGGAGGGATATTGATTATGCAGTCAGTCTGCCCCACGCTTCCCTCAGGCTGTGTCCTGCACTGGGCTGGCTGTCTCTTTATCGCTTCCGAGATTGCTCCTCTAATTGTGTGTGGGGAGATGAGTTCAGGCACCCCGCTGACCTCCTGGCTCCAGGAAAACCTGACAGAAACATGAGGCGAGAGAGAAGAATAAATGTACGTGACGGAAACTACATCTTAGTAGCCCCTAAGAGCTTCCTGCTATGCTCAGCTTGCACAACATCTAGGTTAGTTGTGTTGTTATAGCACCAGTGAGAATGCTGATATATTTTATGTAGTCCAAAGTGGGTCTAAATATCTGAAATCACTAGTAAAAATGTTTTCATTTTTTTTCTTCGTCATATTCATTTTTCAACCGCCATCCCCATTTTTAAAAATCAAATATATTTTAAATTACAAACAATTTGAGTAAAAAATTAATAATATGAAAATTAAGATTAGAATAGTTTTTTTTACAGTTTTTCCAAAATCCTGAAAATTTCTATTTATTTCCAGGTTTAAATTAGATTTTGAATCCCAGTTCTTCAGACTTTTGGACCCTATATGTGCGGTATCAACTTTGGTGCTGTGCAAAAATAAAGAAATTAGGCATTTGTTTTCAGAGGGCTTTAGTATACAGAGTGACTGGTATACAGTGCACATTATAAGGCACATTACTTTTACCTAAATGACTTGTTTCTCAAATTGTCTCTCATTATAAAAGCCATGACTGCAGGGCTGCACTCATACTGTGGCCTAGTGGTTGCAGATAAAACACACAGCAATAAATAAAGTAGATAAATAAATGCTGTTCTTTTGAACTTTCTATTCTTTAAAGAAAAAATGTGTGATGATTTCCTCAAAAATATTAAGCAGTACAACTGTTTTCAACACTATAAGAAATGTTTCTTGAACACCAGAATGATTTCTGAAGGGTCCAAAAAATGTAATATTGCAATCATAGGAATAAACTACATTTTAAAACATATTAAAATTTAAAAAGGTTATCAGGTATCTGAATCACTGTCAAGATTGTTGCATATCAAATGTGATGAACATCTCCATATATATATAACCCTCCATACAGTCACTGTATTGTCTGGGTTAAGCTTTTGAAAATCTATACACAACATGCATGCAACAGATATGATATTATAAAGTCTACTGTAATTTCCTGTCATGTCACACAATTTACCATTAAGTATTCACCTGAACAGTTTATGATGTTTTATATTGTATAATTGTAATCCTTGACCATAAAAACATAGGGGTAGACATCACCGTTTCTGTTTAATCATGTTTGATTCAGAAGATATGATAAAAAAAAAAAATAGATAATTTGGTTATGGCGAAAAGTAAAATGATTGCCATGATGACCACGAGGCATTTTTGTGATGGCTCGATTTCTGAAAATGTTCAGGGCACTAAACTGTACAAGTGTACCAAATTTCATGCTTTTATGAAAATGTGAACATTTTTTTCACATATCACTACCTAACGTTAAGAAAATCACTGAGTTTACATTAAAATCGCTTAATAAAAATGAGTGAATTTCTCTTGTGTACAAAAGCTAGAATTTAAAAAAATAATTATTTCCTAAATTGTTTTGTCACAATTATTTATATTGATTATTAAATAATGTCCCTAAATATTTATTAAGAAAATGGCAAAAGAATCACAAGAGAAATTCACTTATTTCTGTTTTTATATTATATATTTAAATTTTAATGTAAACTCATGTAATGTAATGTAAACCCGTGCTCTGTTGCTTATCACATGTGGAGAAAATAATAAGAGGAGACAATATTCCCCTCTCTGTTTTACACAGCACAAAGCTATTTTTCAGCTCACTTGGATGAACCCTCTGATATAAGCAAGAAGTGGCCTAAACACTACAGACGTGTAACTCTGTTTACACTGAAAGGATAAACTTGGTCATTTTATTATTCTTAGTCATTAAAATATTCCAACTTCGAGCCAGAGGTTGCATTCCAGGGCGAACGCTCTGTGTAAATATGACACAGAGGTGGCATGAGAAGTCTACTGCTCCACCGAAATCATGATGCAATGTTTTACCCAAAAGAATCTTTCAAAGTACATTTAAAAAGTATGCTAAATTCAGAAGTCTTTGAGTGGGATTTAGACAGAACTTGGAAAACCAATCATGCACTATAAGCACAAAATAAATACCTCTCTCATTTCATTTAGCAACATCAGAATGTTGCATCATCCTCTTTTAGTCATTTAGTCTAGCACTTAAATTTACATAGAATTTTGACACTGCTGTCGCTGCAGCGCACACCGCTGTCAGAGGTTGAGAGATATCCATCCCATATAGAGGCCAGGGGGAAAACCCCTTATCACCAGCAATACTCACTGCTGGCAAAGCAGTGCCATTACTAAGATAAACACAAAAGAGGCCACAAGCGTCATGCTTTTTAAAACGTTTAGAGCTCCAGGCAGTCTTTGAAACTATCAGGCTAGATATATTTAATTGGATCACAACTGTGTTCCACACAAATCAAGAAAACACTGCTGATACTTCACGATGCACTGGCTGTGAAGGAAAGGGCAACGCAAAAAGCTACCACTAAAAATAGTTCAGGCATCAAAGGGCTCAACACACTATCTACATCTCAGCTTGTCAGCTAATAGAAAGTTGTTTTGAAGTTGAAAGTAATGGCAGAGTTTACTTAGTGTCAGAGAGAGGGGGAAGAGACTAGCGTGTTCAAGAAGATGCCATCTTTCCGTGCCGCTGCACAGGTATGACATTGTTGATGAACTGGGATCTGGCAGTTCATGCGCATGCCACATTCAATCAGCAACCTATACTGGAATGCAGCACCTCCCAGAGGACTCGCCAATGGCCTGGCCTATGTAAATACTAAGCCTTTGCCTCAGCAGGACTTCAGAAATGTGTTGATTTTTATGTAAATGATCTTCTCACTTTTGCATAGTTTACTCATGTCATCCAAACCTTGCATTGGAAGGTTTTTTTTTTTTTTTTGGTCCATAAAAGCAAATGTCAGTGGCGTCTAGTGTTGTTTTGGACCCCACTAACTTTCATTGTACAGAAAAAAAAAGTTGAAACATTCTTCAAATATCTTCTTTTGTGTTCCGTAGAAGAAAAAATGCATAAAATGTGTTTTTCTGTGTGTGTGTGTGAACTATCCCTTTAAAATTACAAATATATGTTTGCTGAAGAGTAAGCATTTTAGGCCCCACTTTATATTAAGTGTCGCATTTAAATGAATCATTTGATACAATGCACTTATTGTGTTTTACATTGTACATTTTAAAAATCCCTGCATTTAATGAACTAATGTTTTGTAACTACACCTATATTTGACCCTTAACCCCCTAAAACCTAACCAAACCTGTCCATAACCATCGTCATATCCCACATCAATAGCAGCAAAAGAGTTTTGAAATGCAAAATGAAGTACATGAGACCTAACATGTTTAATAAAAAGTGATCATTTTAGATCATTCACAACATTTACTGCTATAATACAGATTCATTGATAATGCATTCATTCTTTTCTCAATGAAAGTACCGTGGGCTTCAAAAGACGTGGCAGTGAGATTACAGGTCATAATTGGCCTAGTGGAAGCACCTGTATGCACATGTTTGAAGCTCCACACCCACAAAAACAATACATGCAACCATTTAGCTAATATTTATTAAGAGATGCAACAGTACACTGTTTTAACATCACATTCTTGTATTACTCAAGTGCCAAATACATTACATTTAACCGATTCATTAAATATGGTTATGTATGGAGCTTTGCGGTCATACAGACCCCCAAACTTTAAGAAAGAACCAGTAATCCCAGTGTGCAGGAACTAACACTTGTTACACTTGTTAGAGCTTGTCTACAGTTTATGAGAAAGAAAAGAGTGAAATGACATATATTGTCAAAAACCCTTTTGAGAGACTGAAAGTATGGCTGAGTGCATATGTATAGGCCTGGTGTAGGTGGGTTCACCTCTCTGCTTCTGCTGCCTCCTACAAATGACCTTGAATGGAGCACAGATCACATACTTGAACTTGAGTATTCCACAATAGGTCACTGGGAAAATGTTTCCTCCCCTTAACAACAGACGCACATAATACACACACATTTTATCTCTGTGATGAAGACTTAAGAAGAGAAGAAAATGTGCTTTGTATCACAGCGCCATCTGTACTTTCATAAATGCCAACTGAGTAAATTATCTGATTTAAAATATATTAGTTTTTATTTGACCACTTAAATTGTTTTATGATCAGTTGATCTGCAGACACAGTTAATCCCCATTCAAAAAGTAGGCTACTTTGGCAATACTGTGGTACAGCGATGGTATCAGATGGCAGTACCGTGGTTTTCAGATATGAAATAATGTGTTTATATGATACTCTAAGGTACTTCCAAGAATAACATGGTACCACCATTAAACATGCCCATAAAACCCTGACAGTACATGTCCAAATAAGCACTGTGGTACTTTATTGTCGTTCAAACAGTCAAAATATACCGGTGAATTTGCGTATGACATTAATTTATTAGATAAATAGATGAAATAATCTAAAATTCTGAGCAAAGAACACAGTTTAGAGTTTGAAAGAAACAGCACTGAACCGCTCAAGCGAGCATGAATTCCACCCCCGTTTACGAGTTGTTACGCAAAAGCAAGACGGCCTGTGATTGGTCGGATTCTGCCCTCCCTCTTTTGAAGGTAACTTATTAAAAGAGCCGATGGGCGGGGTCAAGCCTCGGCTATATATTGAGTGGGTAGAACCAAAGGTACCGGGTACGACTTTGTCCTTTTTTACAACATTTAGGAAGGGGATAACATCGCTGTAAAGTCCATAAGGCCCGCTCAAACACCACAAAAAAGGGAACTAAATACCGAAAATGTCTTCAAATAAAGATGGTGTTGGTGGATGGAAGAGCTTTATCTGGAATTCTGAGAAGAATGAGTTTTTAGGACGCACGGGCTGCAGTTGGTGTAAGTGTTTCAAGATTGTTTCATCTGCGCCTCTTCTCTTGGATTAAATTCGTTTAGTTCTGCTTTGTTAGATGTTAATGTTGATGCGCACAAACGTTAGAGGCAGGAGAAACGACTACAGCGTGATCTCTGACTTTGGAAAAGCTCAACACCTGTTTGATCTAACTGCGTCGTGACTTTCGTTTTCAAAGGGAAAAAACTCTTCGCAATGGCGCCTTGTTGCTATAATTAGATTATCATATTAGAGATATTCGGGGGGAAAATTAAACAATGTTCTAGTGCATCGAGTGTGTGGAAAGAATCGAGTTATAGTCATGTAATAGACAGACTGATCAATGAATAATACGCGTAATGAGCCACAAGGTGGTGAAATGGCATTGACTGAATGGAAAAAAGAGAAAATCAGTGCTTTACACTAAATGTTTTTACATTTGATACATTGTTTGAATGAATGTTAAAGTTTAGGTCCATGCTGGGGGTGTCTGGAAAGAAAAAAGGTTATTTTGAAGGTCGATATACGGATGTTATTACTGGTATATACAGCTACGTCTGAAATGGTCAGAATTGTTTGTCGTTAAAGGACAATTTGCTTTTTTCCAACCACTAAAATAGAAAATTGAAGGTTGATCGTTGCTATGTTAGCATCAAAATGGTTTCAAATTTCATTTGACTAATATCAACCACAGAAAATCGAGTTCAAACACCAACAAATCGAGTAGAAATGATTGTGGCATGGATGGAAACATTTTTTTTACAGTCAAATTTCATAAAAACTGCAAGTGTCAGTCAGACAAATGGCATGATCGAGTTTGTGCTCTCGTCAAGGTGACTCATTCAGTGATTTGGCCTGTCTAGTTTATGGCCTACAGTTAGTAAAAATGTAAGAATAATAATTGCATATTTAGCACTAATTCCTCTTCCTTCTTTCTTTGTAAATATCTATCAGCCGAGTGTGTTATTTTAAAACATGCATTTGAAGCGGGAGACTGTAGCTGACAGTTTTATCAGTTGTTAACATTTGTTTATCGCTGCCCTCCTGATAGAAGATTGACTTGTGTGTGTATATGTGCTGCACTTGCAAATGCCTGTTATTAAAAGTTACATTATCCAGCACCCACGCGTTATAATACAATACTTTTCATTTTGAATAAGAATCGATACGTTGTTTAAAACGCGTAGTTAAGCAGTGAAACGGATGGAAAGATCACGAAACTCGGGTTTGAGTTGAGTCACACATGTGGGAGTCAGTCACATGTAGCTTAGCCAGCTAAGTTAGGCTCTGAGTGCTTGAAGTATCATTTTAAAATGAATTGTAATACCTGCGAAAAGTTTCGTAAAATCGTCGACTTTAAACTAATGAGTATTTATAGTTTATTTAGTTTGATAAATTTGGCTAACGCTATCCAAACGAGACTTGGGATGCTAGCGACAGAGGAAGCGTTTTAACTGAAGCATATGAGTTCGCGAAATACTGGTACTGAGGACTACATGAAAAGAAAACGTATTGTTGCGTTACTAGTTTTAGTGAAGCCTCAGGGAAACCAATGAGAAGTGTGAGAGACTGAAGGACATCGATAACAGCCAATAGACGCGTTGATTTCACTGTCGGCATGCGACATAACTTACTCTTAATCTTCCTGAATGTGGGTTTAATACGTTTTTAAAACATCACAGAAGTTTAAAACAGACATCCTATTATTTATACCCGCAGGGACAAGCTTGTGTCTCTGCCCACATTGAGAGTACAACACGTGAAACTATTGTTTGTGGGACTGTATTCAAACTTGTTTCCTGTAGATTTAAGAGGCGGCAAAGGTTTTAGTGCCAGGGCTGAAGGAAAGGAAGTATAACCCCCTCACACACACACACACAAACCGACCGTTGTGTTTGGTGGCGACTGGTTTGAAGTGTTTGTTGGGGGGCGTTTTCAATGAAGCCTACAGACTGGCACAGAATCTGACAGACGGGAATGTTATTCTCCGGGTCGCATTCTGTTGTTGCGTCATTTAGGCGCACGAGAGCTCTGGAGTTCTGCTGTCGCTGTTACTTCACACTGGGAAGTTTGGGTTGTTTTACGATTACTGGCTACTTTGCATAAAATGACATGTTCGTGTTGGTATGTTGTGTGTGTATAATATATATATATATATATATATATATATATATATATATATATATATATATAATTATGATCAGTAAAACTGAATTAAAGACTAAATCAGTGCGCATCAGATAAATGTTCTAAAAAAGAATGATCAATTATAATATATCATTTTAATTTAAATTTTCACAAGTTACTTATCTCAGAAGATTTTCTCTAGTTAAGATACTGTTTAACTCGATTCCACCAAAAAATTAAAAATTAAAAAGGTAATTACGACTTTTTATTCCTCTTTTTTTCTTGCAGTTGTGAGTTCATATCTCACAATTCTGACTTTTCCACACAATTTTGAGTTTATATCTTGCAATTCTGACATTTTTCCTCATTGTGAGATTATAAAATCTGAATTGTAGAATATACTCGCAGTTCTAACTTTATTTCTTGCAATTGAGAGTTTATATCTTGCTATTCTGGTTTTTCTCTGAATTGTTCGATATAAACTCACAATTGTGAGTTATAAAGTCAGAATTGCAAAATATAAATTCAAAATTTGGTGGAAAAAAGTCAAGACTTAGGCTCGGATAGAAAACTCTCGTTTGCGAGAAAAAAAGTCTGAATTTTCAGATAAAAATTCACAATTAACCAAGCTTCCATTGTTTTGGTGCTTTGTTTTGAAATGGAAACGGCGACAGATCTTATCTTCCGAATGTGCATAAGAGGGAAATGGATTATCGTAGTTGCTAATTGGATGGATGCAGATCTAAATGTGAGCTTGCAGTGGATTGTTCAAGCATTTCATCGGAAGATTGAGTTTTGGCATTTTGATTAAAAATGACATGGTCAAAAAGAAAAAACAAACGTGTGCATGGATGAGTGATTTACAAAAAGATCTTTTTATGCCATGCCAACTTTGAATGCTCATTTTATGCCTCATCATACATAAGCTAAAGTTAAACACTTTTCAAAACAAGACTGAATATAGATACATTTTGAACATTGTTCATGTTTGAGACAATGTTTACAATTGGTTTTGTGTGTTGTGAAAACTGAATGTAACTTTATATGTGCTCTAAAACATCCCATTGATTCCATGCTATAACTCTTTCTTTGCAGTCAAAATCTTCTCCTTCTACGTTATCTTCTATGGCTGCTTGGCTGGAATTTTCATTGGCACCATCCAAGCCATGCTCCTGACTCTCAGCAACTTCAAGCCCACATACCAGGACAGGGTTGCACCCCCAGGTAACAAACCAGATTGGTTGATGTTGAAGATTTTACATGCCCAAAAGTGTTCAGAGGTTGGCTATTATTTGTACTTTAAAGTCCTGTGAATGAACTCAAGAGATACAGAATGAACTATATGTACTTTAACGCTAATAGCTGTTTTGACTGGCACGATTTTTGATAAGTACCATATGCGACAATGTTGTGAGAATGTTTTTGTGTAGTTGATGATTTTGCCTAACATAGAGGTGATCACTTTACTGTTCTCGCACATTATTTGAAAGATGTTTTTATGTCTTGTTTTACATTTTCAGTTTTGTTGTAAACCTGAACAGCGTGTTTTAAAGTGAAGCTTTTGAATCACTTTAAACTCAGAGATTTGTTTGTCACCTGGTTGACAAGATTTTCAAGAGGCCTTGCTGTCACAGGCTATTAAAAGTAATTGAGCCAGCAGGAACATTACATGTTATTTGCCATTAATATGGAAAAACGGAAAGAACAAACTGTTTTTGGGACATTCTCATTTACACACACTCGAACTGTTCCATAACGTTGGAAGTTAATTTTGTTTCTGTAAACCCTGACATTTCGGCGGCTCTAAAGGTCTGCCTGACCTCGGAGAGAGCGGGAGGAGGTGGTAGGAGTGTGAGGGAATAGAAGGAGAGACACACACAGAAAGCCATTTTGACCTTCACACTCCCGGCCAGACTGACGAGGCTTCCCGTTCGGGTTCTAACAGCATTGTTGTTCCTCATCCACACACTTTGCATATCTTTTGAACTGGTATGTCTTGTAGTATTTCAGTCGAGTTTGATGTTATCAGGATTTGTGCGCTTAAACATACTGGCTCTGGGTTTATCGCTAAGCTTGTTTTGCGCAAAAAAGCTTGTTTTGCAATTGAACTTAGGCTAAAAATGGCTAAAAGAAACAGTGGAGAGCATTGTATACTGCAGTTTCCATAATCCCTGTTAGGTTGCCCTTTGCTCCACTGCCAGCCATTTGCCACACCAGCCATGCCGGTGAATGTTTGCATAGTGCACACTCCTGCCTTGGCATTACATTTAGCTGTATTTGTGAAGGCCCTGAACAGAAACGCCTCTGCCAAGAAGAGCGATTTCTCCTTTAAGAGAGGCGGCCCTTGAACGCCAAAGTTTAAAAAGAAACAACATGAGTAGGAATGAAGTGGAGATCACCATGGTGTGCAGCTATTTGCTGCAAAGAAGGCCGGACGTAGAAATGACATGCTGCCTGCGTTCAAGTCCCGCCTCCCTCTTAGGGGCTAAAAGTTTCCATTGTGTGACAGGAGCACGTGAAGTTGTGGAGAGGAGGAGGAGGGGGAAGGTTGGGAGACTTTCGCAAGCTCTAACCGGAGTCTTAAACGTGAATTAAACAATGTCTATATGACTTTCATGTGCAGTATCCTCTTTTACACCAGAAGCAGCATATGCTTGGAAAGTCATTACCAGGCTGTTGAAAGAAAAATTGGCATTACACACAATGTAAGATTTCCGTTTGCTTGTTCTCCTCCGTTGGCTCCGCTCACGCCACGCCCCGTTGTGGCCTTACGATCGAGCTGGTGGAAAATTACTGCCAAGCTGGGAATCTGAATAGCAAACTTCCATGACAATGAATGGACCAGGCATTCGCTGCTCTCATAGCTGGAGGGAAAATCACTCTTCTAAATGTTCACAACACCAGTTGTTCAGGTCACATTTAACCTCTCCACTTTCTTTACAGGCTTATCACACGCCCCACGCCCGGAGAAATCGGAGATCAGCTTTTCTTTAAGTGATGAAAATAGTTACGCTGCATATGTGAAACATATCGGACAATTTCTGACCGCATACAACGACGACCTACAGAAGGACAACAGCATATTTGAAGACTGTGACTGTACGTAGTTTTATGTTCATCTCAAGCTATTTACATCTCAATAAACCCAAGCTTTTAGCTCAACTATTAAGTAGGTCAGCTAAAAAGGGTTCAGTTCAGGAAGTGATCTCCTACATCACTCCCCAGCTGTGTCATATGATCTTCATTCACATGTCAACAGTTCACTGCTTAGGTAGACAATTGGAGCTTTATTTGACCCATGTTTCTGTCCTGCATGCCTGTGCACTGTTGTAGTAATGCCAAGCAAATACAGTTGTATTTGTCATTAATAAGCCTTAATGCATTTCATGTTCAGACATACCCAAAACCTATTCGGAGCGTGGAGAACTGGAGAGCGATTATGGCAAGAGGAAGGCCTGTCGCTTCAGTAGAACCTTGCTGAAGGAATGCTCAGGCTTAACGGATAAAGATTTCGGCTTCAGGGACGGCAAGCCCTGCCTCATCGTTAAACTCAATAGGATTGTGAACTTCAGGCCACGGGTGAGTTATCCAAAATCAGCAGGATTTAAAAATAAAGCATTTTATTTAGATCAAGTGCTTTGTTAGCCTGAGGCAACATTTACCTTAATATTGGGACTGCCAATTTCTTTTCCCAGCCTCCAACTTCCAATGACAGTATCCCTGAGGCAGCCCGCCCCAAGGTTCAGGACAATCTGATCCCAATCCACTGCTCAAGCAAGGTAAGAAATACTTACAAAGTACCTTGGGAAATTAGCATTCTTGTGTAGAAATGCAATGTTATTGGTAACGTATTGGTTAATGTCTCATTTTAGAGATTTTTTGTATTGCGCCTGCTAATGGTTGTTACATTTATATTACATTTGGCATCAACTAACACATACGTTTATAATATCGGCAATAGCATATTTATTACAATTATGGGCGAGAATTGCATTATCAGTGCATCCCTACTCTTTAAGGGATAATTTACCCAAAAATGAAAATTGTTATCATTTGCCTAAAGTTGTTCCAAACTTCTGCTGCATACGAAAGATGACATTTTGAAGGATGTCAGTAACCTAACAGTTGTGGGGTCACCATTGACTTCCAGAGTATTTTTTTTCCCCATACTGTGAAAGTCAATGGGGCGCATCCACTGTATGTCCATTTTCTTCAAATTATTTATTCTTTTGGTGTTTGGCAGAAGAAAGAAATTCATACAGGTTTGGAACAACTTGAGGATCAGTAAATGATGACAGAGGTTTCATTTTTATTTGAACTGTCCCTTATAGACATCTATAATGAGAACTATAACTATAAACTACTATGAAGTTTAGATATTCATTGTAATTTTGTGAGAAAAGGGAAGTCCACGCTACAAGTATAATGCTAATGAATTAGAAGAACGACATTGTTGAAATCAATTTTTGAATGATTTTTTTTCAAGCTGATGGATAATCAGAACATTGACAGCCAATCAGAATCTAAAAGGTTCGCACATTTAAAATAGCGGATGACATAACTGTGCACGCTTATAATAAATCCGTTGGTGTGGATGCTAATTTAGGTATCCTTATAGTTATAGTTCTTGATGTGAATGTGCCTTTTACAAAGAAACATACACTGTGATGCAAAGCTCAATGCGCCATAGTGCGCCAGTGAATGATCTGACACTAGTTATTGTTTGTAACAGAGAGAAGAGGACGTGGATAAGCTTGGACCGATCGATTACATCGGAATTGGTCCTGGTTTCCCCCTCCAGTATTATCCTTACTACGGCAAGCTGCTACAGCCCCAGTACCTCCAGCCTCTGGTGGCCATCAAGTTCCACAACATCACCAGGGACTTCGACATGCGCATAGAGTGTAAAGTATACGGAGAGAACATCGATTACAACGAGAAGGACCGTTCTCAGGGACGTTTTGACATCAAAATCACCATCAACTCATGACCTTAGCTATGAAAATAGCACTTTTATTCTGCCCATTTCAAAACACAGTAATTTAGATGAATAAACAAAGACGAGTACAAATTCAATTGGAAAAAACAAGAACGACAACTAGTCTTGAACAAACTTTCATAACATACGGGACCTACACTTAATCTGTACGCTTTACACTAGCTTTCTCTGCATGTCTAGGGTTAGAATGTAAATTACAGGAAGAGTAGCAATAGCAAAGTATTTATTCTACTGTAAATGAGAATATTCCGTGAGCCATGGGACATTCATTTATTACTGTAAATTATAATTCCACTACTGATGTAGCGAGCAGTGTTTCTGTCCCCTGAGTATTTCTGCCTAGTGTGGTCTCTTTCTATTTTATGGAGTGTGCAGTGCAGTAGTCGCATACATTGGTCCTTTCCAAGCCATGTTGTAATTTCTGTTGTCTTATGTGAGAAAGACTTAGCGGTCCAAGGTGTGTGTGTGCGTGTGTGTGTGTGTGTGTGTGAGAGAGAGCTTGAGTGTGAATGTGCGTATTCGTCTACTTAACTGAAAATACTGGCATGGTACGCTCTGAACTCCCCGGGTCTGTGTGTGTGTGCGTGTAAGTGACTGCACTCCGTTCAAACCTTTTCTCCCTTTTCTTTTCTTCATTTGTTTTTCATTGATTGTGGGGAATGTTTTTACATCACCTTTTGACTTTTTATTTGATCTTGCAATTTGGGAAATTGGGGCTAATGAAAATTCTGTGTAAGGCTTTTATTTTCCTTTACTATTAAGTGTAGAACTGTGTGTCTAGTGTGGAGGACTGAAGTGGCCAGTGGTCACCATGGCAACTCAGTGCTTTTAATTTTTTTTTTTTTTTTTTTTTTGTTCTGAGACATCACATGATGTGGTGTTACTTTCTAATGAATGTTTTTGCCATTTTCATGGTTTCAAGAATTTTATATTTATGCAGTTGTACAATTTTTTTTTCAGCAGGAGAAAGTGTAATGTATGAATCCAAAAACCAAAGTCACTGGTCAAAGGTTAGAAACCTATCAGATGCAAAGCAGTACCCCATGTAATAGGATATTTTGTTTGTGTTTAAAGTTCTAAAAAGTCATTGTTGGACATCAGAACACTTGTCAAGAGTTGCATTTGCTCTTGTGATGTTATTTAAATCTGGGTAAGACCTAAGAAGAAATAAATGGACAGACAACTGAGACATTGTTAAAGTGGTCTTTATTTAAATAACAGCCGGACGGACATCTCTCACATTTGCTTCATCCATCTAAAATCTTAAAGAAATACTGGACCTGCAAAACAGAAATTCCCACAATTCAGTTCAATCTTCCTCCAAATGGTAAACACCAATACAATAGTTGTGCCCCAAATAACACTATGCATTCTACTCTCTAAAAAATAAAAGGTTTTCACAGAAATGCCATAGAAGAGGATTCACCGAAGAACCTTTCAGTTTTTATTAGTGTGAAGAACATTTTAAAAATCGAAAGAATCTTTTGTATAATAGAAAGGTTCCACGGATGTTAAAAGTTCTTTATGGAACCATAAATGCCAATAAAGAACCTTTATTTTTAAGAGTGCTCTATCTAGGGTATGAATTTTATAAGGTTATTTTGTCATCCAACATGGGAGTCTGATAACCCCACTGCTACGTAAATGTCCAACATACAATAGTGGATAAGTACATGAATTCGGACACACCTAATGAGAATATTTAATAAATTGAGGCCCTTCATGAAAAAATAAACCTGCATTGATCCGTGACACACTTTTAGCACTTCATCAGGACTCAGCATCAGCTCACCAGCTTGTTTTACTTTCAAACAATTGACTTTCCCTGAATTGTGCCTGTTACGGCAGCCGGCGTCTGTGCTGGGCCTCTGTGAGGCCTGAGCTCTTGGAATGTCATGGCTGAGTCGGTCAGCAGGCAAATGATTAACAAGGGGCCATTTGTGCTGGGAGGCTGGACAGATCAGGAGTTGTGTACAACAATGACGTCCACCGGGCCAAACCCACTCCCTGGCATAACAAAGCCTTTTTTTCCTTCTATCAAACCGACTCTATCCGCCTGCTTCCCTTCCTGTGAGACACGCTGGGCTGTAGGTCTGCCTCTGCCCACTGCAGACAGTCATGAGACCTGGATGCCATTTTGTTCTGGGCTTCAAAAGCATTCGTGGGATCCAGAGATATTTTCGAAGGCAAACAACATCCTCAAAGCGAGTAAAACGAGGCTGAAGACAAAAAGTGACTGTCCTCTTGCGTAACATTGTGTCTGAATGAGATTTGCATGAGCTCACCTCCAGAATCCCGTCCTCTGGTAGTTCTGTGCAGTGAACGCCATTCTGCACTTTGTTTTTGCCGTAGAGTGCTCGTAAAGTGGCGGGCCGAAGGTGGCGTGCAATTTCCTGGATGGAAACAAAACATAACGTGACAACAGCTCTGTGATGGGTTACAGTTAGAGCGATGCGGCACATGCTTTGAACTGTGGTTCCCTTGGTCGAGCATTTGGCTAAAAGCACAGGTGTTGATGCATGTGTTGTGATGATTACTCATGCCCAACACTGCTGCGAGATCACATAACATCACATTCTATCCAGGACATCAGGTTACTCACACGTGCTTGTTCGGGTTACTCAAACTGATTCCTGCAAACGTCGGCTTCCTAAATTTTAGGCTTCCTAAACTTTTAGGCTAGCATTAAAATGATAGCAACATTTATTGGTAACATATTTGGATATTTAATTATTTGTGCTATATTTACATTTAGATTATCTTTGTCGTCATTTAACACTCACAGTCGGTTTGAAATCAAAATTGACAGTTCTTGTTTTTATGGAATATTGCAGTATTTATTATAAACAATTTATCAGAGCACAACAAAATATTTTTTTTTTATTCATGTGCCAACTTTAAACAAAATAACTTCCCATTCTTCTGATGACATGTTTACTGGTGTGAGGGCCTGTCACTCCCACGGGATCACAGCAATAGCAAACCACAACGATCCAGTCAATTCCCGATGGACAATATTAAGCCCTACATTTTGTCTTGTTTGAGAAGCCATTTCACTCAGATATATGTCACAATAGCGAAGAAAGATGATCGCAAATTCCGTTTCCTGCAGATAATAATTTCATAGCACCGTTAAATATCATCTTTAGCAAATCCCAAAATGAATATCCATTTTTGTACTGGACATTATAACACTGTGGTGACTAACCTCACTTGAAACAAGAATGACTTATTTTAGTTTTTAGTGTTTTACCTTTTATGGTAGCACTTTATTTTACAGTATGTGTACTTTCCTGGTACATATATAGTAATTCTGTTGTACATTCAGGTAAAAGAGTGGTAACATAAGGTACTTACCTGACATGTATGTACATGGAAACTAATAAGAAACGCTGCTGTACTTTCCAGTGGTACATACATGGTAGCTACTTTGTACCTATAGACAAGTGTTTGGTAATAACGGGCACTTACTTATAGTGTCCGTATATGGTAACTAACCGCAACGTTACTGTACTTATTAATGGTATTTACACGGTAACCATGTAGTACTTACGGACAAGTGTGGATAATAACAAGCACTTATTTATGGTAACTAACCGCCACGTTACTGTACTTACTAATGGTATATACATGGTTACTATGCTGTACTCAAGGACAAGTGTGGACACAAATAATGGACACTGACTTACAGTGTGTACATGTTAACTACTGTGAAACAAATGTGCTTACCAAAATGATACACTGCAGTAACTATACAGCACTTCATAGTGTTAATACTTATCAAATAGTGCTTTTAAGCAAGGCTTTTGACACATGAAAACTGAGTATGCCAAGTACAAATAAGAGTCTGGTAGCTTATTGGAGTGTTACTGATCTGTCAACACACACATAATTATAGTGTATGTATGTCATCAAAATACCCCTATTGGCCCAATTGATCGAGTGAATCATTGTCCAGTAAAAATTAAGTTGGCAAGTTGAACCGCAATAGTAAACAAAGTATCTTACGCCATGCTTATAGTAAGTACATGGAAATAGGACTGTAAAATAAAGTGCACCCTTGTACACATAAGTACTACATAGTTACCGTGTAAATGCCATTGGTAAGTACAGTAATATGTATTACTAGCTACAACATAATTACTATATATGTACCAGGAAAGTACACGTACTGTAAAATAAAGTGCTAACATTTTTATTTATATAAACAAAATACTATAGATTTTTTGTCTATTTAATGGTTATCACTGTCAGAAAAAATTTAAACCTTAAACCAAAAATTGAACCTTATCAACCATCAAAATCTACATATTAGCACTAAGAGTTGAATTATGTACTTTTAGAGGTAATAATGTACAATTTTTGCACATTTTTTCAAAGAGTAAGCCATAAATTAAAAATAATTATGTGTATATCTGTGTTTATCTCAGAATTTAAATACCAGTGCATCCCAAATGAAAAGGGTTCAATCCAGAATTGTGACATTATTTGTGTGAAACTCAACCAGCTGTTATTTTCTCTGGTCAAGCTCATCTCAACCTGACATTAACACCAGGCTGGCAAAGAACAGGCTGCTCAGCATTCTAGGCATGCTGTCATCTAGCAAAAAAACAGGCAGACGGTAGCAGAGGAATATAAGAGATATGAAAGTCCCACAGTTAAGACTAAGTACAATAAAAATGGGACTGATGTAGTTGAGTGTAACAGTATGAGCAATTTAAAAACAAAGGTGCACAAATGTTAAACAAATACTCCTCCCCTGCCATTACAGCATGACAGAAGTTCAAGGGGTCTTGGCTGAGTTTACTTTGAGTTTATATTTCACTGCCCTTTCAGCAGAATGTTGGACTAATACCAGGTCTTGACTTTAATTCGCGCTCACATGTGCTTCTCATTCAGAGCTCAGCTGGCCAACTGGCTAAGGCTAAAATGGAACGTGATGAAATGAAATGCTCCTGAGGACACAAGCCCCGGCGGCTCTACTGTCCTCTGCTAATCTCTACCAGTAGGAAATATAACTCCCAATCTCTGCCCATGGGGGGTGGGTTATCGAAATGTAAATAAATTGGGTTTCCTTAGCCACACCCATCTTGTCACCTACATTTTGATCTCTGGATTTCCATTTCAGTGGCCTGGAACATGCTGAAGACCACACAGTTTAAACAAAGAGGGAGTATTAAGCGACCACACATTATCATGAGAGAAAGTCTCAGGCAAAATTAGTGTTTTGGTTTAAATAAAGACAGCACTGTAACGTATGATTTCCTTTCTTAAGCTTTAGAGACTCTTGCTGGTTAGTTATTATCTTTATCTTGTTGACAATGAAAAAGCACATAGAGGGAATCCTTTCTTTGGTTTTATCTAGATATGATGTCCGCTTTGTAATGAACAAAAACAAATATATAGCAAGCTTTGCTCGTTTCATAGTAAAGGAAGTTCAAATTTACAGTGATGATACCAAACTCTGAGGCACATCCTCATTCGATAAGACACAGATGACTAACACATCTCTGAGAATTGCTATGCTAACAGATCGAACAATACTGGCACAGACTAAAATGGCAACACTAAAATTAAAAAAGTCAAATGTAACATGCAGTGCTAGAATAGCACCAAGAAAAAAGTATTAAAAAACACCATGGTAATACACCCAGAACCTCAGAGGTCCACATATATTACATAGTACATGAAGAGTTTGTCATTTAATACTACGGTGAACATCGTTTAGCACTATGGTAAAGATCAAAGTACCATGGTATTACTATTCGAAACATTTGGTCCATTACTACCACCATGCTTCTTGAAAGAGATTTACTACCATTTAAAATGTCAATGTTCTTGAAAAAAGTTCTTTGTGAAATATTAATAAAATAATAGTTTTCTATTTTAATGTATTTTGAAAATGTATTCCAAATTTAATAAGGTAGAACTCCAGTCTTCAATGTCACGTGATCCTTCAGAAATCATTCTAATATTCTAATGTCTTGTCTTTAGTAACGTTATAACAATCATGTTGATTTAATGTATCCTTGCTGAATAAAAATATGGATTTCTTTCAAAATACCCCAAAATTTGAATGGTATTGTATATTTAATCTTCACTGCGCTTAATCAGTCGACTAAAGCATTTACTTTGTTTTAAATAGACAAATTATTGTTTTAGCCTGACTAGAATTGGACTTTTAAAGTGCATGTAAAATGCACTTATTTACACATAAGATAAGCTCACAGTGAGGCTCATTTTGAGTGCTGAGAGAATTCTTGGCAAGGCTGGCCCACTATAATTGTGATAGTTACCTGTAAGTGCAGCCAATGAGCTTAATGTCTCTGTAATGAGTCCTGCCAAGCCCAAAGACTGACGGTTACACACAAACTACAGGCTACGATTAGGAACAAACAAGCTAAGGGAGATCATTTCATCTCTCACTGCCTCTTTGTCTCAAGGAACTCCTTTGGGAAAATTGCTTTAATCAGCACGTTTGTATGACTGAGATATCCATGTTGGTGAGATCCATTTCTAAAGGCTGCTGTTTGACGTCAGCATTGATAGTGTGCGTGTGTTCTCATTTTAAACAGAGCCACACACTGCATATACACACTAAAATGTCCCTCACCCCACCACACAGACCATAAAGAGAATGTCAATAGAGAGGACAAACTGATATAACACAACTGTCTATGTAGACCGAGACGAAAAAAATTGTTGCCTCACAAACCCTCCTCTCGCTGATCACCGAGAAAATGGTGCCCGTATTCAGAGAGATGTCCCAGTCTTAGAGCAGAGTGGCATGACTTACTGTCTGAGTATATGGATATCTGACTCTCAGAGCCATTAAAAGTAATTGGCAATCTACAAAAATTATTGAACTAAAATGACTGTAATTTAGTGGGAAAAATTCACACTAGATGTGTAAACTAACTTTAATTGACTTAAAAGACAATCTGAGCGCATAGATTGTGTTAATAGAGTGTACAGTTCCAGACTTAAACGCCTCACATTTAACTCTGTATGTGTCTGCTCGGTCCAAAAGAACACTGGCGAGAATGCTTGTGCATTTTGCACTTATGATTTTTATAAATTTGATCATTTAATCAATATAACTATATTTGAACTACAGATTTTCAGATTTTTAGTGTAGTGTAGTCTCAGACACTGAAGCTGATCACAAGGTCAGAATATTTTAGTTTCCAGTGTTCATCAATACAGCCTAAGCTCTTACTGTCCCTGTAAAAACAGCCATGTTTGTTAAATGAGGCTCATTCTTCACACCCCCTCCTCCATCAAGATCTCTCACTTCATAACTATCAAAAGAGCCAATGTGCTAATCTGCCTGGTGTATGTTAATTAACGAGCCACTTTTATTTATGAGGACCTTTTGTAATCCCCACCAAGCCAAAATAGGTCTTTCTAGACAAATCACCAACATGTGTGAATAGCAATTGAATCCCTGTCTCTATACAGTAATTAAACATACATAAACAAGTTTAAAACACCAAAAATCATGTAAAATAGCATAAAAGTCCATTTGTTTTTAGCATATAAACAGGGTTTACTGAGATATCAAGTTTTAGTTTAAGTTTGTAAGGCAACCAATCACTACAAGTCTTTTTCTCCAACTTGATAATTTTGTCTATAGCAACTGTTCAGATATAAAAATATAATAAGTAGGTACACTTCTCACTGAGCGGCATGACACACTGCGGAAAAGTTTGGTTTAAGCCCATTTAAATCTTCTTGGAGAAAAAATTGACTGTAACCTTTAGTACCAAATGAGTGATGAAAGACCTTGAGAATTAGTGACATCACAATTGTGCTTTCACCAATGTGCCCTCGAACAAAACACTTCCCCACAGGTGGTGGCAAGGGAATTGTCCATGTAATTAGCATACTTGAATAAGAAGCATTCATTTGAATAAGAAGCATCAGGCAAATGACAGTGAACAAAGTAACTATTTATCTAAAAGGTACGGCCACATGCACCGTAGTTTTGTGAATTTTCTTAACGAAATAAAGACATTTCAAAAGGAATCCATGCGATTGAGAATTTCATGTGAAGCCGAAAAATTCCCCCATGCCAATTTTGCACCAGGTTCAAGTCAGTTACTCAAATTCACCGCATTGACCAACAGAAAGCTGCTTGGGTCGAAGTGGACTGATGAAGGCTTGATAGCCGTGACACATTGATATTTGAAATTGTTTTTAAATCCTTTAAACCATGAGTAAATAAAGGCTTTTTAGACTTCTTAACCCTAAATGCCTTGGCTTTAAATGTTCAAATGGGTTGAAAGCGACTTTTGTGTGAGCTGTGAGCTTCATGCGTCTCAACACTATTGACAATAGTGACCTTTTTGCCCAGAAAATTTCACCAAAATTTTGCTGATGTGAACACACCCTTAAGGCATGACAACAAAGGCCACAGTGTTAAGCTAGAGTGAATCTAGGACAAAAAGTTGGTGTGGTGATATATAAACTATTTTTGTCATTAACAAACCATTTTTAACAGGCAAAATGATCAACAACAAACCAAAGCGGACTCTTAACATTAGGAAAATAGAGGGAGTAAATCTAAACTAATTTAGTGACAGATGAAAAGCAGATTGTGTGAGGCAGTTCCAGTTCAGTCCCAGTCACATGGCTCACTCGCTCCCTGTTCCTGGTGCCACTCTGATGTAAGAGGGCCTTAATTAAGTAGCAATCGATGCTGTGGGACGACACAGGAGCCTCCTAAGAGAGCACCACCATGGTAACTACAGGTCTCCACGCCCCTGCCTGTATGCCCACATTCTTCGAGCACTGACATCTGCTAGTACTCAGCACTATTCGAGATCACAATTAAACCCTGACTGATTGAATAACCTAGTCTGTGGATGAACAATTTGGTTTACAACAGGAAATGTACATGGGCAGATGCTGTTGAGAGCTAATTATTTTGCCATGGGTACAAATGAGCCACTAATGTTATTTATGAAACAAAATATCAAGGATATAATAATAATAATAATAATCTACAATTTCACTTCCAATTAAAATATACATTAAGATAAGCATAGATTTTCAGACATCAGGAAGAAGGTATTTTATGTATTCTCTGGCCAGGTCAAAAATTAAAGTGGATATTTCAGGAAAATCTAAATTTCCTTGATGTTTTGAAATATAATAGTTCAATGCACTCAGTACAGAGACACTGTAAGAGGAGAAGACAGTCCAATTGTGCAAAAACAAATATAAATTCAAATATATACATCATAATACTCAATATAGTGGGAGTAGTTATTTATTTACTCATGAATGCACGTTAACTGGACCAGCATGAAAAATATTGCTTTTTTGCATGATTTGACCACAATTTAGGATCAATGCAAGGGACTTTGATTATGTAAAAGCACACTGTTCAAAAGTCTGTGGTCAGTAAGATTTTTTTTAAAATAGTTTTATTCAGGAAGAGTGCATTAAAATGATGAGACATTTATTATGTTACAAATGATTTCAAATAATTGCTGTTCTTTGGAACTTTCTATTCAAAGAATCCTGAGAGAGAAAAAAAAGAAAGTGTAACAGTTTCCAAAAAATATTTAGCAGCATAACTGTTTTCAACATAATAAGAAAAGTTTTTTGAGCATGAAATCAGAATATTAGAATGATTTATGAAGGATCTGAATATGGCTGTAATGTAAATACTGAAAATTCAGCTTTGCCATCACAGGAATACATTACATTTTTAAGTAATTACAACAACAACAACAACATCAATTTAACTAACATTCCTCAAAAAAAATACTGTTTTTGTTTACTGTATTTGGGATCAAATAAATGCAGCCTGGGTGAATAAGCGACTTTTAAAATCTTACTGACCCTAGACTTTTGAATTTTTTTTAAATGCAAATGCTCTCAGTAGAAACACCATGGCCTATTTAACAGCCTTTTTCAAGAACATAGGAGAACCATCAATAACACATTCTGTTATTTGTACTTGAGGTATTCATGCCTTGTCAAGTACCCTAATCCAGGAAAAACCTCATTGTTACTAATTGCCTTTGCTCTTTATTTGCAGGCTATAACATGTTGTCGGTCTGTCATTTTTCTCACAGTACAGATCTAACAGGACTGTACAGAAGACACGTGAGACAACAGTGTCAATTGTGCTTTGTTTCTCTGTGTTGCAGGCAACACAGTCCTTGACTGACACAGAGCCATACTAGAACAAGTTTACAACACTAGATTAGAAACATCCAAATAAAACTGAGCGGAGGGCACTCAAAAAATAATTCACAAACTTGACCTTACACTGTAGAGCTGTATTAAAGACATAATTCTACCTCCATAAACCATTGTGTTTACTTTTGATACATTTGAAGAACATGAATACACAAAATGCTCTGAGACCACATGCTCTTGTCTGAAGTAGGCAAACACTGTGTCTAAACATCTAATACCTTATCTTATCTCCATTGACTGTGGCAAATCAGGCACGGTTACATTCCCATTGTATAGGTTTACCGTGTTACAAGTAAGTTACCTTCGTTTCCAAGTGGAGGTTCAGTTACGGTATTTTGGAACCTGGAGCTGAAAGCCAGTCAGTCATTGACAGGCATTCAGTTGAACTTTGTCAGTTGATACGATCTGTCGGCACAATACATTATTCATGAACTCCAACACCATATGAGACTTAAGCACAACTAAGTGAACAGGATCTTGGTGCGTTCTCACACCGAAAACAAATGGCTAATTTCTTCTGTACAACCTTGGACAAAAGTCAGCCTTGGAGCTTATCAAGCTCAAACAGGCACATACAGAATGTAAATTAGTGCAGAAAGGCAGACAATACCAGCAGGTATTTAACAGAAACTGGAGAATTCATTCTTTTGGGAGATCGTTCTGTTCTTAACACAGCAGAATGCAACTTTACACATTTGGAAACAACCTCAAGGAAGTTTTGTCTAGAAAGACATTGTTTCCTTGTGTACACAGACACTTGAGTCAGAGAATCTGGTTACACTGAACAAATACTGTCAAAACAAGAAGGAAGAAGAAAGTTAAAATCTCCCACCAATTGACTTGATTTTACATCTTAAAGACAACAGGATCTGCCATGATGAATTTTTCACTACCTTCACACATATCTCCTTGCTCTTTTACACTTCTATCAACGTGATAAAAGAGATCTATAACGTCAAGGTACTGGAGAGGAGCACGGTGTTCCAAAACTGATATCATACCTCAGTACAGCAATACTACACCACAAATAGATCACAAGACAGTGTTGAGAAACCACATTCTTAAAAAATATAGGTAAAACACCTCTGTTGACCTTGACCTTGAAGTAAGACTCCTAAAAATGAGACGCCACCAAGAAAATGACCAAAGTTGGGGCTATTAAAGTCTCATTTATGGCCAATGTAAAATCCCATAGGGTGCATTGTTAAGGTAGTAGAACTTGCCGTAATCAGTCACAAAAACTTTGCGGTATATTTTCATACATTTCAGTTGGATTTCTGAAAAGGAATATTCCTTATGAAAGGAATATTTATCCAAATCCTTTATAGCATACAAACCATTTATTAGGGGTGCAGAAATATAAAAATTATAGCCAATAACTGACAACCAGTAACATTAAAATAACTATTGGCCTATGTTGCCAACCAATAAATAGCCTAAATACATTAAAAATTAAACATTTAAATGCCTTTTTTAGTCATTTTAATTCCTATAAGTGAATTTAGGCATAAATCATAATATACAATAAGAAAAAGGGTATTAATTTGGAGATTTGCCAAAGATTACATTACATTAACAATGTTATTAAATTATTATCGAGATCAACTTTGCGTGAATGTTAGATGACAGCAACGGTAACCTAAATGTAAGTATGGGGAAATGAATGGATTAAAAATATCCAATATAAACCGACGCCGATAATTTTAAAAATCTATTGGCCAATAGCTGATATGGTACTGAAATACTGTGCATTACTATTTATTGTAGTTTTCATTGTCTTTTAATTAATTTATTTTTAGTACTAGTATATATAATTTTGGCCATAACATTAAAAAAATTATCGGTTTATCGGCTGTGGTGATAATTTTAATATCAGTTCATCCCCGTTTTTTTTTTAAAAGCACAAAGCAACACGTTCTGACTACACTAGGACACAAAGAGGCCCAACATTTGCTAAATTCTGCAAATGAAGCATGTCCTCAGGAAAACGTTGTTGACATAATGTTTCTTGTTTTTCACCATATGATGGACTATGTAGTGGTACTGCTCCCCAATGTGACCTTTTTCTGAATCAAAAATAAACTATACCAGGCAACTTGCATGGCCCTTCTCATTTCACTACCATTTGGTAAGGCATTACACGACAGTAAAGTGTGTTCGACAGTGGGAAAACCTCAGAGGTGTGGAGGTTACCAGAAAAGAAGAGTGGTTAATGAAGCATGTTGAATCTAGACTGACTAATCACATCATCAAACACTGACCTTTTCCCCCCAAAATATATCATACAGATCTCCAAATTCTGAAACAGAACATGTCATTAAAGCTGACTTGGGCTTGGAAAACTTCATGATGCTCTCACTAAACTTTACACATTCCGACCTGAATTAATGTAATCTTTGTGTTTGCCAAGGATTTTGAAACTTACGGCTGAAATGAAAGAAAAACACGCTTGCCTTCAGACTCAAACAGCAATGAAGAGTATTATCCTCTCTTTATGAACTATAACTAATCCTTCACAAACAATGCTGAAAATGTTTCTCCCCTTCTTTTGTTCACACAATCCTGGAGTCTCAAAGTGTTAATGGTTTATCCTTATATCCGCCTCACAGATCAATTTGGTCTTTCTGCATTTTGGTCCAGTAATGTAATCTTAAGGACTGCTGTAGTCTAGGACAGGGGTTCCCAAACTTTTCCATTCCAGGACCCACCTAGACAAGTATAACTGATCTCAAGACCCACCAAAATATTTGAGATGGGGCGTGTTTCCTAAAAAACTTGAAACACACTCGCTCCGGTCTGCATATGAACTGTGATGAGTGTTGTTAAACTCATTACGGTGTTCAGCGCAGAAAACACTCTCATGCTCGTTCCTTGAGTATACATGTGAAATGCTTTTTACAAACATATTTACTGTTTGTGTTGATAGATACCCAAATGCACATGAGGTAACGCAAACAACACACTCTTACAACCCTGTCTTTGAAAGTTGAACAGAAGTCAGAGATGAAAGAACAGACCTGAAACAGCCTTTCATGAAATTTGAATTCTCCGGTGTAATGCTGTCTCATTCAGAATGCACTGCAGTGATTGGAGTGAACGGGTTTCTTCTCATTAATAATGCAAACCGAGTCGCTCTGAGACCCTGAAAACACTGCTTTTACAAGTAGCATGCGCATGCTTCACTTTAGGTGCGTTCACATGGAGCATTGTAAACGGTTTAAAAGTCCAATCCAAATGAAAATGCTCCATATAAATACCTCAATCAGAATAAAAATGCCCAAACCGAATATAATAGTAATCGGTTTGAGAGGGGTGGGATAAACTTTTCTATAAACCGAACAAAAAAAAAATTCTGCCATGTAAACACGTTAAAGCGATAACTTCACGTCTACATCATCACGTCAAGGGGTCTGTGGTCGTCAGAATGCAAAATGGCGGCGGCAAAATCAAACTGGAGTAAAACTGAAACAACACATTTATTAAATACACTGAAGGAAATCAATGTATCATTACTACGTAACTTCATCCACACGCTTCTGCTCTTCGGAGGAGGGAGGGGTAGTATTGAGATGCACAGCCACCAAAAAGGTCAGCTTCCTGTGCCCGTCTTTTCCTCGAACCTTCTAGCAGTAATATGCTACAAATTCACACTGTTGCTTGATTAAGAGCAACATTTTATATAAAAATAGCATGCATAAGAAATGATGGAACTCCATGTTGACAGGAATAAAGGACAGCAAAGAGGACAAGCTGATGTGCGCATGTCATAAAGTCATTCCAATTGAAAGCGCCGGAGAATGTAAACGCCAAATCGGATTAGATAACGTCTCATGTAAACAGTCCACCAAATCTTTCAATCGGAATGACAAAAAAGTGTACATAAATGTGGCTTTTGAAACACGCAGCGCGTATACTTATATAAATTAAATTGCAGACTTTGAGATTCGAAAATCACACTAAGCAATACCTCGATTTCTATTTATTGTTGGTATATTGTGCAGCCCTAGACTAAACTGTTTGTGTCTATGTACAGTGTGTCATTCACTGAAACGTAAATTTAGCTGCAGCAAAGTGACTTGCTCGCACAACCCACCTTTTCCCACTCTGTGATCTACAAATGGGTTGCGACCCACAGTTTGAGAAGCCCTGGTCTAGGAGACAAAAAATAAGCCAGCATGTACACAGCTTCCATTACAATTTATGGAGCAGTCTGTAGTACACCTTCAGTTGACAGACACCCTGTAGCTACTCTAGCCACTTTATTTTGCCTGTCCATCTAAATCTGATCATCAACACAAGACAGAAGTGTGCATATTTCAAGACTATCTAGCAAACATTCATTGTACGAACATTCACTGAATCCAAATGATAAACAGGAGAATGACTGCTCAAATTGGAGTTGTTCAGTATAAAGGCCTTGCAGTTAGTATTCTAGCTCCATCATAGAGCAGCAACACTCTTATGCAAGCAAAATGTGCTAAAATACAGCTTGAGCGATCACCTCCTCCACCCTTCCACATTTCCTGTCCTCTTTCTAAAGATGGTGTTATTGTTATCTACAAAAAAAACAATTAAAAATGGTTCAAACTTAAATTTAAAATGAAGATGAAAACTGAAAACATAAAATAAAAAATAAATTAAAATATTAATAATACTATAACAGTATAACAGTATAAATAAAACTAAAAAAAAACTTTACTGTGAATAAAATACAGCATGTACATACCTTGCTAAGTGCTATGCTTCATTTATTCATGTTGAAGAAGGAAGAAATGAATTACTGAATTTAGATTAAAACACTAATACAAGGTTTTATAACTTTATAAATGGATGTAAGCACATGGTCATGTTGTATATGTGTTTAGTATGATTTGGTGAATGAAAAGGAATGGGTGGTAACCCCTCATTTATTCACAGTAACAAAAGTGTTTACAGTACAATACCTAGAATAGTCTATCTCCCTAAATCATACATAATAACAATGTTTTATGGATCATACTGGCAGTGTTTATAAAACTACAAACATACAGCCACAGAAGCAGCACAAAAGGTAGGGGGAAACCAGGAGGACATGTCAAAATAAAGAGCATGAGTTAAAGAACTTATGAGAGATAAGACAATAAGTGTTGCTGTTGTGAACAGACAAAGCCGATATACAGCGTGTCAGAGTGTTTAAAAACCAGCCACACTCTCACGCTCTCTCTCTTTCCCTCTGCACCGCGTGTGTGTGCGTGTGTGTGAGAAAGAGAGGATGGGGGAGGACCCAGGGCGGGACTGCCAATTGAGAAGTGCGTAGCTCTTTCCGGAACCCATGATTGAGCAATCCAGTTTGACCTTGTAAAGGTCACAACACTGGAGCCATGTTCAGGATATCAAAGCCATTTGTTTAAAGAACACAGATATCTAGTGGCGAGCATCAGCTTGTGTAAGGAATAAACTCTGAATAATTTAGTAAATAGAAACATTTCATGTCATTTTGCCCATACTCACTATTAAGTAAAAAAATGCAAAAAGCAAGACAGTTTTTGCAACTCGAGGTCCAACTCAATTTTATAAGAAAAGCAGCTATTTTATGAGGTGGGATTTCATATGAATTTGAATTGTACAAAAAAAAAGATGTAAGAGCTGCTCTTAATAATTTTATTAATTAATTTATAACTTATTCCAATTTTGATTTCATGGGGTCTTTTACCAAAACTCTAGAGCCCATAGTCCACCTTTTTACCAGTCATCGGGAACCAATGGACCATAAGTGAGTGCCATACTGAAAATGACAAAGTCCACATTATTATCAAACCTTTTAGTGCTGTGCGTAAGGCCGATAAACCCTAACCCAAGGACTCAAGGAGCAAGGACTGTAATCCTTATCTACATCATGACTGACTGGTACCTGTAGTTCACAAGCTATCTCTGCCAGTAATAGAAAACTTGGCAGAATTGTGGCCACCTAGAGCGGAAACAGTCGTCATGCAACATGAGTGGGCAGACTAATCTTTCGTAAAAGACGAAACCTTCTTGGCGGTGCACATTTCGACTGGCTGATGCAGACACAAAGCAGGTTTTTACCTGGTTGAGGTACAAATGATATGGCTTCAGAGCGCTACAGATAACATGATACATAAGGAAAAAGTGGTCACTGAGTCCAAGAGACTGTAGAACCATTAAGTCTCTGTTATAACTTTCATAAAACCTTGATATGACCTTGAAGTGATGTTAAAGATGTATTCTCACATATTACAGTATGTAAAAAGAAAACTAAAATTATTAATGCTATGCTTGTGGGTATAAGCACATCACTTAAGGTGTATTAACATAGAAATACACACTATAACACGGCATGGGATTGAACAGTCTTGTCACTCACAGGGTCTGCTGGTCCACAGAACTTCCGAAAGACTTTTGGCGCATCGGTAACATGGATCTCCAGGGCCATGCAAGGTCCGGAACAAAGTTCATCCACCATATTCTGCAACACAAGCAGTCAAGAGTTAACGATTCCCCTGGTCTACCTGCGGTGCCTGTACCAATGAAAGAGCTTATTATCTGAACAGACCTTGGGAAGACATTGGAGCAGCTGGAGGACTCAAGTTACCAGTGTGCCTCTTAATAAATATATAAATTAAAGGATGTCAAAGCAAACAATTGTTGCTATTGTTCTTGGAACAGGTCATTTGCAACAAGACTAGTTCTCATTCACTTTTAATCTGGTTTGATGAGTTAGCCTCTGTGTTTGGTATGTATAACTTTGTGGGGTATGAGAATTATGGGGTGAATGTGAAGAGCCCACCAAGCACAGAGCACTAAACAGCCCATGAGCCATTTTCACATCCTCTGATCTAGTTGCAGTGTCCATAATGGCATCTTTTTAGTTTTATATTTCAAAAAGAATAAGCACTTAGTTCCATTTTGCATCTCAAAGACACAAAGCCTTTCAGATAAACCTATTAACAAGGGTTACATTTTGTGACAACATACAATTATTTCAAAATAAAAATAAAAAAAATCACGAGACCTACAAGTAAAAACATTATAAAAGTTATATACCCAATAAATTACCATCATAAACCATTTATAACCTACATGATAAACTGTTGTGTGCAAAAAGGGATTTTCACAGCAATGCCATGAGAACAATTTCAGGTTCCCCAGAGAACCATTCAGTAAACAGTACTAAAAAGAAAAATTTTTTCTTTCATTTTAATAATCTAAAGAACCTTTTGTGCAATGGAAAGGTTCAAAGGATGCTAAAGGTTCTTCATGAAACCATATACGGCAACCATTATTTTTAAGAGTGTAGGTTATTGTTAAAAATGAAGATAGGGAAGCATCAAAGAGCTTCCCCATTTCACTAGAAATCTCCACTTAACGTCAATGTAACCACAATCTCTGCAACCCCATATGAGCAGTGCTGTTTCAATGATATGAAACAAAGATAATATGGAATATATTTGAGTATTTCAAAGCAATGCAAGGATTATGCTTGAAGAGGAGATCATGGTTTAGGTTACTATAAAATTACAAACAAAAGCTGTGTCATATATATATATTACATAATAAGAGGAAGAGTCATTGAGTGATGACAAGGCAACATAGTTCTAAGTTTTGGAAAAGAAAATCACTGTTCACTATATTATAATTCCACTGAAAGTTCACATGGTCTTAAAATGTATAATTGATAAGATCACAATAAGATCTGCTTTGCACAAATGCACTTTGTTCCAACAGTCAGTGTAAGACAATATGTGACTTTACTATATTTTTTTCAGAAAAACATCATTAGACCCCATTCTCTCAATTTGTGCACTTACACTAGAATAGCTCAAAAATAGTGGCACACTCACTGAAGTGTTTCATAGGCACTTTGCACCTGCAGCATGCAGTCTGTGTTTTGGTAAATCTGAGACAATCAATATGTTGATGAGATAGTTTTCATGGCAACAGCCAAGGACTCCAAAATAGCCTCTGGCTTTAATGACCCGGAACCGAAAATGGCTTATTTTTGGTCTTGTATTGACATTATCAAAATAAATTATTGCCTTTCAGCTAAAATAGAAAGAGAAGAAAGTGATTTATAGAGGCTAAACAGCAAACAGGAATGTGAAGGTTGTTCCGATGATCCAAAATTCCAAAAACGCAGAGCGTTGAAATTGTCAAGAGCGTTCATATATTTTTTTATGCCCCGTCGGTGCCTTGACAGAGAAGTTTGCAGGAGACAGGTGTGCATGCAGTTACAATCAATGCTTTGGTGACTACGCCTTCTTCACTCAATGAATATTTAAACAACTAGAATCTCATATGAGCTGGAAAAGGGAGCCGAACTGAACTCCTGTCTGGACCCTTGAATTGGCATGGAGTTTAAACGGCAATTAAACAGTATAAGCAGCCATAACAAGCAAGGGTTGTATAAATGTATTTGGTTCCACTTTATATGAGGTGTCTTTAACTACTATGTGCTTACATCAAACATAAATGTTAGGTACAATGTACGTATTGTGTTCATGGGGTATTGCAAAACACTTTGGCCGCTATTGAGGTAGGGAACTGTTAAGGCTAGGGACAGATTTTGTAGTTTGGTATGGTTAGGTTTAAGAGTAGTTAGTTAATACATAATAATAATTTAAAGACATAATAAAAAGTGAGCCATGTACTTTTTAGTGGAATAACTGAAAGAGAGAGAGCAGCAACATATACTTACAGTGTACTCGGCTACAACCCCTTTATAAACCTCTAAAAACTCCTCAGCATTCGCTCGATCCATGTTGAACTGTAGAATAATGGAAAACCAAGTCACAATTTGAATATTGAATAAAAACAAACACTTTTTTTTACTTCTATAAATGAGTAAATATAGTCAATCAAGGAATGTACAGTATATATATACACAGTATAAACAAGAATACTTATTTTCATAAGCACATTTGATGTGTTAATCATAATTATGACTAGAAAATGGTGCATTTGACAGGGTTATCCAACAGATTGGAGAAAAAAATCTACAGGCCAACCATTACAATACACCGTTATCACTGTCTGATATTCTTTTTATTGATCACCAACTCAGCCCTGGACATACATGCTTTCTAATAGTAACAAAACCTTCATTGATCCACTGCTGCCCAGGGGGGGCATCCTCTGTACACTATTTTAAGCAGGATCATGTGACACAGCTGCAGCCCTGTAATTGGTCAACAGAGGAATCATTTGGAGATGTGGGAGGCTACTGATCTGGTCACAGAATGTATGGTCGATGGCGGGGTCAGGTTACACCAAAGGGAAAACATAATTGTGTTTGCCCTTGGATCATAGAGAGACTCCTTTTACTTCGCCTACGTTTGGCATTAGTTTGATCGTTTGTCATTTTAAAGAGAGGCTGGTCTAATATCCATAAAATGTGTACATCTTTCATTGCTGAAATCAATTGAACTTTATTATTTGAACATACCGTTTGAAACTTTTGCTATTGTTGTTATATCTAAAAACTAAAATGTAATTTAAATGGAACTAAAATACTTACCATTTGTAGGGCAGATATCTCAAATCCATTTTCTATGATTGACTTGAGAATCTTTCCCGTCAATGCTGGAAAAAAATAAGAGTCTACATGAAAGATGCTTTAAAACCAAACAAAAATAAAATGAAATAAAATAAAACAGCCATGAATGGACCCAAAATCTCTCTAGATCTATAAATAAACCATGCAAACAGACACTGATTTTCAATATTTTAAATCATTCTCCATATGTGAATATATAGCTCTATAGGGTACAGTAAATGTATAAATTAAGGATTTTTTCAGGCCCAATAGATTAAATAATAAATGACTGACAAAAAAGTAAAAAAATGAGAAAGAATCTTATATTTAAAGGTGAAGTGTGTAATCCTAAAAAGTGAATATGTAAAAACAAACAAACAAAAAAAACACATTGCAAAAATAGTGTTTGCCCTTTAAGGACAGCAAAGTATAGTGCAGGGTAAATTCGCATGCTGTTGGAAACATAACTTCTACTTCTAAGAGCAGACTAATCATTAGATAGAAGTCTAATGATTAAGGATTTGAGATGCTAACACAAAGTTTTTAAGTTCAATACCAAGTAACATTGATCTAGGAACTCATGTGATCCTGCTCTATCGACTATGTGCCCTTGCTCTAGGGTGACTGTCCCTGCAGTTAAACAACTAGATGTTGTATTAGCCACATTAAATGGCAAGTAAAACTTTCGAACCGATATGATCATGCTGAGTTAAAGGCTAACAAAAAGTTCACAAGATCATGAAGGAGTGACTTCAAAGGAGAGACTTTGATCTCAATAACACAAGAGCGAATCTCCAGGTCCTCTCCTTTGGACTGAGTGCTGAAAGATTATATTAATAAAAGGCGCAGCGGGGTATGTATCCATTAGAACTGATTTATGGGTTTGTGATGTTAATTGCAGTACAGTAATTTTTTATGTATGTTTTAAAAGCCATTACGAATCAATCAATGCATATAACATGTTTCGGAGAATTTTTCTTTTTTTTTTGAAAATTATATTCATATTGAATTTGTTTCACAGTGCAGTCAGATATGTTGTTTTTTATCTCAAATCTTCAAGAGAATGCACAAGTACTACAAAGCACACAACAAATGTGAATTTGATCTTATTTCAATAGTAGAAACGGGCAAGGATCCGTTTAATATTTCCATCTTTAAAATGTAATATTTAACATTTTCTTAGAACTAAGAGGGAAATTATCATATGTAGTTGACATAGAGCATGGACAGATTATTTCCCTGTGCACAGTAGTAACTGCTCCAGAGAATTTCTTTTGTCACATAAATGACATCTTCACACATCCCCAAACCTCCCTCAGCACCACTGGTGACCCTAAAGGTTCCAATTCTGACAGAAGCTTCCAGACACATCAGCCCTGTTGCTAGGCAATGGTATCAGCGCTGCCTAGCAACACATGTGTATTCCAGTCATGAGCCAGTTCAAAACAAATCAAACTGCTTTTCAATAGACTGAGATTTTTCAGTTCAGAAAACACAGATTCATTGCATGACACCTACAAATGCAGTAACTTAAACCCTCACAATGTTAAAGAGACTTTTTATCAGATAGTAGTTTGGAAAGGAAGTAAAATCAGTTTAATGGTCTGATATCAATAGGTCAGACTTTTACAAATGCTTTCAGCTAAAGCCAACTTTAGTGTTATAGACTTTGGACCATATGGCGTGAATCTCAGAATACATTAATGAAGGATGCCCAAAGTTTAAGCCATTTCACACTGAAGTATCGTGACCTTGATGACAACATTAACCATCAAGAGAAACTCACCTCTCACTGCATACTAGGTTAATCATTGTATTCTATTAAAAGAACAGAGAAAGTGGGCAGGTAAAAAATGAAGAATTGTGTGATATGACCATAACCCTGGACAATAGGGTTGAGTAAATCATTACCTATTTATTATGGTGTGCTGCTTGCTCCAGTATATGCCATGCACAGACAATTCAGAGAAATATGACCTTTACCTTACCTACAGCTACAGTATGCACTGTCACAACGCATACTATATAATAAGACAAAACAAGGTCACACATGGCATAATTAGCTAATTTTCCACAGTAAACACTACAGTTCAAAAGTTTGGGGGTCATTAAGCTTTTTTTTTGAAAAAAAAAAAAAAAGAAATTAATATTTTCATTCAGCAAGGATGCATTAACTTGATCAAAAGTTACAATAAACACATTTATAATATTAAAAAAAGAATTCTATTTTTCATGAATACTTTTCTTTTGAACTTTCTATTAAAAGAAAAGTTCAAAAGAAGGTTGTTCCGGTTGATGTCTGCACTATGACAAGAAATGGTTTGTTTGTTTGTTTGTTTATAGTTTAACACCATGCCAGCTACCCAGGCTATAGAGTGGTGCAGGTATGATGTCAGAACCCTGAAGTCTAATTCGCCACTGGTTCTTTCGAGATTTTCCTATGGGGTTTTACAATTTATGAGAAAAATAAAGCCTGTGTTAAACATAACTTGACGATACTTTGATTACTTTAAAGTAGTCCTAATGGTGTTCAAGTCCATAAAGATATGCTTCAGCGATAAAGGACACTGGCAAAAGGGGCATAAAGGAGAATCTTGGCCTATTAACAAAAACGTATGTCCAAAGTATATCTAAATCCAACCACTGGATTGATTTTGTAAAGTTTGTTTGTATTACACTGCTCCCATCCGGCTTGGTATTTCTTGAGAACTCAAGTGCTAATAATAGGTTTGCGGTATGAAGATGGAGATGAGAAATGGAAAGCATAAAATCATACAATCCAATCTTGCACAAAGTGACTGCATAGGGCATAACTACAGTTGAGGGATGCGAACAACATGCTATTGTAGTCTATAATCCAAAAGTAATGTTACAACACAAGGTGAACAAAGCCACATGACTATACTGAAAAAAATGAACAGAGCGGTTGCCGCATAATCGGTCTAATTACAGTCATGTCGAGGCACTCTCAGCAGGGACTTTCATTACTGGCTATTTTTATTTACTCCTTTTGTAAACTTGGTGGGCTCCAGACCTCCAATCAAAAGGTAATCAGGGCTGCAATCCTCTTTAAATCAGTGGTTGACAGCACTTTTGATGGAGGTCTTGAGAAAAGAAACTCTGTAGGAGGTTGGTAGCTGGAATATGAGTGAGGGTGTGCAATTGGTATGAAAATTTGGTGACTAATAGGGAGTTGACACAGTGCTGACAGGCAAAAGCTAAAAGAGTAACCATAAAACTTTTGACACAATCTGACATTTCTGACTACGAGATGTGTAATATGAAAAGGATATTTCAATAAAGAGGCAAATTATCAGTGAAGCATTGAAACCCCTAAAATAAACATATAAAGTACATCAAAACTGTTGGAGGTCTTGAAGTATGTACTGTTTTTGTGTTCATGACTGATTGGGTCTGTTGTTTGGGTTCTGGTGTGTGTATGTATGTGTAACATTCCCTCCAGTTTACTCAGCCCACAGCAATGTACAAAATCAACTTGGGGCCTGTTTAGTCCACGACCACTATGTGAAATATCTACCTCAGCCCTATCGAGAGGATTTGAGATTTCACAGGTCAGTGCCCTGGCGGCATGCTCCATGAACGGGGATCAGGAGAAGGATTTGGACAAATCCGGAGCGAAGGCTTGGTTAAGAGTATGAACTAGCTTTGGGAGTTTTATACTCATCGACGTATAACAAGCAAAACAACAGTAGGCCAGGAAGGGATGAAGACAGCTATACAAGCAGAAGACAGTCACGAAAGGACTCTGCAGTAACACCCTCGCTAGCTGAACTGCTCCTTTCATTCACGAGAACTGGGTTTGCATTTCCACCAAATCCACCACTTTGGTATCACTTTGAAAAGAAGAATTGTTTTGAGAAGAAATTGTTTTTTGAAAGGGTTGTCTTTACAATCCAGCATTGGTCTGGTAGGATCGCACACATAACTGCAAAAGCATAAAATATAACCATAAATTATAGAATGGTTATCAGAATCCACTAAGAAATTGCTTGTAAGTTCTTATAATTCTATTATTGTGAGGTCTTACAAAAGTCCAATTCACAACTAAATAGTAATAGAAAGAAGAATACTTCAAACAGAATGTAAAATAATATCTGGATTGTCTGGATTCAGTCAGATTTACCGAACAGGAAGTGTTGTTTGTATGCCTGTCATGGTGTACCTTTCATCAAGCCTGACTAATGTCTTCTTTTTAACAATGGGTGAGTAATATAAAAGCCTATTGCAAAAGACAACTAGGCTTATAGTGCATCATTCAGCATTCAGCATGCTACTCGCAGTAAAAACAGACTCTATAACCAATTTAGGAAATGGTTTGACTATCGGTTGAAAAGATCTTGAACAATACATGAATAAATAAATAATTTACTCACAAATCAGCCATAACTATGGCTTCTGAGTAAGTCTCTACTCAACTCTACAAAAGCGATATCTCCAGATGGAAAAAATATTTATTTAGGTTTAAATGCCCAAATATAGCACCAGAAATAACAAAATGCATAGTACAAAATGTACAAAGAAAAAACATTTCCAGTTTTAAAATATTTATATATAAAATATTTATACATGTTCAATCTAAATATTTGTGTATATACATTTTAGGTTTTAGATACTTATATATGTTTAATAGTCTATTGCCATATGGGTCTAGTCCATTTTAGAGCCATAACTTCACACGTTGACTATGTGTGGCGAGGTTTTGGGTCAGGAGGATTAGTGGAACTTTTGGACCAGCATTTAAGAGAATATAACCTAAGTGAGTATCTGGGAAAGGAATGATGGGGTATGACATATCGGCATATTCTTCTGATAATAATGTGCACTTATAAACAGAGATGGGTTAATAATACACTACAAACAGGACATTACAAATAGTAAATATTTAACTATGCTATATCTCATCTATAATAGGTCATTTCAAAGATCCCTGATTAGACATGATGAGTATAGTGTCTGTGTGTGGGCTTACCCTCTGAGATGGCATGAGGTTTGATGATACAGCAGGTGCAGTCTGAACACTTGGCTGTGTTGGAGGGGCCGTGACCAGTAGTGGAGGGGAAGAAGAACTCCAGCTCCTAACAGACAAAAATAGGTATTATTAAAAACACAACCAATCGTTTCTTTTGACTTTATTGGCTTAAAACTAGAAAAATGAATTAAAAAAAGACTTGATTAATTGCTTTTTTGTTACCCGTGCAGCAGACGCTAATGAGTCTGACCCATGTCCTGCATTCTTAGTGCCATCGGTACCAAACTGGGCTCTGAGACTATACGCTGCATCTTTCTGTGCCACACCAGAATCAGTTGGGCCCAGAACTTTCCTCCAGGACGACACTGCCTCATCCCCCATCAGCTCCATAGCAATCACGGGACCAGAGCTTACAAACTGCACCAGATTACTGTTGTTGAAGAAGAAGCGATTTTATGCTTGGTGTTTATGATTGAATTTGTGGTTAAAAACACAAAATGTCTTGCAAAGTCATGTCAAAGTCACTGTAACAATCTCAATGTTGGTGGTTCAGGTGTCAGAGTCTCCTTCAAAAGCAGACCTTACATATAAGTCAATCATTGACTCAGGAAAGACTCACTTGAAAAAAGACTTTGACTGATGTTCCATGTAAAAGTCCGCTGCCTGCTTCCTGTAAGAAAGCCATAAAAGTACACAGAGTTAATAAGTGATCTCCAAACCCTACCATCTCTCGCCGAGTCCTATAGTGAAATACTTTTACTTATGAAACTAAGGAGTAAAAATTGCCTTAAAGTTTTTATAAAGTGTGCACTTCATCTTAAAACAATTTTTTTTATAATTATATCATATATTAATCTGATTACACGTCATCACATGTAAGAAATTAGAAAATATGTCTATGTAACTTCCACATCTCTGACAAGGACTGCCTCTGTCAATGAACAGCTGTTTGCTACTTTGAGGAAAGGTTAAAGCAGCAAAACCTGACCAGGCTAAAACAACATGGTCTATCAGAGAAACTCTCATAGTCAGCATATTTCAAGAGGAAAAGGAAAGATTAACCATCAGCATTTTCCATTCTCCAAAAAATTTAGTGCTAAACCACATGTATAGGGACATACAGACAAAAACATACACTTTGAATTCACATACACAAATACAACATTGTCAAATGATATAGTGCTGATGGGGGGTCTACAAATACAAAACGTGTAGTTTTGTCATTTCAGACATCTAAAAGACAAGGGAAAATTATATTCCCCCTCAAATAATCAGGCTGTCCAAGTTTTAAAGAAGCAAATAAGCGATTATGATAAACACAGATTATCTGACTTCCCTTAAATACTATTGTTAAGTGTTGCAACTTGGGACTGTGTTGTTATGACTAAAACTAAATAATAAATAAAGGTAAATTTATAAAAAATATAATAAGTAATTGTAATGAAACTGAAATAAAAAAATAAATATTAGATTAAAAACTTAAACAAAAATTAGAAAAGTTGCTTTGGCAACTAACTAAAGTTCAAATTGAAGCACTAAAATGACTAAAAATGAAATTAAAAAAAATAGTCTAATTAGTCTAAATAGTCTAAAAAATAATAGTCTAGTTAGAAAATACATTAAAAACAATCATTACTGATGTACAGTGTTTATTACATTATTAATTTTCACAAATAGATTTTAATGTGGGAGTAAAAGCATTACATTTAGCTGATTTCAGCCTTAGTTGAAGTTCATTTAATATCATATTTTGAAGGTAGTGGTTAGATAGTGGTCACAACAAGCTCACAAAGCCCTTTAAAGCCATTTTAATGTGGAATTACCAGAAATGTCCTCAGATTTAACGACTCCTCTAATCTGAAGGGAGGAGGAGCAATCTGGTCTGATTTGCTCAAGGGCACAATTTTATTAGAACAAAATTGATTCAGTTACTCCCTGGTTCTTGGGTCAATTCTCCCTGTGACTGACCAAACAGTATTTGTGCTGGCAGCCCAGATCCATAACTTTTATTTTTATCAGCATCCATACTACCACCATTTTTTAAAATCATAAACCGATCTTAACAAAACAGGCCAAAGAAATCATGTCTGCAGCTTTAAACACTACTTCATTTCTCTTACGCTCTCCCTTCTCACAACCTCAGTTAATAATTACTGCATTGTGCAGTGAATATAATCCACTCCTGGTACTGTGCAAAAGCAGCCCTTAATGAGATGCTCTGCTCTTTGCAAGTCTTACATTGTAAATTGCTTTAGAATATAGAACACAGAATGTGCAAAATTTTTAACTTTAATTCTTGACCTGATCTGTCTGTGCTAAAAACGGTCAGGTGCTCTGAGAAAAACAAGTGTATGCCTTTGTTAGGTTAATGTATAGAGCAAGCAGTGCATGATTTTTGCTGTGATATACTTTTTACCTGAACATGTGACTTTGTCAAATCCACCCATCACCATTTCTGAGAATTCACTCTTGGATTACTTTAAAACTGAAATACCTCATTAGAATAATTAGTCTTAAACCGCTTTAAGCAAAAATCACAGAAAATTCTTTTCTTTGCACCTACTTGTAGGGTGAAATTTTGCTGAAGGACTGCTGCCAGTATCATCATTCTTAAACAAGTCTATTTATTAAAACACAAATGCCTGCCTTACCATGTAAGTTTTGTCATTTTGGCTTTGGTGACGATAAGGTTGGCATCATAAATCATCTGAATAATGTCACCAATTTTAGTGACAGCGTCTGGCTTAATCATAGCTAAAGTCCTGAAAAAGACACAAAACAGATATACAACTTGAATATAAAAATATAGTACCCAAGTAGAAAGCAAATCAGAAAGTGTCATAATTGAACCAAAGTAGAAACAGCCAGGGGATAGATGACATTTTGAAACCCTAAATTTATTGAGAAGAAAGTTTTTTTGAAAAATATATAAAATTCAAGGCAAAGATGCCAGTGTTTTTGCCCAGTACAATATTTTAACTGCCACACTTATAGGCTTATCTAAGACAACAAACAAAAAAATATATACATGTTGCAGCTATTCAGTCTAATGAATGAATAATCTTGTTAATGTTTTATTAAAGAGCTTAAACAATGAAATGATAAAAGAAATGGCCACGATCTCAAAGCGACAGCTGCTGCTGACTTTACAAAGGCTGGTTGATAAATATTAATGAGTCACTAAAAAAAAAAAAAATAAAAAAAACTAATTGTATTAGTTATCATCAAATTAATCATAACGTCTAGTTAAAATTTGATTCCGGGTTTAAAGAATTTCTTTAAAAGGAAATCTTTTTTTTTTTTATTATATTTTGAAGATTGCATATTGCCTTGAGTCTGTCCCTCTGTGATATTTCCTGAATTTATACTCATTGCACAGCACCATGAATCTCACAGGAGAGAAGGAGCAGAGGGAAATAGTGTGATTGTGATTGTGATTGATATCACAGGAAGAGCTGATTCATTAGTGAAGTAATCATTGTTCAGTGATTTTTAATAGGATGGGACACAGCAGCTCATCTACACTTTTAATAAGAATCACATTAGCAGGTGTTTGAGGAGGAGCGGCCACAGGAAGGAGGAGCGGCCACATCTTGTGATATACAATAAGCTATTCATCACACTAAATAAAGAAGATGATTAAAATGTCTGGTGACAATCCGGTTTAAAGGAATAGTTCATCCAAAAATCTTAGTGGAGGGGAAGATTATCAGTGAATAATGCCAAAATTTAGACCTTTTATCACACAAATCTATATTATGACTTCAGAGGACTAAGATTTTTTGAAGACTTTCATTTTAACATTATTTTAATTTTAATATAATTTAATTTATTTGGTGTGAACCTTTCCTTTAAAGGAATAGTTCACTCAAAAATAAAAATTCTGCCATCATTTACTGAACCTCATGACGACAATCCAAACCTGTAGGACTTTCTATGGAACACAAAAGAATATCATTTTGAGAAATGTCTCAGTGTTTTTTATTTTCCATTCAATAGCAGTCAATGGTAACAAAAACTTATTTTGTGTTCCGCAGAAGAAACTTACCAACTTTGGATTGATATACAAAACTGTTATATAATATACTTATGTAATATTATAATCATTGGAGGAACAAGCTGTAATCACTGCCTAACACGTTCATTGTGTCTACAGCACCATTTCAAGAAAAAAATAAATTAATTCTCTTTAACCTTTATTTAACTGACAAATTTGGATTTTGATGGCTGCAATACACTCCAAAAAAGTTGGGACACTTTGTCACATCACTTTTCCTTTTATTATACTTATTAATGATTTGGGAATTGAGGATTCTAATTGTTATAGAATTGCGAGTGGAATTTTTACCCAATCTCGCCTGATACAGGTCAGATGCTCAATAGTCTGCGGTCATCGTTGCCATGATTCTCCTTTTCAGGTGGGGCCATGCATTTTCTTATAAGAGACAGATCTGGACTGTAGGCAGGCAGTCAAGCACATCCACTCTACAGTGTAGAGTGTCTAGAAACCACTCAAATGTTGCACATGTAGAATAAGGCATGGCATTGTTTTCCCAGGAAAGATGTCATCTTGACGGCAGTGTATGTCTCTGTACAATCCCAATTTACGCCTTCACACATATGCAAGTCACCCAAGGTGTTTGTACTGATGGACCACAATACCATGACAGATGTTTGCTTTTGCACCTGTCGCAGATAAAAGTCTGGATGGTCTCTTTCATGTTTGGGACTGAGAACTCGATGATGGTTTTTCCCAAAAACAAGCTGAAGCGTGGACTCGTCTGACCACACCACACATTCCCACAGTCTTTCGGACCATGTGAGATGAGCTCGGGCCCAGAGAACTCAGCGGGCATCTCTGCATAGATTTGATGTATAGCTTCATGCCTAACGAAAATTCAATTGTATTTCTTGATGCAGGTTCAGACTGTTGGTTTTACAAAGTACTGCTGAGCCTATGTGGCTATTTTTAACACAGAAGCATGACGGTTTCTCACGCAATGCCATCTGAAGCCTTGAAGGTCAGGCACATTCAGCAGAGGTTTCCTGCCTTGGCCTACATAGACTGAGAGTTCTCTGGATCCTCTAAATCTTTTCACAATATTGTGAAACACTATATCACAATAGATGGTGAAAGACCTAAATACTTTGCAATCTTGCATTGAGAAGTGATTTTTGAATTGTTTGACAATTCTCTCATGACATTTGGCACAAAGTGGTGAGCCATGACCCATCTTTGCTTGCAAAGACTGAGCCTTTGGTGGATGCTGGTTTTATACACAAACAAGATACCACCATCTATTACCAATTCACCTGCTGCTAATTAAACAGTTTAATTTCTATAATCTTTTTATTTTCATTTTGCCTCTGTCCCAACCTTTTTGGAGTGTGTGTTGCATCCAGCAAAATCACTTTTTTTATTTACAAATAACAATTAATTTGGCCAGTGAAAACATTTAAAAAAAAAATTCTGTACTTTTGTCAGTTAAATAAAGATTTAATAGAATTAACACATCACAGATTCTTAATTGTATTGCATTTTACAAAATGTCCCAAATTTTCTGGAATTGGGGTTGTAAATGACATGAACTAAACCTAATCTCTAGCTGATAACAGGACACTTACGAATTGTAACAATGAAACATGTTCTGTAAAGCTGTTTTGAAACAATATGTATTGTAATAATCTTGAATTAAATTGAATGGCAGTAAGAAAGTCATACAGATTTGGAAAGACATGAGGATGAGTAATTAGTTTTCATTTTTTTAGTGAACTTTCCCCTTTAAGGCTAAATTTTTGTGACTAGGTCTTGCCTACGCAGGAATAAATTACCTCTCCTTCTTACTGCCCAGTTTGTTGGCTGTGTACTGATCCCCGTAACCTATGAGGTTCAGCTGACGTGAAAAGATGTTTACTCGGTTGCCAACAAACAGATCCTCTGGATGAAGCTCATCAAACTTGGTCCTCCGTAGGAAGGTACGCTGATTCTTCACGTCAAACTGTATACGAGAAACATACATGTAAAGGGACATAGCTCAAACACAGCTGAAAATCAGGGTCTGAAATCTGAGTATAGGAACACACCATCTCCACGGAGCCATCTTTAGGATAGTAGAGCAGCTGGTATCGTCGCAGCAGAGCAGCGCTGGGGTCGTACCACTCAGCCAGAAAGGCAAAGCGTTCCTCCTGTGCATAACACAACAGACACAACAACACACAGAGTCAAGCCAAGCCCGGCAGGGGAATGTTACTGATCTGACCTCTTGCTTGGACAGGGAGTCACAACAGCCGTGCTTTGACCCTCAATGCAGACAGGCAGCTGGGCCTGTTAACATGCTGCGTCGGAGGTTCAGACCTCGAACCAGCCCTATGAGCCCCTGGGGAGCATCGCTGCAAATGGGGAGCAATAATCCAGCTGCTGAAACTACTGCTCGTAAAATCATGCACGACGCACTTGCACAAACATTAGGGCTGCACAAATATGGAGAAACTGAATATCAATATGATCGCTAATATATTATAAATCCACACGTCATCATTGGAGGGCACAACCCAAAAATGATGTTGTGGGCCCTGTGATGAGGAGGTGCTATTTAGCTTTTACTCACGGGGCCTGGGAAGATGAAATTATTTGTCGCAACACTGCAAAAAAAAATAAAATAAATAAAAATAAAATCCAGCTGCGTCTGACGAACAAAAAATATATAATATAATAAAACAAAACAATCTAAAACCTTAATACAATGTCCTAAACCCAACACATAAAGGCTTTCTTCCATATTAATCTAATAATTAATTGAAATTATTTTGAACAAAAATAAAACAAAACAAAAGAATTGTGAATTAGTATGCAAATTAGGGTTACGCCTATAAATGTGATATATATCACATATTTATTAATAACAAATCAATAACAATAACAATATATTAATAACAATTCTTTTGTTATTAATATATATATGTAGGTAACTGTTTGTAAATACTGAGAACTAGCAGACAAAAAAATAATGCTTTGAATATAAACTAACATTAAACATATTTAATGGCACCAAGACAATGCAGTACAGCTCTTGAAAACAAACTATAGTGGCTATTAAAATATACTGTATCAAAATCACAGTGTTACTGTTGTTCCACTATTAAGTAGCTGATTTCACCTTGATACCAATGCAGAGGTGCCCTTGAACAAAACATGGAGAGCTCGCATGTTGGTGTGATCTCTGTCCCCTGCAGAGCGCCACCTTGTGGGTGAAATTCACAGCACAGGCACGTGTGATTGATCGAGGGGCATGTAACTGAGCAGTGATGAGGACATTTCTGTTGATCAGTGGACATCAAAAGTCAAGCAAATGAGAGTAGGCCTACAACAGTAACTCAGAGTAGTTATTAATATTCATAATAACTGACAATATCTGACAGATAATCATCTTCAGTGTTTATTAGAGTAGCAGTGCTTTGATGTTGCATTTCTAGGCACTATGCAATCCATCCTTCAGGCCACATGCTCGATATTTCATAGAGACAACATGTCAATACTGAGCCCTAACATGGCATCACATTATCCAAACTAATTTAACAACAGATCATTAGTGCATCTGCAAAATAACACAAATGCTTTCTTATTCAGCTTTCCTTACAGACTCAATAAGAATCCCTTTAACGTAATTGAGCGGTCTATCTTGAATCTGACAGGGCCTCTTCCCCAAACAAGAGCTATTTTTACCTCTGTGACAGAGTACTGGTAATGAACAGCCTTCTTTGTACAAAAATACACTGAGGCACAGGTCTGAAAAGCCAGGAATCACATCTCGAGACTCTATTTACAGTCATACTATTTGTCCGGTGCTGTTATTGTCTGCACTGACATCAGTAGTTATCACCTCGTGTCTGAAGCCTTATACCGCTCAACAAGATGTAAATATAAATGTGAAGACAGCCAAAGACATTTTTTGGCACACTAAACATTAAACAATTTACACAAAAGAGATTTTCTTGCTTTTTTTATCTTGCTTTCCATTACTAATATCTAACAATTCTTGAATCAAGATACTTTTACTTGAAGTATAATGATTTAAGATATTAAGTATTGTTTTATGAAAAAATAACTGTTAATTCTTAAAACAAGACAAAATATCTGTCAATGGGGTTAGTAAAATAATTTTGTTTTTCCTTTGAATTAACCCAATAAAGTCTTTGCTGACTGTATCATACACAAATTTCTAAATAAGGCCTTTAAATTATCAACATGATGAAAATGTAATAACTTTTATAGTGTTAGTAATATTTTAAGATGAACACTTACTGGACTGAAGCAACTAAGGTTTACTTGATTATCTATATATCATTTTCAATAAATCATGTTAAATTGTGAGTATCGAATACATCAGGCTTTTGAGGAACATTTATTTGTACATCTCTCAATCATCATTGTATCGCATTGCATTTTATGTTTTCCCTCCACAAAACTAAAGAGCTTTGATCATAAAACTAAGCATTTAAATATCATCTTACTAAGACATTATTAGGAGATATAGAGTATATACAAATAATATTGATATACATTTTTCTAAAGGTTCAATAAACTGTTCATATGTCAGGGCTTCACAAAGTTAAAGTTATCTTTCTCACCCCACTGACAGACATTTTATCATTTAAAAAAATATTTTTTGTACTGGAAAATAAGACAAAAATACAGAGTAATAAAATTTTGCCGTGCTGTGCTTTGACAATATGACAAAAACAGCTCTCATAATAAAACATCACCCTACATTTTCATGATCAAAACTACTGAGGAGTTTTATGGCATTTCACCAATCTAAGTGGGGAAGATTCGGCAGGTAGTCGTCCCCTACGGCTTTGTGCAAAATGAGAGCTATTATATATCCACATTCTGCCCGGGCCAAAGTTACCCGAGGACATCTGTATGTCTAAAAAGATAGATGGAAGGCTTTTTCGCTAATTTTAGCACCACAAAGTGCACCCTATTTGTTGTTCTTAAGGGCAAGTGTTTTTTCTGTGAGTGTTTACAGCAGGAATGAAAGCACTTTGAAGGGGCATAGGGATCTGAATTAACATTCCAGCACAATGAAATCACTGGTCTCCTGGTTAATGATCCTGGCCAGATCGAACTAGATAAAGCTGGGCTTATCTGCCACCTCTAACACTATGAAAAATAGGGCTTTCCTCTCAGAGCCCTTCTTGGAAGCTGAGACTTTCTCAGACACCTGCTGTTGCCCTATGCTATCACTGCAAACATTTCATGCTGTCTGCATGGAGATGGATCAATGTACACTACTTAAGGAGACAGAATGTGAATTGGAAAATAAACACAGCATCGAGTACAACAGAGAAAGAAAATTAAAGTATCCTGTTACCCACAGAATAACAAAGTTTAGATTGTTGTGCAAATGACACTAAAAAAGCATATTATTCCACTCAATGACATTAAAGCTTTTGATTGAACTGGGTCTGTAATTTCAACTAAATTTCAACCCTTCTTATGGAGGCAAATACTGACATCTAGTGGTGTATCAATTGAGAGCTTTCAGAACGTCAAAACTGTCCAAATTTAGTTTACAAATTAAGCGGTTACAAAGCTGTTTGTTTTTTAACTGATGAAGAAGTGTCTTCATTTAACTATAGGATTTAAATGGCCAAGATGCTAATACCAACTTTCACAGACTAGACTTCATGATTAGCTCTATAACAGACCGAATTACAGTTTACATGAGATGTTTCATGTTATATTTTATATTAAGTGAACGCAAAACATCTCAGTGGATTATGTGACCTGTATTTCTTTCGGTGGAAAAAAATAAACATATTGTTACAAAGCAACTTCGCCAAAACCACAACAAACATTCATAATACGAGTTCAGTCCTTCATCACTCACATCTTAAGACTAGAAAAAAAATACTCTCACACTTACCATGTCTGAATTAATTTATTAAAGGAAAGATAATGTTTGTTGATTGTTGTTTAACAGACGGTTGATTGTCTTCCTTTAACCTCGCTGTTAACTCCCATCACCATAGCAACAACATCAGACTGCTACCGCCAAACACAATAGTAAAACATATCTCACGTGGACTCGTGAAGATATTCCGCTGTGATTTAAGATTTGGCTGACTTCGATTTTTAAAGTCTGGTGAACATACAGACGCGAATAGTTTGCTTGTACGATTATTTACCGTAACCCGGAAGTAGTCGTTTCTCACGTTTTTACCGCCAACTGATCCTCGCGCGTGAGTTTGTTATGGTGTGGACTTTGACTTAAGTTCAGTATTATTTTGACAGAATTGTTAAGCTATTGGCTACAATTTAATTTAGCTTGCAATGCTGCAAACCTATCACAATATAAGACAAAGGTCTTTTGTTATATAATTTCAAAAAGCTATATAATGTGTAGGTGAGGTTTATAGTTGGAGGAATTTCCACTAACCACAACAGTTCAAATGGATCCCAGTCCACTCATTTTAGATGGAGGTCTTGCAACAGAACTTGAAGCAAGTGGATTTCAGTTACAGGTAGGTACTATTACACAGACTTATTGTCACTAATCACAGTTTACTCACTCATATATTACTGTATTTGCAGGGAGATCCACTGTGGAGTGCAAGACTTTTGCATACAAACCCACAGGCCATTAAGGACGTACATTACAGGTAATTGCAGGCTTAAGTTCTGCACCTGGGTTGTCAAGCAGTGTGCAAAGTGTGAAACATTGTATAATGTAAAATATTTTAAAACATTTTAGTAAAAAAAAAAAAAATATATATATATATATATATATATATATATATAAAAAAAAAAATAATAATATAAATATATATAAATTATATTTAAAAATATAAATATATACATACATACATACATACTCTCACCTAAAGGATTATTAGGAACACCATACTAATACTGTGTTTGACCCCCTTTCGCCTTCAGAACTGCCTTAATTCTATGTGGCATTGATTCAACAAGGTGCTGAAAGCATTCTTTAGAAATGTTGGCCCATATTGATTGGATAGCATCTTGCAGTTGATGGAGATTTGTGGGATGCACATCCAGGGCACGAAGCTCCTGTTCCACCACATCCCACAGATGCTCTATTGGGTTGAGATCTGGTGACTGTGGGGGCCATTTTAGTACTGTGAACTCATTGTCATGTTCAAGAAACCAATTTGAAATGATTCAAGCTTTGTGACATGGTGCATTATCCTGCTGGAAGTAGCCATCAGAGGATGGGTATATGGTCGTCATGAAGGGATGGACATGGTCAGAAACAATGCTCAGGTAGGCCGTGGCATTTAAACGATGCCCAATTGGCACTAAGGGGCCTAAAGTGTGCCAAGAAAACTTCCCCCACACCATTACACCACCACCACCAGCCTGCACAGTGGTACCAAGGCATGATGGATCCATGTTCTCATTCTGTTTATGCCAAATTCTGACTTTACCATCTGAATGTCTCAACAGAAATCGAGACTCATCAGACCAGGCAACATTTTTCCAGCTCGTGCAAATTGTAGCCTCTTTTTCCTATTTGTAGTGGAGATGAGTGGTACCCGGTGGGGTCTTCTGCTGTTGTAGCCCATCCGCCTCAAGGCTGTGGCTTCACAAATGCTTTGCTGCATACCTCGGTTGTAACAAGTGGTTATTTCAGTCAAAGTTGCTCTTCTATCAGCTTGAATCAGTCGGCCCATTCTCCTCTGACCTCTAGCATCAACAGGGCATTTTCGCCCACAGGACTGCAGCATACTGGATGTTTTTCCCTTTTCACACCATTCTTTGTAAACCCTAGAAATGGTTGTGCGTGAAAATCCCAGTAACTGAGCAGATTGCGAAATACTCGGCCCCTGGCACCAACAACCATGCCACGCTCAAAATTGCTTAAATCACCTTTCTTTCCCATTCTGACATTCAGTTTGGAGTTCAGGAGATTGTCTTGACTAGGACGACACCCCTAAATGCATTGAAGCAACTGCCATGTGATTGGTTGATTATATAATTGCTTTAATGAGAAATTGAACAAGTGTTCCTAATAATCCTTTAGGTGATGGTATATATAGGAGGTATATAGATATATTTAAACAATCAGAGATATATTAAAAAATAACCTGACGTATCCAAGCTTTATAATGGCAGTCAACAGGGGCCACGAGTATGAGCTGTGGTGTTCCATCCATCATAAATGTAATTCGCACTGCTCCGGCTGATTAACAAAGTCTTTCTGAAGCGAAACAAAATTCAGCTTTGTCATTAAATGAATAAATTCCATTCTAAAATATATTTAATTAGAAAATAGTTACTTTAAGTTGTAATACTATTTCATAACATTATTGTTTTTACTGTATTATTGATCAAATAAATGCAGCATTGGTGGGCATGAGGGTTCTCTCAAAAACATCTTAATAATTGTGTCATTCTGTATTTCTGCATGCCTCTATTCCGTGACAAGAACTATTTAATATTTGATGAATGACTAATCTGAATTTTTAAAATAGATTTCTTCAAAGCGGTTCTGATGTCATAACAACAGCCACATATCAGGCTAGCATTGAGGGATTTGTGAAATATCTTGGTCTCCGGCCTGAGGAAGCGCAGCAGATGGTGATGTCAGGTGTTCGACTGGCGAAAGAGACAGTGCGTGAGTTCATGTCTCACTCACCCGAATCAGGTGAGTGCAAGTCTAACTTCTGCTAAATCATTCATTTGATCTAGTTTCTGCTACACAAAATCTAAAATGAATATGTCCTCTAGAAGACAGAAGACAGCCTTTGGTTGCAGGCTCAGTGGGTCCATTTGGGGCGTTTCTACATGATGGGTCAGAGTACACAGGGGCTTATGAGGACAAGATGACATTGGAGGTAATGCAAGATGAAGCTCTTTGTCTGCCTAAGCTGCCACCTCACAAGAATGTCAAGTGCATGTTTTCTCTTTTGTCTTAGGAGTTGAAAGATTGGCATCGTCCACAGATCCAGTGCTTGGTAAAAGCTGGAGCTGATCTTGTTGCCATGGAGACCATTCCAGGTCTCAAAGAGGCGGAGGCTTTGGTGGAAGTACTCAAAGAATTTCCCGAAACTAAAGCCTGGCTTTCCTTTTCCTGTAAGGTGACTGATATTAACGATTAAGCGTTCCTTGAATTACAAATACTGCACGTATATTATGATATCCAATTAGAAATTGTTTTCATAACACACTTGCAGCCATTTACGTTCTGATTAAAACAAATGAGAGTGTGCTAGAGCTAGACATTGCTTTTAAAGGCACAATCTGTAAGATTTTTGGAATAAAATAGCTCTAGAACAATGTTATATATTTTTTCACGTGTGTACTTGTGTATATTTAACCAAATGTTTCCAACAATGTTTAATTTCGAGAAATCAGGATGTAACCAGTGTAACAACCCATGTCATTGCGTCATCGCGTCATCTGTCAGTGATGTCATATCTACGTTACATTTGATTTCTGGTCCTACTTCTGTAAAAACTTTGGAATCACCAAAGCCACTTTAATATTTTGTGTTTTATTAGACATGTGAGCAACTATTTGGACACCTTTATCGACATAAAATTAATTGTTATATAGCTCAACATGGTTAGTCTTTTTGTTTGAATCTCGTTTTCTTGATTTACCGCTAGTAACATTTTTACCCAAGTAAAGAAGAAAACAATATTTTGTCAATTGTCTAACATGGCATAATCAGAGAGCTTTATTTGCAGAAACAGTAATACAGCATTTTCTCTGACAATATATTTTAAAATTAATTGCATGCCATTTAGCAACTCAAGTCATCCAGCTTTTATTAATATATTCTAATATCGATCTAGCTTACTCCAATACTGCAATGTAAATAAAATGAGCAATGTAATAAAACTTTAATGGATGAGTAGTGTAATAAAACTTTAATACATTGCTCATCCATGAACACGATTTCTGCCCGAGTCCAGTCGGATTACTTTTCATTGGCTGTGGAGGTGAAGAAGACAACTCCCTTGATTCCACGCTTATTCACAGCATCATCAAGCTATGCCTTTATTGTTTTCAGTAAGCGTACTCTAGCGGCGAAACTTGCAATAGTGTGCCTTTAATGTAATTAATGTTTTTCAGGACATTCATAATATTTCAAGCGGGAGGAGATTTTCTGAGGCGGTTCAGGTGGCTTGTAGGTCCACACAGCTGGTTGCTGTGGGGGTGAACTGTTGTCCTGCTCCTTTGGTGAAACCGCTTCTAGAATCAGCGAAGTCACACAAGAAAGAAGATTTAAGCTGGGTGGTCTATCCGAACAGTGGAGAGAGATGGGACCCCAAAACTGGGTGAGCTTAATAACTCCTGACTTACAATGGCCATCGATTTATTTATTTATTTTCAGTTATTTAATTACATTTACATGGTTCCAACATTCATGAAACATTTGGAATGGAAAATTGAATTTAAAATGATATTAAAAAAACAATTAACATTAATATTTGATTCCATTTCATCCCACATATTTCATATCTTAGAAATAGCTCTTTGTAAATGGAATCTTTATGTAATATTTTTTTTTTCAAATTAATATTCTTAAGTTGATCAAAAGTGACAGTAAAAACTATTTCAAATAAATGCTATTATTTTCTATTACCCAAATATCAAATATATTACGGTTCCATAAAAATATTAAGCAACACAACGGTTTTCAACAACAATAAAATAATTTCTTGAGCACCTAATCAGCATATTAGAATGATTTCTGAAGGATCATGTGACTGAATTTGGTTTTGCAATGACATTTTAAAATGTTAAAACAGATAAATTAAAATATTTTCATGTTTCACATTATTACTGTTTGTTCTGTATTTTGATCAAATAAATGGTAAGCATAAGAGACTTCTTTCAAGAACATTAAACATTTTTACCAACCCCGAACTTTTGAACTATAGTGTAATTAAATAAAAAGTCAATCCAATAATCGCAAATGACTGCAAAAGTCAATAAATTGATTGGCCAAAAGTCTGATTTACTTAGATCGTAACGGACTCAATTTGTCTAAATTGTTTCATTGTGTGAGTGGCTGTTCTGAAACAATTTCAGATGGATAACGGAAAAACAGACGTCATTTGCCAAATTAAGTCTCAGCTGGAAAGAACAAGGGGCTTTGTGGATTGGTTAGTATCACATTGCACCAGTAAATACTATGACTTGTTCTTTCCTGTTGCTCTGACTGACCAAGATTTCTGTCAACAGGTGGCTGCTGCCGTGTTGGTCCCGCTGATATAACTGCACTGAAGCAACAACTACATGTATAGATATGACTCATGAAGCCCTTCACATCTAGTTGCCTATGAAATAATGCACTGATGTTTAAGAAGGTGTATAAATATTTTATTTATAAATAAAAATAATGCCAACACTAGATTCACATGAGTATGAGATTTGTGAGGACTAAACATTGAACATAATACATTAGATGTTGCGCTGTTAAAGGAAGAACACAATCACAATGCACATAACATGGAAGCATTCATGCAACCTTTGCTCACAGCGTTTCACAAAAGACAACATTATTGTAATCCTTCAAGTTAGTATTTACAATAAGATAGCGCCATCTTATTGGACTATTTCACTTCACTATAGCCCGACTCTGATCCACTGACACATTAAACAGTCTGATATCTTTATGATAACCTAGTTTGTATTTTTTTTTTTTAGACTTGCACTAATAAAGCCATTGTGTATAGAAGCAGTCTTTATACAGAACAGTCCTCTATGTAGTGTTCTGTGTGCACTTTATGCAGATTATTCATTTTTAAATCCATACCATCCTCCAAATATCTACCATCCATCAGTAACATATATCCACCAAATAGCATAACTGAAATGGAATGATGCTATTGATCAGAAAATCAAATATTCACTAAAAGCTCTTGGTACACTTAAGGTGCAGTCACATTTTAGCAAAATTTCACAGGCAAAAAAAAAAAGTTTAGAGATGTATGAAGTAAATCTCTCACAGATTTCGCTTCGAAACCAAGCAGCTTTCTGTTGGTCATTGAATCCGCACGACCAAGTTATCGCTCATGTAGAATCATCCTGTCGCATCTTGACCACTATTTTGGTGAAATTTCACAGGCAAAAAAAAGCCCATTGTATACAGCACACAGTCATTCAATGTGACCAACTTGAACCCATTGCGAAAATCTTTCACCCTCAGGCAAAATTCACGATTGCATGGATTTTTCCCGCAAAAATTCGCAACACAATGTGACTTGAACTTATTTAATGATTAATTTATTCAATATGTTTAACAAAGCAGCATTTTGACCTGCAGGAAGTTACTTAACCTCTTCTTGGAGAGCCATCAAGTAATATTTTTAATCTTATTGCCACATTACCAAGGCCTGTGGAATTTGCTTCCCTTTGTAGTAAAATGGTGGAATTACAAGAACGTCCCCAACGAGAGCTCATGGTTCATTCCTTATGGGCATCAGACCAGCATTCTTATGGTTACCAGCCCTGAATGTTAAGTACTATGCCACACCATTTGGCTCACAACCGCATCTATCATATCTAATTGTAACCTTTCATTGTTGCCAACAACCTTGAGAGATAAATATTCTTTATCTTTTTTCTTGTTTTAAACTGGTGAAACCCAATTGGCTCTTCGGGAGGAGGGTTGGACACAGATTTAGTCAGTTATGTCTTCATCCAGGTCACTGTCTGGAGAGCCTCTGTGCCTGTACTCTGCTGTGTTGGACAATCGCTTCCAGCCATTGTCAGACTTGTTCCCTGTGCTGAGGGACCTACCCAGGCGTTTCACCGCTCGCTCCTCAGAACCGTCCTCTGTCGCAGCTGATGAAGCCTGATGATGGAGATCATGCCTCAGATTTTCCAGATTCAGTGCCCATGGCCCCAGCTTTTGCCAGTTCACTCTCTGGAAGGCCATGATGCAATGTAGATTGCCTCCAACCTATAAAAATATCATTGAAATAAACATATGTGAAATATAATTATAATATCCAAATTACTGTAGAAATGCCATTAGTGATGCAAAGGGGGTGAATTTCCGGAAACGTTTCAGGATTTTTGGAAAGTTTCTGGAAATTTTCCACTCCTTTTCATTCCTAAGTACCATCACCATAGTACCTAAGTCACTTACCTTCTTGGTTTTGCGATACTGAATGCCCCTCTCTGTATGGCGAATGTCTAAGTATTCTGGGTTCTGAGTATTCAGATCAGTCACAATATCTGCCCATCTGATTAAAAATAGGATTAGAATGTGTGCGTCATATTTATTATTTTATCAAGAACTACAATTCCACAAAATGAACCATACTTTTTACAGTGGATTGCAGGGTGTTTCCTGCTTGGTTCACCAATGAGAATCCAGTGTTCCATTTCATTAATCGGCAGTGGCCCCCTGTAAAAAATAAATAAATAAGCTTCATTCTTAATTTGAAGAAAAGGGTCTTGTAAAAGTTAATAAATGTCCTGTACACTTGACTTTTATTTACTGTTACACCGGTGCTCAACAATAAAGATGTCCCAGAGTCAGTGTGGGAGATTTTTTGACTTTTGGTGGATCGTCAAATCTCGCATTCGTTGACCTTGTACATGTTGCCGTTCAAAAGTTTGGGGTCAGTAAGAATTTCAAAATACAGTTAAAAGTGATGGTAAAGTTGAATTTTCAGCAGCCATTACTCCAGTCTTCAGTGTCACATGATCTTTCTGATATCATTCTAACATTCCAATTTGGTACTCAAGAAACATAATTATCAATGTTGAAAACAGTGGTGCTGCTTAATGTTTTTGTGGAAACTATGATACATTTTTTGAGATACTCTGATGAACAGAAAGTTTAATATAACAGCATTTACTTGAAAAAGAAATATTTTAACAATTTCTCAACATTAAATTTCTTAAAAATTAAAGGACAAACTTCTGAACTATCATGTTTGTGCTGAAAACTTAAACATTTGGCATTCAAAAAATGAAAACAATATATATTAAAAAATTTTAAAATATATTTTCATATTTTCTGGCTCACATTTAAATACTATGTATAAAATGTATATTTCTTTTTTTTCTTACAACTAGAACAACCTGAATTTAACAAATTTGAGCAGAAAATGAAAACCAAAGTTGCTGAATGACGCACCTGTATGCTTTGGCTGCTTTTAGTGGTGTAGCTTCATAGCCCACAGGACAGAAGTAATGATTCTGACAGTGGTAAATGTAGGCCATGGATTCATCTCGGAGTCCCTGCGTCAGCTTCAGCAGCGCCCCCTCAGCTAGAGGGAACAAACATGCTCTACATTATGCTGCTCAAGTATCTTCATGACACAATAAAATTCTTTTAGAATACAAACTATATCTAAACCTAAACAGAAGATTAGAGAAATATCAGACTGGATATTACATTTGAACAACTGTCTGCTGACTCTTCAACAAACTACATCAAAAGTGTACTTGTAGAAAAATATGCTGTTGCAGCCTCTGTTCTTATGAAAAATGATTCAGACGTCACACACCTGTCTCTCCTGCCGTCTTGTGCTTCCCATGAGGTTTGTACAGAATATAAGAGCATCCCCGGACACGGAAATTTTCGTTGATTTGTCTGAACCATCTGCACCAATATAAAAATACATAAATGTACACAACAAATTAAGATTTTTTTTTTTAAACAAATACTTTTAATCAGCAAGCATGCAATTAAATTGATCAAACATGACAATGACTTTTACGCTGTTTAAAAAAATCTATTTACAAAACTGTTCTTTTAAACTTTCACATACAAAAAAATGTATCACTGTTTCCACAAAGCAGTACAAATGCTTTTAACACTGATGATAATAATAATAATATTAATACAAAAAATGTGTTTTAAGCACTAAATCAGCATCTTAGAATGATTTCCGAAGGATCATGTGACACTAAAGACTACAGTAATGGCTGCTGAAAATTAAGCTTTGCTATCACAGGATTGCTGTTATAAGTGTATTTTACTTAAATAAATGCAACTTTGGTGAGCACAAGAAACTTCTTTCCAGACCCCAAACTTTTTAACAGTAATGCATGTATTAATGCGTGTTAACACGTTTTGAGAAACTGCAAAAACTACAGTAAACTCACCGCATCAGAGTGGCATTGCCGGTAAATGGTCCAAATTTGATATCTTCAAACGGAGGCTGGAAACCAAGTATGTTCAGCGCTTCTTCTTGAGAAATAGGTGGGAGACTGAACAAATCAATCCTAAAGGTTACTCTTTGCAGTTTCTCCCAGACCAGATTAGAAATCTTAAAATAGATCAAACGAATGTGCTGTTTTTGCTCCTAAAAATACATATTTCTTGTATATTTTTGAACATTTTGTGTCAAGTCTCATGCATTAAATCAGCAGAGTCCTATCCAAAAATCCCATAATTTACAATCTGAATTTAGCCATCAAATGCAAAATGTGTAGATAAATTTCAGCAAGAAACATACCTGCCTGCTCCTAGAGTACTGTAGAGAAAATTCCAACAAGAGACAAGTGAAGAGATTCCACATGAGGTTTTATACTGGGGTCGGCTGATGCAGTACCTTGAACATCAGAGGGGATAGTTGTGAATTCCAAAAGTGGTTAAACTTGTCTCATTTCTCATTCCAATGAGTGTATTACCATCTACGGAGGTCCAAGACTTTTCTCTGTTTGATCTCCTCCAGAGAAGCTTGTGGTGGGAGATCTTGCAGGTTTCTGCTGAGCCTGTCAGATGATTTCATTTTCTTAGAGTTGAATTTCTTTAAATTACCTGAGGAAAAATAATCCTTTAACAATATTTTAGGTAATATATCAGACTCATAATGGTTAAAATTTACATTCACGTATGTAGGAAATACTTGTTTCACTGATATATATATATATAAGACCTTTAAAATGCAGTGAATAGTGGATTAGCAGGAGTTTGGATAAAGCTAAGCTCAAAGTTAAGCTTCACTAAGCATATGTAGAGCACGATTATCATTCTGAATCTGCCTGGAGTTATTCGTCTCGGCAAAGATTCCTCATATCAGTAATCACACAGTCTAACCATTTCTAGACACAGTTTCAGCAGGCAGGAGTTATGGCACACATCCAATGCATTCTCTTCTCTCTATAAACTCTGAATCTGGGATTAATTACAAATTAATTAGGTGAAATCCATGAGACACCTGTGTCAGTAAGGTCATCACTGCAGTTACATAAACCCCAGCAGATGGTCAGTATTTGTTTGGCATATTTTTGCTCAACAGCTTGTAGATTAAAAATGGCCCTGTTATTTCAGATTTCACTATTAGTTTATTATTGTCATAATAAGCTTAAAGTGTCAGTTCACCCCAAAACGAAAATTCAGTCATTAGTTACTCACCCTCATGTCGTTCTAAAGCCGTAAGACTTTCGTTCATTTTCGGAACACAAACGAAGAACTTTTTGATGAAATCTGAGAGATGTCCATCCGTCCATAGACTGCCTTTGAAACTTGATCTTTGGCGCTTCAAAAAGATCATAAAGAGAAAATTTACGATCTCTTTATGATTTTTTTTGCAGCGTCAAAGATCAAGTTTCAAAGGCAGTGTGGAGGGACAGAAAGCTCCAAGATTTCATCTAAAAGATCTTCGTTTGTGTTCTGAAGATGAAGTAAAGTCTTACGGGTTTAGAACGAGGATGAGTAACTAATGACTGAATTTCACTTTGGGGTGAACTAACCCTTTAATCTGACCAGACCTAAGAAAGCATGATGAAATATATAATATTTAAAAAATATTTTTTAAATATAAAAAAATTGGAATTTCAAATTCCTTGCACTGATTCAAATTCCCCAACAGTATGTAGATGTCAGCAAGCATTTTAAAGAGACCCATACTTGTTCTGGTTTTCCGGGTTAAAACCGCATCAAAATCAGAGGTGTCAATCTCCCAGGCCAGCACAGGCTTGTTGCTGGATGACACAACCTCCATATCACAGTTCCCATCTAAAGACACACTTATCCCCCCAGAGTGACTCTGGGAGGAGGTTGCAGTATTGGTCTTGACTAATGATATCCCACTGTCTGGATTGGTTGGTGGCGCATCTTCAGATGTGATGACGGGTCGGGCTCGATTGAGCAGAGCGTAGTCCGAGCAGACGGTGTAGAACTTCTCTCGGGAGTGTGTAACAGGGCAGGTCCATGGAAGCTGGAGCTCTGCACTGGAGGCCCGTCGCACCCGCAGCGCATCACGCGTCAACGGGCTCAAGAAGCTGCGCTCACGCTCATCCTCTCTGCCCGGGGCCCGTGACGGGGCCTCCTGATCAGTTCTAGCAGATACCTTAGCGCCTTCACTTTCCACAGTGTTAGGCATTGAACGGAGAACTGGGACGAAGGTTAAGAGAATAAGTTACAGGTGCACTCCTGCTGTGACGGCTTGATCCCAGAAGAGAGCTCAAAGAAAGAATCTCATCCACTGACTACAATTAAGAATAAGACAGAAAGTGCAACAATAATAAAAACGACTGTTAATATTGCTTAATATTTTGGTGGAAAACAAAATAAACAGTCATGAAGGTCTCAGGTGTCATCATAAGATGACAACATTGATGAAAGGTTATGCCACACTGATGCCTGAACATAAATATTTTAAAATGGCTTTGAATTCAACAAAACTACAGCCATTCGTGTAAACAAAAATAAAACACTTGGAATAATGAAAGTATGGAGGATTTTTTGTGAACTAAGGTGTGGTGTGACACTGTTGTCTCCATCACCAAGATTAGTTATGATTATACACTAGGCCAAAGATTGCTATTATTTGAAATGATTAAACTGACAACACCTTTCAATAATGTTTAATATTTTATATAGACTAAAGCTAAATGGCACCACATGGTTGAATTCCACCCTACATAATCACCGTCAACAACACTACCATCATTTAGGTCGTTTTTAATCGATGGAGGTCGGTAGGCATCATTTCAGGACTAGATTGTAAGATAAATCGCTGCAATGTAAATTTAAACCACGATATAAATAATACAGATATATCAATAATAGCTAAGCAGCATCAATGTAGCATCAATGGGCCCCTTACATGAATGTGCGTTCATAGCGCAAATATTTATCCTTATTTACTTAACCATTATTAAAATAATATTAATAAAAATTAATAATAACAATCACTGTACACCTACCTTGCCAATTCTGCAGGAATACTGCGCTGCGCGACCCGTCTCTGTTTGACTGCCTAGCTGTGTTTTAGAGGACTCTACCAATCTCAAACACAGGGGTGTTGTGCGACATATTTTTCTATTAAATATTTCCTTTATCGCATTTAAACCGTCTATATGACAGTGTATCGTATTACTGCAAAATTTCTAAGAATGTTTGTATAAAACATGTAATGTTATGGTAGATAGTTTTGTAAATGAAGATAGCCTTAAAGATCCCACCTCCATTGTTGAAATCGCTGAGGGGAAGTAGAGCGTGGTCGTCTTGAAAAGTGGACTGAACTGCCTGTCAATGAACCAAACAGAAGCAAAGACCAGGGCAGGTGAGCAACAAGAGTCAAACAAAGCGATTTTATGAAGTATGTTTAAAATCCAAAGCGTGGTTCCATGTGAAACGATTTATTGAAAATATTGTCCCTGTTAAACCCATATGCTTTTAGAATAAGTATTTTGTAGTTTTGGATTTAACCCGCAGAAAGTTACCTGATAATTTTGATTGTTGATGCATGACACCTCAAAGCTTTTTTTTTTTTTTAAAAATAAATAAATAATAATAATAATTTATATGTACTTTTTATTGTACAATTTTACTATTATTATCGTCATCATCATCATCATTATTAAAATTTACAGTATTTTGTGTACAGTATTTTTGGACAATTGTCTTTTTTTTTTTACAAAATAGTAAGCTCATATATATATATATATATATATATATATATATATATTTGTGTGTGTGTGTTTGTGTTAATCTTTTATCACGACAAATATAATATTAGCACTATAACATAATGATTTACAAAAGGTTTATGACTGTGTCTCACCTAAAGAACAAATGATGCAAGTACTGAGTTGGTTACAAATTAATAGTTACTAATTGCCAATGCAGGCTAATCTATAACATGTAGTCTGGACTACGTAAATGGATTATATTACATTTTAAAATACTCATAACCAGACAACAGTTACTTTTCTATTGATAACATAATTACATGTTATTCTGACAATGGCAGTGAATTATTCTTTGTTTCAGGGGAAACCCCGATGAAATATAATATTTCATGCACGTCATGTTAAGATATATATTTGGAATTAAATTAACATTTTATTTGGAATCACGAACTGACTGCGATTTGGAGGTAATATACCCAGCATTTGATTAAGTATCCTTACTAGAATGATGTTTCTAGAATCTAACCAGCATGGCTTGCAAGCTGCTAATAATCGACACAGACTGTGGCATAGATGATGCCCTGGCTATCATTGTTGCTCTCGCAGCTCCTGGTGTGAAGGTGTTGGGCATCACCTGCTGCTTCGGGAACACTAATGTGGATAATGTATGTCAGAATGTGACGAGAGTACTGACAGTCTGTCAACAAACCCAGGTCAGTGCAATTAAAACAGTACCGATACAACTGTCAAGAACTAAAATGAGATTGCATACTATAATATTGTTTTCCCTCAGATTCCAGTCTTCAAAGGGTCTGCTGGTCCTCTAGTCGGACCTGTGACACCATTTAAAGATCACTTTGGCACGGATGGACTTGGAGATGTTCTGCAGAACTCTGAGGTTTGGAAGATGCAGATTCAGAAAGAGCACGCTGTTCATGCCATGATACGACTGGTGAATGAAAACCAGGGGGAGGTAAATAAATAACCACCTTTAGTTACAGAATAATGATGTAAAAGTCTAAATAAAAAGAAGTATTAAAGAACCTTTGAAGCACAATCTCCCGGTTTCACAGAAAAGGCTTATGCTAGTCCTAGACTAAAATGCATGAGCTGTTTTAACTGAAAGCAACTTGTACTTGTTTCAAATGCCATTGTTTTGTGTCAAGATGCACAACAGTAATGTTTTTTCTTTGGTTTATAAAAGCTACTTAAATACCCTAATTGAACTAAAGCCTAATCCTGGTTTGGTCTAAGCCCTGTCTGTGAAACTAGGACATAATGTAACATTTTCCATCAACTTGCATATTATTTTGCTTTTAGTTAGTGAGCTGTCTTAGTTCATGTGTACACATCTTAATTTTGAGTCACTATGGACCCACTTTGCAGGGTGTTAAGGTTGTGGTATTAAGAGTATTCATTACTGAAGACTGGCCAAAATTATCCACAAAAAACTATAGATGGGTTACAGCATACTTTCAAGTTGATAAAATGGCTTACAATGATTAAAATAAGACTAAACAAGATTTAAAATAAGCTCAAATGTAAGCTAATATAACTTTTATTTGTTCCCTCAGCGCTGTTTTTATTTAAAAAAATAAGGGTTGTAAAATAATCTGATCAATAACCCTGTAATCACCAAATCAAACTGGAAAAATTTCATTTTCAGTATATTACCACTTAAATAAAGTTTGAAAAGAGCAGATTTTTCATTACAGCTGAAGTATCAAGAAATATCTTGGGGGGCAAACATATATTGTTTTTAAAAACAGGGGTGCGAGGAGCTTGAAGTCAAAAACTTTAAGAACCAAAAGCAGTTAAAGTGACCTCTACTGAATGTTGTGATGCCATCTTGTGGTTGAAAATGGAATGCGTTTGCACAGCCTTGTTTGTTTACATACACAGGTATCTCTCATAGCTCTTGGTCCACTCACTAACTTGGCTTTGGCTGTTAGTTTAGAGCCCACCCTCCCTCAGAAACTCAAGGATCTGTACATTATGGGCGGCAATATGGAAGGTAAGAAAATAGCTGGTGTACCAAAACTGGGCACTTTAAATGTATACCTCCAAATCGTACTTTTCCTCTCAATGATTATGCATTACATAAAAACAAAGCCGATGCAGAGAACAGAACATGTCAGGACACGTAGCCTATAAAGCTTCATCTCCCCACGCTGTCCACTGTTCCAGGGAAGGGAAATCTGACCCCAACTGCAGAGTTTAATTTTAGTATGGACGCTGAATCTGCTTACATAGTTTTGGAGGAATATACCTGCTCGACTCACATCGCAACCTGGGAGTTCACTTGCAGAAACAAACTGTCTTGGGTAAGAGCCTCCCAACATGAGCAAAATCGGTTCTTGCATGAACATACTGTAGGCCTGACAAACCTGTGTGCTTCATATTTTTCCAGGAGTGTTTTGATGAGATGGTCAATCAGGATACATCAGTTGCTCGATTTATGAAGAAGATAACCTCCAAGTGCTGGGCCTACTCTAGAGATTTCTCCATCAAAAACAGAAAAGATGTGCTCTTTGGGCAAGGGTTTGTACCCTACGATGCCTTCGCTGTGGCTGCTTGCGTGGACAACAGCGTGATTACAGAGAGTTTACAGTGTGCCGTGCGCGTGGAGCTACAAGGTGTATTGGGACGAGGCATGATGGTTGTGGACCCGGTCAATACACTGAAGAAAGGCCATCTTGCATTTGTGATGAAGACATGTGACCTTAAAAAGTTCAGCTTGATGCTCAAAGCTTCTTTACAATTAGCATAGCAATAAGCATATTTGCAATGCATTTATTTTACACGATTTCGATCATAAAATGTAGAATCATTTTAATGCTTTGTACTTTTAATGCTTTAATTCTTTTGACTAGATATTCAACAGTGTTTTTGATCGACCTGCATTGACACCATTCTATGAGAATTGAACTGAGCTGGACGATCACATCACTGTTTTCCTCAGTGCCAATATACAGAAATTAACTAAATTAATCACTATATTTTTATAACGGAATGAATCAATACTGAATTTAAGGTGGACAGTGACAACATTTTCTTTAAGAGCTACTGTGCAGCCAAAAATTATTTGCCAATTAGTACTGTAAAGCTGCTTTGACACAATTTCCATTGTAAAAAGCACTATATAAATAAAGGTGACTTGACTTATTCTGCTCAAGAGTTAATTCATCCAAAATCAGTTCTGTCGTCATTCACTCACCCTCATGTCATTCCAAGCCCTTGCTTCTCTTCAGAAGATTTGAAATAAATGTTAATATGGATGATGTCTTTCTGAACTTTTTGAAGCAAATTTTTGGTTGTGTGGGCTTTCAATGGAAGGGCAGAAATCTCTCAGGTTTCATTAAAAACAACTTAATTTATGTTTCGAAGTAGTAAGAAAGCCTGGGTTTGAAATGAAATGATAACAATTACTTTCCCTTTAAGCAAATTCAAATTTAAGTAGAAATAAAACAAGTCAATATTCCAGCCTGATATGTTTATTTCAACCAATGTGACCAAACGCTCACTCTTGAAGTGACAAATGAATGAACAACACAATTCAAATTCTTTAAGCTCCCTCAAATTAAAAGCCAATTTCAGCAAATGAAGCCTTTTGCTTTAAGCAGAGGCCAATTAAAAAAATAAAATCTCAACTTCTGAATGCTTTTACGATTTGGCTTGGACTTGGAGGGGTTCAACTCAATGTGGTAATGTAGTCTTGGCAACCACTTTTATCTTCCCATATGTTAAATCAACCAAGAAGTGTGGCCAGAAAATGCTCTATAATGAAATCATCAAACCAATATAACAGCATTGTAGCAGTGGGGTTTTACGCAAAGTGCTTATTTTAAGGTTGAGTAACACTGCATCTTGTATTTAATACAATAATACTGGACCATATACTTGAATTCCAAACAATGCAGTATTACTCAAAACAGGGAATCTCTAAAATGGTAAAGAAAAATACCCCTACAAGGGCAATAGAATTAAACCAATGTCGTCAATCTTACGTTCATTGTGTCAGTTAAAATTTAACTTAAGGCATTTTATGATACCCCACTAAAATAAATAGGTCTAAATTTTGAGGGGGACTTGGAAATGCAACACTGGATTACCAATGGACATTTGTACCATTACAATTCAAGGTTTTTTTTCCAATCATTAAAATGATCTTGGTGTACATCATACTATTCAACCAGGAAAAATAAAACAAGATTAGAAACCACTGCATTTTCTGTTGCTCAATGAGGATGTTCTGCCTCAGCCATTGTTGTCAGGGCTGTTAGGCCAGGGCTCCGAGTGCCAGCGATTGAGTGAGGGGGACCATCCCATGTTCCAGGGGTTGTAGGTGCGACCCATGTCGTTGGGGGCAGGTGTGGGCGGTGCAGTGTGGCTGACCAAGTCAGGGAGAGCAGAGGAAGTAGGAGGGTTGTAGGAGTGCAGGGTGGAGTCATTTCCAGTGGACCAGATGGACCTGCTGAAGGACCATGGACTGCGTGCACTGCCCAAAATGGACTAAAGACAGGCAGAAAGAGAAAGACTATTATGTCACAACTTGCAAAACTACATTTATATACAGTCATGGGAAATCTGAAACATTAAGAATCTGGCTTATTGCTATAAAGACACAAAACAGTAATGTATATATTGCTTTTGCTGGCAAAGCTGAATTTCAGAAGCCATTACTCCAGTCTTCAGTGTCAAATGATCTTTCAGAAATCATTCTAATGCCAAGAAACATTTCTTATCAATGTTAAAATGGTTGTGCTGCTTTATGTTCTTGAGGAAACTGATTTATTTGAAATCAAAATCTTTTGTAACATTATTAATGTCTTTACTGTCACTTCAGATCAATTGAATGCATCATTGCTCAATAAAAATTTTAATGACGCCAAACTTTTACAATAGTGTGGTGAGTGAAATGGCTCAAAATTCATCTGAAAATAACCTTGATATCAAGGTTATATATAATGTTCTCTATAGGGCTTTTCACACTTGAAATAGTTAACCCTAGGTCATTGTAAAACCATAGGTAAAAGGAATCCTGGGTTTTCTTGCTTCATGCTTAACACTACTTATACTTTTACCCAGGTTTACAATTAATCCTGTACATTTGTAAACTGACATTTCACACTGTACTTTCCTAAACCCTGGGTTGACGTCCATATTTGAAGTGCGTCACCGATTGGACGAACACAGTACTTGATATGTTTACATAAAGGCTTTAGCATTACGCATCCACATATTATATATTGCAGAATTTGTTGACTGACTGCACTATGAAGTTAATCCTGAATGACATTTCAGACTATAAAGGTAAGAATGAAACTCTCTTCTGCACTGCAGTCGTCGAGTTTTCTGGTGACGTTTGACATTTCCCCCCCCCAAACGCTAAAACTGCTGTTTATACCACATGCAGTGTTTCCATGACTGTCTAAAGCACAGTAATATGAGTACACTATTGGTTGTCGGTTGCTAAGCATCTAGTCTTAACATTTTAACAACTCCGTTTCACACTGTACAATGTTGGCACCACAATGCGGGGTTAACACTGCAAAAACATTCATAAGCCTGGGTAAAAAGCGGTGCCAACCCTGCATCTAAATTACAACCATTCAAGTTTTTACCTGGGGTTAAAAGCTGTATTTAGAACAATGATAACCCGGGTTAAGGGCAGTGTGAAATGCTTTTATGGGATCAAAGGTGTCCTTCTGAATGTGACAAGCTGACAAGGAAGAGATATCTTACAGTTGTTGGGGTTGCTGGGGATCCAGTGCTGGTAGCCCAGGAATTACTAGGCTCAGTGTCCCAGATGGACGGGGACACTGGGGGGTACTCAGGCCAACTCTGCTGGGGCTCTGAACTCTTGGGAATTGTCATACCTCTAAAAACTGAAAGAGAGAAAATAACTATAATATTAGATATACTGGCATTGTAAACTTAATTTTAGCATTTTATTTTTTAATTCTAATTTTAAATGCAAATAGGTTTTTGCATACCTCCAGAGAGGTTAAGTGGGTTGTTGGGTCCAAAAGCAGAGAAAGCGTTAACTGGACCAAAACTGGGGCTGCTGGTGGTGTCTATTGGGCTCCACAGTCCAGAGCTAAAAGATGTACAATGACATTATAGATATACTTGCAAAATCAGATGGGGAAGATGGTTAAGCAATGTTTCATTATGAGGACACTGCACCTGTCAGATCCATCACTCTCCACTGATGTCATGTGAGACAGTGTCACCTTCCCCAGACTGTCAGCTTTACTAGCTGAGCCACTGCCACCTGTGAAAACAAGAGCACACAACTTGTATAACATGTACGTATAAATGTGTTGCACTTTAAAAATAAATATCGGTTAATGGCATCGGCCAAATTTCCTGATTGGTGCACAATTACATTACAGTTTAACCATAATCACCATCATATTTAATAGACAAACTCACCAGGGCTTTTGTCATAGCCAGCAGCAACAGCTGCAAAAGTTGGATTTCCATTTTGACCAGGCAAAGAGGCCGACTTGGTGAGCTTATTCCCTGGAGCCTTCTTTAAAGTAGCCTCGCTATAAAAATATACAAGAAAAGTAACGTCACTCAGGGATTTCCATGATGACCAAGAAATGCCTTGAAGACATTTACCCAAATGAGTTCTAGTAGTATGTGCACTTTAAAGCACAAGCCTGTTGAAATTACCTGCTGGCGTGGAACACGCTGCTGTAGCTTCCACGAGGCACCAAGCTAGGGGAGGTTGGGGGTGGGGAACAGGTTCTGGAGATGAGAGAACTGGGTCCTTTCAGGAAGGGGTCTGCATGCATGGTCTGCATAGATATCTGTTGAAGACTGTCTGCTGCTGATAAGACAAGAGACAAATATTTAAATTTTGGAATACAAGTACACAAAATAGCAGGTTGACTCATATATGAGCCCAGGTTATACTTTCCGGACTCATTACTTACGGTTGCCAGTTTTATTGAGAGGAACATCCCATTCTGGTGGGGGGGACTCTTTCTCTCCTTCTGATCCACTGCTATGACCCAGCTCTGACATGGAGCCGTTGGACACAAACTTTCCAAGTGGAGATAGCCGGTCATCACCCATCTTCCCACTGACTACTAGGACAGACAGTAAAGTTCATTTCCAAATGGTTTCTACAGTTAACAGATATTCAAAAGTTGTGTGGAAAAGCTGAAATTTGACACGTACGTTTGCCCAGAGCTCGTGGTTTGGAGAAGCTGTGAATTCCTGTATTGGCAAGGGTTTTGGTGAAGGTCTTGCGCTGCTTATCCTGTTTTTCCAGGGGTGTGACGTAAGGGAGTTCTAGAGAGCTGTGTTGCAAAAAATTACGACACTGATTTTAAACTGATCCGAGTAATAATAGAGATTGTGCAAGTCTGATGCAAAATAAAATTCTTTAATTTAGGAAAAAATATTTATATTCAGTATTGTAAGTTACAGGTAAAAGGTTCACTGGAAACTTACAAGATGAAGAACTTACAAGACCTACAATATGAAGTGTGTCATTTCTGCCCCACTAAGGAAACCTCGGGTAGCTCAAATAAAACCTAAGGTCCCTATCTCTAAAAGCCCTGATATACTTCAAGGGAAATCAAAGAACGAATGGGTGTGCTGCCATTTCAAACAAAGTCAGGACAAAATGAATTTCGTTTGGAGTCCATTTCGGTGATTTGAAATGGCTCACCAGTCCGAAAACATCCAGAAAACATCTGGCTCTTAAACACCTATGAACTGCCATTGGTCATGATGATTACGAATAGATGAGTGAATAAGCTCCACCTTATTTGACATGGAAAGCTTGCACAGTGAATACACAGGAAAGATGCTTTATAGTTGAAATTGAAGCTTAATTTGTAAATTCTGATTCCTAAAATTTAAGTGGAACTTTACTACACTGACCCTGATACAGCGAGAATTTGCCCCCCCTATTTAATACTGTAGAGCTGTTTTGAAGCAATTTGTATTAAAACGCTATATAAATTAATAAGACTTGACTGGAGTGCCAAATTGCAGAGCTGGTGCAAGCATAGCCACATCGCTATGATCAGATGCTTTCTTAACTGCTCTTTTCTCACTGCTATCATTGTTGTGTTTGTTGTGTTACTTAGAGGATTGCATGCAGCACATATTCATCTAACACCACTCACAGCAGCTTCAGCAGAAATCTCATCTCTCCTGGATGGCTGCAAATTATATAAAACATCCCGGAAATCGTTCTTTCCAAATCTCCCACACCTATCTTGAATGCAATTTCAACAAACTTCTTGAACAAACTGAACAAACCTGGATTTTTCCACTTGGCTCTCCTTCTTTGTGGTTGGTTGTTTCTTAGTTTTTGGTTTAGTAGGGAAGGGAGTAATTTCTTCTCTTTCTTTTCCATTGTCCATTGACAGTGTTTTTCCTTTAACCTTCACTGGCTCCTGGTTAATAAGACAAATTGTAATCAAGAGTGCAACTTAAAAGCAAGCTTTTTTGGTAGTGCTCTGGATGGTCTAGTATGTCTCGTGTATGTACCTCTTTAATATTGGCCTCCATGTCTGGGTTAGAGGTCTCTGTGGTAGTAGAGGAGCTATCATCATTGTCTGCCAGTGGTTCTTTGAAATCTTCTCCTTGAGCCTTTCCCTTTGTTTTCCTCTCTTTCTCCTCTTTCTTCTTAAGAGCTTTTGTTTTATTCTTCACTTTCCCTTTTGATTCAAACACTGAAAAACATAATGAAATTAACAGAAGTTATATTGTGCATTTTGCAAATTACACTGACTTCTGGGACCAACACCTGGCACAGTAAGTTGAATGTTAATCTATTATGTTATAATTCTATGTTGTTATATATTACCTTTGTTTTGTGAGAACTGTTGTGAATTGTGTTCCAAAGACACATTATTGGCAGAAGTCTCAGGCCTGTCAAGGTCTTTATCCATGGCTACCAGGAGTCGACTGTAATCCTGATCTTCTGTACTGTTGGCCCTTGTGCTGTTGGACTGTGAGGGCGTTGAGCTCGGGAGGTCCTCCAGGAGGCCTGAGCCCTGCTGCTGTTGTTTGGAACTCCGGGCCTTTCGGTTAGTCAGCTGATTGAGTCCTTGGCCACTATCTTTATTGAGCTGAAAGGTGGAAGAAGATTGCATAGATCCAGAGCGGCCTGAACCAGATCTGGGCTTGCTGTCTGGCAGAACTCCGTTGCTGTTGGAAGTGGAGTGTGGACCACCTTGCCGACCCCCAGTCCGCCCACCAATGCTTGACCCGTACATTCCTCTTGTCGAGTTCTGGTTTGAGTCCGCAAAATCATTCAAGCTGCAACAGATTAAATGCATTTTGTAAAACTAAGATAAAATGATGTGGAGTAAATCAGAGAGAAACAAAAATACATCACTTTTTTATAAACTAAAAATAATTCCTCACTCACTTAGCATCACTTTGAATTCGTACAATTTCCCTGAGATCAAAAGGTTTTCCAGTCTCCATGGGAGAGTTGGATTCCACAGACAGCCGTCGTTTGAAGGGCTCCCATATTCCCTGGGCCTCCAGATAGGCAGTAGCAATGACCAGCAGGAACATAGAGCTAGAGAAATATCAAACTGTTATTTATCAACAGATAAAGAGACAAGTCCTTTATTAATCCCACGTGTTAAAATATATAGAAATAGTATGCATTAAACAGAATAAGAAAGATCATACTAATACACTACAAACACAATGCTCAATTTACATGATATACAAAGGCCTATCTATAGCAAAAATTAATTTAACATGTCAAAAATGAATGCCAGGGTTTCATACTTTATTCATACTTGAATTTTAGGCATAACCATATCCAATCCTCTACTTTTTCAAAAGTTTGGGGTCAGTTTTTTCGTAAAGAAATTAATATTTCTTAATAATTAAGTATTAATAGTTTAAATTACTTTTTCATCGAAAAAGTAATTAAAATAATTAAAAAGAAAAAAACGATTCATTTAAGATGAATTTTTTTAATCTTTTTTTAATCTTCTAATTAGATGACCAAATGTGAGAAATCAGACCTCATAATGAGGGAGACGATGATGTAGAGCTCAAGCTCCCAGTTGGGTCGGGGAAGGGTTTCGGCACACACTGCCAACATGTGATATGGCAATGATGCATTCAGTACGAACGCAAACACTGAGCCCCCTGCAGTCACCAACTTCAGCTCCCGAATCACTCTGGATGATGTGAAATCTGGTGTAAACCTGCACATCACAAGATGTTAATTATCTTTGTCCATTGTGTCATTTATGATCGAACTCTCTAAAATAAGGCATAAATGGGAATGAAAATCAAATTTTAGCATGAACCTAAGTTTTAAAGACATTACTAACATTTATATTTTGTTAAAAAAGAAACCACTCACAGTATGACGAGGTCTTTTGAAGTGTTTGGTTTGAGTGCAAATTCTTCACAGTTGAGAACTTTGAAGCCATAACCCTCACATACATTGCCACTGATCTCCATAGATCGAATGTGAATCGGGAGAAGCCCTGTGTTCTCCAGCCTGAAAGTCCTTCGAAGAGTGAAGTTTGGTTCCTTGGCTTTAACTTAAAGAATTGAGAAACACACACATTCAATCAGCATGTGTATGTGAATAGAAAGGTACAGAATCGAAGTTGTTAAGAACGAAAACATAAGAATTTTTATTTAATTTTGACACCCACCATCTGAACAGTCTTTGAGAAAAGCCTCGGTAAGTTTAAACCTCAGAGAACTGCCGAGACCTGGGGCTTTACCAGCCAGTCTCAGACTCTCTGTGGTGCCTTGACCATGAACCATGATCAAGTCTACTATCGTCAGGTTGTTCCTGTGCAAAGATGACAATGGTAATGTGTAACAGCACTTTCATAACATTCTATTTTCAGCACTCATTTAGCACACTAAACTTACCTGACGACTAGCAGAGAAGAGACACTGTGATTGGTAATGGGTCTGAACCTAACATTGAAGGATTTTACCTCCCCAGGCATAAGGAGCACGTTGTATACGTAGGGCCGAGTAAAACCTTCAACAAATCCTGTGGAACTCTTCATCACTGAAGACTGACAAACATACAGAAATTTCAGCATAGAGATATACCACATCCACTGTGCAGCAATTCTTGATTTGGGTGAAAGGAATTTTGCAAAGTAGAAGAATTATGTTAAATTGATTCAATTATACAATGAAATGTCACTACATGCTCACAATAAGTCCTTGTTACTTACATAATTTTTATGGACCTGGAATTCCAGTGTATTTGTGTCAATATTGATATTGGACAGCTTTCCTAAAGGAAACCTTTAAGGAAAAACAGGAAAGAAACATCCGATGAAATCAGTTTTAGGGCTGCACAATATTGCATAAGAACTGACATTGCAAAGATTTTGTTTTTCATATTGTAATATGAAAAACACATGAATTTTCTCCAGATTAATAGCTCTATTCAGAAAAAATGAATCATTACAGTAATTTTGGCTGATTTTGTAGGAGTGTGCATTTAAAGTTTAAAATAAATAAATAAATAAAATTTAAAAATCTTCCCCTGTATCTGACCAATTCACCAACTATAAAATAATTAGTAAATTGATGTACGATTTTTTATTAATAATAGTAAATTGCCGCCTTCGTGATTTCATAAGTGCACTAAGCCATATTATGATTTTGAATTTGTTTCCATATATTATGTTTTTTTTTTTTTTTAAACTGAAGTCCGTAGAAAGTTTCAGAAGAATATAAAATAATGGAATTATATTAAAAAAAAATTCCATATACATTTACTGTACATATGTTTTCAATTCTGGTTTCTAAAGACTGGTCAGGTACAAATACATTTGTACTGAATGTTTCTCTTCAGGTTTACACATCTAGCACTATTCTGTTAGTAAAAAAAATACAGTTTACTTATGCAATGCTACTGCTTATACATGATCATGTGTTTACCATTACATGTATTAAAAACATTTTCTATATATATTTTACCTTTTTCATTTTATTAATTTTCATTTTATTGTCATTGGGGCACTCTGTCATACATTTGGGAAAAAAACTTCTCTCTCTCTCTCTGATGTTTCAAAGCTAATCTTTAAATGCTGTGAGAAGCATCTTGGAAACAAAGGTTTCTTTCTGCAGTCAAGGTCAGTTAGACTGGGGAGTTTTAGGGAGTCAGATAAGATAAGTACATCAGGTGGGCATATTATGGAATGTTGAGGAAGACCAAGGTGGATGAAGATGAACTGGAAAATATATGATACATATATGATAAAAGGAATTAGAAGACCTTATGATAATCTGTTAATTTTTTATCCAATGAATTTCAAAAGTTTTTCTTCAATGAAAAATTAATATGATTTTACTGAATATACTTTGTTTTGCTTAGAGCTTATTTTTTGGCTCTCTAAAGGTAGAGATTGCCCCAATTTTTTTATTTTTAGAAAAAAATTTGGTTTATTGAGTGGTCTGTGAATTTCTACCACACTTAATACAAAGTAAAATATTATCTGGAGATTTATTTATTCTTTTTTCAATTTAATTTAGCAAGCTATATTTTGTTTTCATATATCACCACACAGGATTTTTCCTACTGGTTCAGATATTTACTTGCCCTGCTAAAAATTTCACTGGCCTTGATACAAAAAAACAAAAACAAAATTGAATCCATATCAAATTATTTTATGAATGTAAGTGAGCTATGTTTATATTCTGATTTCAAATTGTATTTTTTTTAAATATGTTAAGCTGTACCACACTTTTTTTCTGACAACTTTCTGTTCACACTGTTTTAATCCCTCATTTCTTTGATCAAACCTCTCACCCTTCTCTGCCTTTGCCCTTCTTAATATATACCTTTCAATGGTCTTACTTTTAGATCTTACTGGACATACATTTCAAGATTAATTATAAAACAATCACTCAGGCAACAGGGAAAGCTAGAACTGTATGTTTGCTTATATCATCAAACAACAATTTATGAGATTAATACCATGTTTTTCTCCAAAATCACTATATAAAGTCAGTTGGAGGGCTTTCAGTATGAATGAAAAAAAACTCTCTAAAGTAGTAATGAGTAGTTTTTCAGCAAACTACTTATTCACTTACTTGAGTCATTCTATTTTTCAGTACTTCAACTTGTATTCAACTAAATTATTTTTTAAGTAGCCATACTTTTATGCTTTCAATTTTTTCCACCTCTGGCCTGCGCAAGAGAAATATTATTTTCTTATGTGTATTCAATCAATGCTACTGCTTATACATGATAAATTTTGTTAATCTTACATGAGCTACATAGATTTCCTTCTATGATCTTTTCATAACCTTTAAATCATGAGAAAAATTAAATTTGATTTTTGACATATAGATATGTATGTAACCATTTGCATGTATTGAAATCAGACTTTCTGTCTTTTATTGTTTTTAAGATATGTTTCTGACAGGAGTTTTCAAAAGAGAGTTAACTGTTTAAGAATGTAAGGAGACGAACCAAAGGTTTCAAGCAGATCGCTGCCCAATGGAAGTTATGCCGTACATGTAAGAGTTTTGATTGATGAGAATGAAGATACATGCGTTATCTTTTATTTTTATGTTTAAGTAATTGGGTTACTTTTGTGTAAAACATTTGGTAAAAAAAACAAAAAAAAACTCAGATTTATTGCTTGTATGCTTTTCCATCTTTCTTTGATGTTATAAAGTTAATTTACAGTTTTTATGAGAAGCGCCTTGAGAATAATGACTCATTCTGCCCTCAAGCTCAGTTAGCTGGGAAGAGGTTAGAGAGTTGGATAAGATGTTTCCAATTAAAAAAATATTTACACCCGTCAGTTGGACAACTATTATGGGATGTTGGTGACTATTATGGGATGTCGATGAACCGGAAATTGTACTTATATGATAAAGGGAAGTTGCATGGCTTTATGATGATTTACTTATTTACTTATCCAATCAATTTTGAAAGTCTTTGTTTGCTGAAAAATGAATATGTATAATTTGACTGAATAAATACTCTGTTTTGTCTGGAGCTCACTTTGTAGCTTTCTGATGTATGTTTTGGTTTAAGAGAGAATACTCTGAATTTCAATTTTCAGAAATAAATTTGGTTTTATAATTTTACTATTGAGTGGCCTGACTTTAATCTCATAAGTGAATTTCCACCACACCTGTAGCATCAGCACCCCTGGTTTACTGCATAAGAAGTGCCTTACCTGTCAGCAAGTTTGCCTGTGAACACTGAAGGATTTGGGTACAAAGCCAAAGGAAGAACCTGGACGTAGACCGGGACATCGGCTGGGTTTTCTAGAATCACTTCTTCTTCCTTAAAAGACAAGTTCAGTTCAATGTATTTGACTCAAGTGAAAATAATATAGTAGACTTACTCATTGGTAGCAAAAACAAATTCATACAAATATATTTAATGAAAAGACACACAAGGGGAGGGGTGTGTGTAGAGTTTTGTAAATGACTGGTGTGCGAATACACTCACCGATGAGCTGTTGGTATTTGTAAGAGGAAAATGGATCTGTTGTGATGAGTTGACCAGTGAGGGCCATGTGAGCCGTGCTGAGATTTTAGCCTGCACATTCTTCTGCAGATCAGTGTTCACTTCAAAAAAAGCTTCAACCCTTCACAAACAAGAGAATCACATCAAAGATACAATACATTTACTGTGTGGTTATCTAAATCTGGTTTAAAGCAAGATGTATCAGACTTACTCAAGGCCTGATTGCTCTTTGAGCTCTCGCCATCTTTTCAGGAGCCGCTGGTGTAGATCTACGTCAGCATCCCACATGTCCTCCTGCATAACCAAACCATGGGGCCTGGACTCCGCTGCAGAAAAACACACATATTTAATGAAAACACATGCAAAAACAACTAATTTTTGAAAAAAAGACATGCGGAAAGAAAGCATACATTTCAATACAAACGGTAACCCCACATAACAGTGATCACCACACTGCAAGCTGGCATCAAAATAAATGTTTGCTATCTGAAAAAGGAGTAAAAAACAAAAGTAAATTCTTAAGATATAAAACATCTGATTCATCCATAATTATTCTACATTGTATTTTTGTAATTATAGCACAAAGTAAACTGAGAAAACTGTGGGCAGGTGTGTTTAAGTCAAGGTCGATTTAGTATAGCGTTATAGTGTTGTAATTGGGCATGGCACCTTGGACTTTCTTCTGGGTTCCAACTCCACTTTGTTATTGCGAAGTCGTTTGAAGTAAAACCGGACATCCTCAGTGAGAGAGCGAATTTGCTGAAGCCTTACTTTCTGTGAGAATGAACTCTGAATGCTGAAACTTTGGTGAACTACTTTTCCCTACATAGAAAACACAGGGGAAAAAACAGCTGATGAAAATCACTTCGAAATGGTCTGAAACCTAATGAATGGTCTCTTGTCTTGTAAAAATAACAGTGGTTTGCAAAACAGGTCATGTTAACACATGGCACTGGACACAGGGAGTGGTGTTCAAACAGTGCCTGGGGGTAAAAGCAGGCATGAATCACATGCTCACATTACATTTACAATAGAAGTGTCTTTATTAGATTGAGATCTCCGTGAACAGGTACTTTTGAACCATTTACAAAAAAAAAGAAAAAAAGAAAAGAAAATCCAGAAACAAAAGGATATGACTGTGATTTTGAGAAGGACACTGAGAATTTACATAAAATGACTTTGTGATGATTTTTAAGACTTACCGGGAATGAAGGTGGAAGAATGATTTGTTTGGGAGAACAACTTAATGTTCCAACTGCTATGAGAGCCTTTACAGGGATAGTCAATATCTGAAAGAGAGACATATAAACTGGAGATTTGCTCAGTGTTTGCCATTGTGTTGTTAAAGATATGCCACTTTTCCACCTAAAGTATGCAAGAGCATGTACAGGAGCTTGATATGAAACTGTTCTGCACATTTTGCTACCCTACAAAACCCCTAAAACCTGCTGGCCTCACACCAGGAACCAGTATAATATACACATTACACACCAAAAAATGTTTTCAGAACAGTTCAATCTGACCAAATTGATTTGAAAAATAAAAATAAAAATCTAGCTCCCATTATAAATTAATGAAAATAATGTTACACACCTATTTGTATGTATGTATGTATGTGGATATCCAAAATAATGTAGAAATTGTATATTTTAAAGAGTTGTTTTTTTGGGGTTTTTTTTACCAAGCAATATCAATGAAGGCCAGTATCACTGATACCAGTACTGATACTAATGTCTCAAATGGATATGTTTCTCAATTTTAGCCATTAATTATAGCCATTCAACATTACAGCTAACAATTCAACTAAGAATTTTAACATTTAATTTAAAAATAGACTTTGATTTATGTGAATTTTAAACAATCTTCACATAAACCCATTGTAATAAATTTCACATTTAGCTATAACTTAAATATATTAGGGCTAAACACCAAGTTTTTTTTTTTAATCTACTGGCTCAGTCAAGCCAGTATATTATACAGAAATTATGCAGAAATTGAATAAACACACAGCAATATTCGCTGTATAAATTATAAATTAAATATAGATCAATCCTTATTAAAGCTACAAGAGTGATTTTCTCTCTTCTTTAGTCATTTGATGAACATTAATAACAGAGGCAGATTTATTAGGCTGTTGTCACTTTAAGACCTAATGTAAATGATGTAGATCTGACATCCTACTTTCATAACTCTTTATGTTCATTTAAGACTTTTTAACTCATTTAAGCCTGTGCATACGAGGATACTTGACAAAACAGGCATTTTGATAGAATTTTGTGTTAACATTTAATCACAAATATTATATTATATACATCTCAGTGGTGAGGGGTGACTTTTTTAACCGGGTATGCTGTCATGTCAAAACTGTTCCCGGTGCGACATTGGATTTGTTTATTATAAGCTAAACGCATGAGTTCACTCTACACAGAGTGTTAGATACTCAGTTGTTCACTCTCTTGACACATAGTAATACAGTAAAAAGTATTTGTAATATATTGAAAGAAGCCTATATTTACTTGTTGAGACATGCCTTCATAATCACCTGTAATAGCTGTGATTGTGTTGATTGGGTGGAATGTGACACACAAAGGGTCGTTTCCAAAATATGCTGTATTTTTGTGATTCCTCTAGGTGGCACTAGTGCAGCACAAACTACATAGCCTACGTCACCTTTAAGCGGTACGCCGCGTCGGCTTAGTAAATGTCTCAGATCTAAACAGATTAACTAAGACAGGTTTCAGTTTGAATGTATGCCAGAAGTATATTTTTTAATTAAGATTTAAAAATAAGTATAAGATAATAATAAGGCTTATTAGTACCATACAACAAATAATAATTAATTAACTCCAATATAAATAAATAAAAACATAAGTATTCTTTTAAAAATATGTTGAAATAATGCAAATTTGGGTCATTAACAAACTAAGACCATCGATTCCAAACTGATAGTTACAGAAGGTCTGCTTTCAATCTGTCTAATATTTTAGCCTACAAATTTTCGTAAAAATAAACTTCCTTATGGAGAAAATATAATACTATGACAAAAAGTTTCAGTTATGACTTTTTTTGATTTTTGAAATTTGATTTAGTTTAGTTAGTTTTCTAATACAATGTGATTTTCGGAGATCGAGATCTGGCAGAAGCAGCAGCACATTTTACCTCTTGGGTGAGCGATTTGCGGACAGCTTACCCTGCGCATGGAATCCCGCATAAACCAGCGAATGAGAACGCGCAACAGTGATGGCGATGAATAACAACAGAGCGTAGGCGACAAAGCTGCTGTAAGATCAGCATACCCGAAACCCTCAGTCACTGGCAGATTTCAAGAAAATTACTGTGGTTTCGCAAATAAATATATGACGGACAGTTGCATACACATGACCAACATTTTATCATGTAAGCTTTATGGTATATAATACCTAAACCAAAGTAATTTATAGTCATTCATAGTGTTAATATTAATTGGCGAGTCCACGAATGGCTTGGATATACAGAGCAATAAATAAATATCAGCTTTGGCACAACACCCCGAGCCAGTTTTGTGGATTTCTGGATGAAACACATACCTCATAGTCTGTAGTAATGTGTATGGCTCCATCATAAACTCCCTCTAGAGCTTTAGCCACCAAAGTGACTTTAAACGCTGCGTAATAGCCTGAGGCTAAAATTACCTGTGAGGAAACAGACATGCAATACAGAGTTATGAACACCCATACGTACAAATGACAGTCCTGTAACTATCTTGCTTTTCTTAAACAAATGCACATACATAATGGAACACAATTTCATAAACAGACCCTTCCCGATGCTCACATTTACTTTTAAAATATGAAAAACATGGCAAGGAATATGCAGGGATTATTTTCTTTATATTATTGAACTGTTTCAATAAAGTTAACTTTATAAATCCTCCCTTATTAGATAGATTTGAGAATGTTTGCTTCTATACTGATCATTAATGCTGGAGCACTGTGTGACGGCCATATAAACATCAAAACATGGAATAATAAGATTTAAATTTAATGCACTAGCTCTTTTCAGTGTAACTCTAAAGTTATGCATATAAAAGACAAGAGTCTAATTGAAGCATTTCTCTGTGAACTGTACCATCCAGGTTAAATTACCTTATTTTGGGTCTTTAAAAAAAAAAAAAAAATGAAATGAAATGTATGCAATAACTTCTGTGCTTGCAGTACCCCAAAACCACAAATCTTGCGACACTTCTGCAATTTTACCACAAGTACGGACATGCAAAGATTCCAACGGAAGTCATATGACTGCCTGCAGATATAATCCAATCTGAGATAGCCATGTATGGCTCTATTTGGTTATCAGTTGTTTCCAATCTTTAAAATCTGAAATATTTTCAATGAAATAAAGACCACAAAATATTTATATACATTTATAACTATTTGAGCAGAGAAGGTACAAAAATGTTCATCAATATTTAGTGTAGGAGAGTGTGTCATTTTAATTCTTCAGGGACTATTTATATTTCAAATAAAAATATGAACATATATGAAAAAAAAAATTACTAGTGTGCTATTGCAGTCATATTTTGCAGCACAAATCATGATACATTTTAACAATTTGAAACAGTACTTGTAATGCATCACTATTACAACCACTAGCACAGCTTTTCACAAATCCACACTTTCCACTACTTTTTAAAAACACATTTCACATTATATATTTATATTGGATAATTTAGTATATCTAGATTTTAAATACTTTTATCAGATTTTTAATATGCCATACAGAGATATTTATCTTAGTAAATGAATATTACCAGCATAAAATCAACTTAAGCTCTGTGAAATGCTGTCCATTACAGAGAAAAATGGAATGATTTAAACAAGTTTTGGTAATGGACAGAAAAGAAGTGATAAAGATTGTGCCCTTACAGTTTTGTATATGGCGGCTGATGTGTTCTGCAGCTCTTGAATTCTGCTCAGTGCTATACTTCTGTTCCCTCTTTCTGTGTTAAGCAACTCCAAAGACAGACTGTCTCCTGTCACCAACCATGACTTTATCTCCAACTGCAAGCACAGAGAAACATGTATTCATTGAGAAAAATCCATATTGACATTACTTCTCACTCTAGTAATATCTTAGATTTCTGCTATTCTTATCCTAATGATAAAATGCAACACAAAGTACGTGATGACCTCGTACCTCAATTGGGTTGCTGTTGACCACCACAAACACCAAACTGCTGGTGTCTGTGGCACTAAGGACACCAAAGTCTAAGATATGCTCTCGAAGACAGGGAGGAAGAACAACGGGCTGTTCAATAAGAAAGCAAAGACAAATTATGGCCATATAATCTCTAAAATGAAACAAAATGTATGCACAACATTTCAAATTTAGAATTAGGTTGCATTAGTGAGTTTGTAACATGTAAGCTGTTCCTAATGTACCTCCAAGAACCCTGTGTAGGCCCTGACTGGCAGGTGAAATTTAGAAGCATTGGTGATGAGGAGAATGTTGCTGTCGATGTGGATGGAGGGTCTTACTGGTCGAAACAGAAGGGAGAAAATGTAGCGGGACTCATGGGGAGGTATAAGAACTGGTGTGCTGAAATTATGCACCTGTAGAAAAACAAAACAATATTTTTTACTTTTTTAAAACTCTAAATAAGTTTTCTGCTGACAAAAATATGAATATTCACTCACATTGAACATTGTCTTGGCTTCTTCAGGAAGTGACACATTGTGGATGCGTATGGCAAAGTTGAAAGTATTAGTGAGGTAGATGGGCCTGTCCACTGGATCTACAGGACTGTCTCTGATGTGGAATAGGGTGGCTGTGTGGTCAAAGCCCAAGTACCTAGAAACGGTGAGCATAAATGCATTGTAAACTAGTTACAAAGCTCTAATTATATGCTGATGAACTTACAGAATTCTTACCCTTCTAAAACTTCAGCTTGATAAGGGATTTCAAGTTTTGAGTAGCTTTTCTCTTTTGCCTTCACTGTTATTTTTCCAGAAAACTGATCTGATCTTCTTGCTTTTGAAGCTGGAATGTAAAACAACAACAACAAACATTTCTGTTGTTATATCTATAAACGAACACTTTGTTTCATGTAAAACAATGAATACAATTTCTAAAATAAATAATTTCTTGAGAATTAAAAAGCACTGGGAACACTGTAAACAGACTTTAGTTGCTTTGATGTGACTCTTCTGATCAGTTATTACTAGGTCCACAGAGTATGTGCATGTGTATTTTTTTTTTAAATCAATATTTTTCTAATTAACATCCACATGATCATTACAGATTTCAAACCCCAAAAGCTTCTACGTATTCCTCCTTACACTTAATAAACTTTTGAATTGTGGATAAAAATCTGTTTACTGACTAGGATTATCATCAAATCAATACAGTGGTCCATATCTATTTGAGGACAAAGGCCAAATGCCCTCCTAATGACACCTCTAATAAAAAGAGCAGTACTTACCATCAAAACTAATACTTGCAACTTTGGTATATCGGCTCTCTCCAGCTTTTAGTGTAATTTGCTTGAACTCAACTGTGACAGCTTCATTCGATGGAGTTGGCCTAACACTCTATACAACACAAACACATTAAGAGTATTAAAAGACATTTTTAATTCACTGGTTAAATCAAAAACCTTGCGAAACGTACACTACCATTCAAAAGTTTGGGGTGAGTAGAAGAGAAGATTAGAAGATTTTTTTCTAAAGAAATTACTACTTTTATTCAGCAAGGATGCATTAAATTGATAAAACATTTCAGCAAAATCATTTGTTACAAAAGATTTCTATTTCAAATGAATGTTGTTTTGAACATTCTATTCATCAAAGGATCCCAAAAAAAGGTGCATCAGTTTTTTCAACACTGATAAGAAGAAATGTTGGTAACACTTTATTTAAAGGTGATGTAGTTACACGTTACTACATGTTTTTTCTATAGTAATAACAGTAAATTGTGTATAATTACAAGTAACTAACCATAAACCAAACTCTAACCATAACCACATATAGTTAATATTACTCAGTACTTCTTTAAGTTAGTACAATGAAGCTACGTCACCTTAAAATAAAGTGTAACTGAAATGTGTGCCAAATGCACATTTTAGAATGACTTCTGAAGGATCATGTGACACTGTAATGACTGCTGAATTTGGCTTTGAAATAAAATGAATCACATTTAAATTTTTAAACTAGAATATTTATACGTAGTAATATTTAAAAATGCTGTTTACAATTGCATTTTTTTTAATCAAGTAAACACATTTTAATCGGATCTTGGTGAGTATAAGTGACTTCTTTGAAAAACATTTTTAATAAAACCCCAAACTTTCTGTAGTGTACAAATACGCCATGCAAACAAGCTCTATAAATTACCATGATCGATACATCTTTTGCTCCTGAATTTAACAGATGCAAATTCAGTTGTTTTGGTCGATCTGTAAAGTTAAAAAGGACAAAGAATTGTTATTTTTTCCCCCCCACAGTATTAGTGTTTCCTGTAGTTTTGCTGTTTCTACCAAACTGCTGTCAAATGTAGTGGGAAAAAGGCATACCTTGCGATCGAAGCGTACCAAAGTCCAGCATCTCTGTGGAGGAGTATATACCAGGTGCTAGGAAGATGCACAAAACATGAGTCAGAGTTGAAATAATATTGATCAGATGGTATCAGAAAAGGTGTTTTCAACTGACCTGTGGTGACTTCAACCTCCACAGGGAGGATGATAAACTCGTCCTCATTGGACGCATTAGTTTTAATTCTTATGAAGGCTGTGTGGTTGTCAGCGTCTCGGGAAGAGAAGCTGGCTCTCATCACACCCTTTGTCTCGAAAGGAGCGATCTCCTACAGAACACAGAAAAATTAGCACATTAAAATAATAAATTGTACCACAACATTGACTTACAATAATGCACAAACTAAAGTGTGAATAAAAAGTTATGCTCACCCATAATTTTCTGGTGCCACCCTGCTGTCCAGTAGGCAGCTCTAAATGCAAGTCTCCTCCACTAGTGTACATCTCTACAACCTGAAACCATCAAAATACAATGTGAAGACCAAAGAACCAAAACGGCCCACTGGTAAAAGAAAATATGAAAGGAGCTGAAGAGTTTTGGGTACCTGCAGTGGTTCACTATGTGGGTTGAAGATGCTTATGAGTGGAGAAAAGCTGCTATTTACTGGAACTCTGGCCCCTACAAAGGGCCTAAGTCTGTAAGGATTGGGGATGCCCACACCAAACACCTAAAATCAAAGTACAGTCACATCTTCTGTCCACAACATCAATGTATTAATTGCTGTACACCAAATGCAGAACAACATTTTTAAGCATATGAAATGTACCTGGTATGTAAACACGCCATGATGCGATGTGTTAATAAATAAGGTATTTTCTACATTCCCTACTACTCGAGCTAGAAACACCACATCAAATGAGGTGTTGCCTCCAGGTGGAATTATCTGTAAGTAAATGATGGAAAGTGTTACATATACAGTATGCAAGATCACATGCATCACTCCATACACGTCACTCACTATTTTCAGACTGTTACCTTGTGTTGATAAAGCAAAAATAATATAAACAATAATATAAATATAATACATATTTTTAGATTTATATTACTTTTATATTATTTTAATCTAAACACAAACGTGATGTTTTTAGCTCGATGCAAACACAATATGGTCACATGCGTTTGAAACACCTCTGAGCTTGTTGAAGTGGATAATGTTCTGAAAACAATTCTGAACCAGTTTACACTTGTATTTAGCATCGTGCAATTTTTAACTTATTACCCGAAATGGATGTTAAAACCAAGTGTAACCTTGGATACCCAAGAGTACACTGAGTTTATGGCAGCTGACGTTGAATCTGGTTGGCCACAAGCCATTAGCCAGGGCAGAGAGGAGCTGATTTATGCAGGTGTCAGGAACAGGTGGGATGTGTTTAATTTATAACCGCCAGGAGTGTGAGCACACACACACTAAAAGCTTTAATTAGAAGCTTCAGTGAGGTCAGTGTCCAGCTGATTCACTAACGTGAATGTGTGTAAGGGTGATATTAAACGACTTGCTTCACACATCAAAATTATTAAGGTGGTGTCTCCACGGAGGTCTTTGTCAGATGTTAATTTATGTCATGTCCTGTGCCACACAATGAGATGAGGCATTTACCACACAAATCCAGCAGCTGGCACACAAGCTAAAAGAACAATTCTTCTGTTCTTTTTTTGCTAATTTTGAACAGGAAGTCACAACTGTTTCAGAACTAGTTTATAGATCACACCTAGGGTTTCTCTGTGACAAACACACTACTGTTCAAAAGTCTGAGGTGAGTAAGAACGTTTATGAAAGTAGTCTCTCAGGCTCACCAGGGCTGCATCTATTTGACCAAAAATACATTGAAAACAGTAATATTGTGAAATATGAAATGCTAAAATAAATAATCAGCCATTACTGCAGACTTCTGTGTGAAGTCTTCAGGAATCCTTCTTAAATCATTCTAATATTCTAATTTGGTGCTCAAGAAACATTTTATTATTATCAATGTTGAAAACAGCTGTACTGCTTAATATGTTTGTGGAAACCATGATACTTTTTTTCAAGATTCTTAGACATTCAAAAGAACAGAATTTATTTAATTTTCTATATGTAAAGCGCTTTGCGTGTCCAGAAAAGCGCTATATAAATGTAAGGAATTATTATTTATTATTAATTTGCATCAATGAATTGTCATCTTGATTGTTTAATGAATCTTTGCTAAATAAAGGTATTCATTTCTTTAAAAAAATTTTTAAAAAAAGTCTTTGACCCCAAACTTTTGAACGGTAGTGTATGAAATAACTGTCAATTTGAAACATACATACATACATACATACATACATATATAAACATACTTACCCTATTCTGAAAAAAGGATGCATGAAAATGTGATGTTGTTGCTGATATTGATATTAAACTTATTTCTTCTGAACTTGGATTGTGTAAGTAAACTTTTTCCATTTTTGGCATTCCGACTGGCCTATGAATAAAGAAAAAAAGGGCATTTAGCAACCAGGAAAAGGACACAAGAGTCTGGTACATACTGACTACTTTGAGTCAATCATTGTTTTAACCTTAACCATTAATGTTGAATCGAATTAGAATCAGATACACTAAAAATAAATGAATCTATTCAGCGTCTGAAGTGGCTCATTTATATTTATCAGCTTATACACATGTATATATGAACAAAAATTTGTTAAAATATATGTTTTGATAGAATAATAAGACAAATAATTGTTGTTAAATAATAAATAACAGATAAATAAACTGTTTGGCCACACATGCTATCAGTGGTATCAGAGGTTCTATTGCTTGCTGTTGGTAAAAGAGGGACTGGCCTGATCAATGCTGTACAATGACTCCATAGGAAGTAGAAGAGACTTCGAACTTAGCATAAAATAATGCAAAGAAGAGGGAGTGAAGTAAGGGTTATCTGGTAGAACACCAGCAGAAAAATCTCATACACCCATATTTTTAAGTACAAAATAGGAAGCTTGTTTTACAACTCCACACACTGACAAGACGGTGCATTCCAAACTGCATAAATGATAACTATGTAGGGCACATAGATGGGAAAACAAAGCGGTTAAGTATAAATGCTTAAAAAAAAGGCCCTTTAAAACAAACATTTCACAGTGTATTCATCATTTTTATGGTGTCATTCATTTATAGGAGCAAAACAGGAAAGTTCCTTCAAGTAATGTAAACCAGAGACTTTATTCATAAACTGAAAACTGCTATTCTAAAAACCCATTAGAAATTCTCACTTAAATTCATGTGTAAAAAGCCAATTCACTACAAATTGAACAGATCTATAAATGATCACTTATGAATGGAATGTTCTTTGAGTCATAGTTGGGATCACCTGACCTGCTGGGGAGTGAGCTAATAAAACTAATCAATCTAATGAGGCAGGGAAGGGTGTAATAACACATCTCCATTCAAGTGCAACTTCTGTGGAAAACCACTCAGCATTACTTAGATTAGGTCACCTAATGGAAATGTTGTAATCAGTGAATAGTTATATCTAGCGTGTTATGAATATCTCCAATAGCAAGCTATTAAGGAACTTACTAAATTATTTTTTCTTTATTCACTAGAATTTTGACAAACTGGCCTTTTTTCGATCTAGAAAAGTGATATTAAGCCAGCAGGGTAGGGTAGGATAGGATATGATATTATGTGATATGATATTGATATGATATAATAATTAATTTGTATGTTGAAAGTGACTGTGATTGGTCTTTTTGCCATTTCATTATTTTCATACAAAAATCGTAGTTAATATAAATACTGGCTTGTCATAAATATTCATGCATCATTACATAATGAATAGAAAACTGTGTTTTAGATGTTTCAATATCATATGATACTGTAGGACAGTGCTGTAATTGCTTTAAATGTCATGTCAACTACCCAGTTAGAGTTGCCTTACTGTTCATGAAAGTCCAGCATTGGAGGCTCAAAGCGTATGGGTCTGCTGTTCCCCCGCTGAGAGGATGCACTGCAAGAGAAAGGGGACACACTGTAAATGAGGGGGGCATACAGTGAAAGACACCGTTTTTTGTAATCCAATGTACTTTTTTTTTTTTTCACACCACAACATGGCCTGTTGAGGATTAAATGACACGTCTCCATTTCCCTTCAGGCAAAGAGAAAGATACACCCACACTTACATATACACAGTAACAAATAGTCTTTGTCTGGCATGGAAGCATCAGGTTTACACCAAACATTAAAGTTCAGGAACCCACTAAGGTGAAACATCCTTCCACTGGGCAAGCATTTGACTCTGAGATCTAGATCAAAACCAAACCACATTCATATATATATTTTTTTCAGAGTTTGAAATCTATAACAACCCCACACCCTCTCCTTTGTACCATATTTAATTTAACACTACTCTCTTTTTTTAGGCAAGATTTTGCAACTAGAAGACTAAAGTAGTAAAATCTATGATAAATGATATGGTCCCTCGGGTCTGATATCAAAGATTTTAAGGGTGTGCCCCACTAATGTGGCCTAAGATATTATCATTCTTTTGAACTTATAACAAACATAAATTTGACGTCAAGGAGATGGTTATTAGCATGTAGTTTAACTCACTTCAAAGCATTAACTGTAGCAAATTGAAATGGTCAGTTCAAAGATCATGGGGACAAAATGACACTGGGAATCTGAAGAGATTTAGAAAAAAAAAATCAATTAAAAATATTATTTGAAATGAAGACTGCCGTTTTATGGGAGTATAATAATATTTATTGAATAGTTGTTTAAAAAATGCTTCATTTACTTGATGACTATTATTTACTAAATTATCATCAATCATAATAAATAATAATAATACCAACAAATCATTTAATAATAAAAATAACAATAATAACAGTAATAATAATAATGACTAATAATTAGTGGTCAACGTTAATTTTTTCCAGTTTAACGCATTAAAAATATTAAACGCAATTAACGTAGCAATTTTTTTTCTGTCATCCTTTGGCTAGTGTTACAGCATATGATCGCGCTCTTATTCTGCTCTGTCCAGCAGTGGCAGCTCTTAAAGTGACTGCAGCCAATGCTGTCTGTCACTGAAGATCATCAACGAACAAAGGTAACAGAAAATTACTCACTGAAAAACTACTCACTGACTAAAGAATGTTTGTAGCTTTAATAAGGATTACTCTATATTTAATTTAGGCTATAACTTATGCAGTGCAGACTGTTAGATTACTTTACTCAATTTCTGTATATTTCCTATCTAAACAGGTAGGAAGGGCACAGATAAGCATGACATTTATTATGGGTTTATGTGAGGATTGTTTTAAGTTCACTTATATTAAATGTTTTTTTAAGCCTAATGTAAATTTTTTTTATAGATTTCAATTACACTGTAATTCAGTGATATTGGCCTTCATTTATAAAAAGATGCCATTAAACAAGTTTTTAAAATATACCGTCTTTATGTTGTTTCTACATTTATTTGCAAATCATTACATTATAAAATATATTAAAAAAATATAAAAACTTTGTTTCTAATTGCGATTAATCATGATTGATCACAGAAAGAATGTGTGATTAATCTAGTTAATTTTTAAATTATTATTATCATAGACTCTTTCCACAGGCAAGTTACTAACATCATAAATGTTTTCATAGAGGGGCAGCACATTCTAAAACAGACTCATATACAAGACCCCAAAAATCTGTAAATAAGCCAAAGCTTATGTAAACCTACAAAAATGAATTTCTAACAGCTCTCACACCATGAGAGTGGCAGACACATTAGTCATTCTACTTGACTGAGAATATTGTCTCTCTAGAGCAAGACTAGCAGCATATTTGTGGATTAACAGAAAGTGACACATCAAGTTGCACACCAAAGTGTGTGAGTGAAATACAGCCTGTATCTTGTGAATCTCACAACTGTAGTTTATGCACGTATAACAAAAACCAATGTGAACTAAATGTGGATGATTTTAAAGCTTGACTCAAATAAACAGTGTCAGCATGACCTCTAGCTACACAGTTCAACCAAAATGAACTAGGATAGAGCTAAAGGGTGAAATAACTACTAAATCAGCAGATTAATTTGCCAAACATAAAACATGTCAATGTGACATGCAATGTTTCTGTGGGATGAGATGAGAGAATATAAATATAAAGTGTCAAAAGGCATTAACTAGGCCTACTGGTCCAGCGGCACAAACCACAGAATGAAAAATAGCTGCAACAAAGTCCCTAACACAGTAGTGTCAACCACTTCCCAATTGCAGTATGTGTACATGCTGCCATGCTAAAAAAAAAATAGCTGCAATAAAAACACCACTTTAAGTAGACAAAGTTCAATACTAGATCTGAAAACACAACAGAAAAACTGTCCATCCAAAAGCATAAGAGAAAATCATAGTCTATTAGCACTAGACCACTAAGCTACACATTTTCGTAAATTAAAAAAAAAGAAAAGAAAATACACCAGTGTTTGCTTGCTTCCTCATTTTAAGCTTGCACTTGACATGCATGCTAAACTGTACACGACATGCTGATGGTGTCGACTGAGGGTGTGTCCTCAGATGACGAGACATAACAGACAATCGGCCAATGAAAACCAGCCACCGCTACAATATGCAGCTGAGTAGGTTGGCAATTCCCTCGAGCTGGAAAGCTTTGATTGGTTGAGCAAAAGAAAAGGCCACCTAGTACACAAAAAAATTCTACTGGAAGATCTAATGGAATCCATTCAAAGCACACCTGAAATAAAAATATTTAAGGGGGAATGTGAACATCAAAATTCTTCTGGCTTTTAAGAGAACAATAACTTTTCCGTCTTTGACTGTTTACTCTTTAAAACCAGTTCCTCTGCCGACAAACTTAAAGGACAATGTTGTGTAACTCTTCATAAACTCAATATGAGAGGTATTCACAGGGGATGGAATTACCTGATAATTACCTGAACTCTGATCTACATAGTAAAATCACTGAAGTACTTAAAATGCCACAGGAAAGACACGTCGTTCAGTCATCCATTGATTCATTCATTCCCTTCGCTCAGCTGTGTGACAATTTACTGAATGCCAATGACCACCAAGAGAGCATCTGAATCGGATTAAATAATTTGAAATGCGAAGGGAGTCTGATGAAATGACAGCTGTTTAGGTGACGCTTGTATTTTTTGCTCAGTTGTTTTTTTCCCCTCGAGCACAGAAACATCTCATAGTTTAGTGAGAATGTTCAGTTCACGTGTTTCGTTAAGTACCAAACAAATGTTTCTTGGACAGTCTAATATAAACCACATGCTAGGTCTGGCCAAGCACATACAAAACAAAGCAAGAAGAAAATCTCTGGGTGTATGTAACCTTACCTTTTTTGACGATATGAGCTAAGATCAATATCAGACTCTGTCTGTAGAAAGAAAAGAAACAAAATTAGCCTCTAAAAGACACAAGGTCTAGGTCAAACATGTCCCACCAAAGTGTTAAAGTCTAACTTGTTATATGTATGGGCTACTGTTGATGTACACTGAGTGTGTGTTAGATTCGTGGAGATGTCCTCACTGAGGTTCACTTCTGTAAGACTAAAATAAAATGGAAACAGCCGGATAGGGAATATGGTTTGGTCTATTTAAATACCTTAACATTTCCACAAAAGTCCAAACTCACATGTACACAAAACCACTAAGATCATAGAGTTCATAGTCCCATTCAAGAGACTATTACAGTTAGACTATTATTTCAAAACCGTTCAGATATTGTATATTATTAGGGAACACTTTATTGTGCAATAAAATCCACCTGACAAAATTGTTTATGCTGTCACACGTTTTGTAAGGCTAATAAAACCTTGCACTGTAAATAATGTATAATACAATACTAGAAAAAGACAAAACTGAAGTCTTAAAAAGACTTAACCACAAGTAAAATTAGATCAAGCTGTTAAGCTGTTGCAAAGCTCTCATCAATCTTGAGTAAAAACTAAATTATGGACAACTGGAGTATAACAAAGTGTGGTATTTCACAATATTCATTCAATTCAGGTAATTATTTTATGTGAATTCTTTCTCACAAAAGTCTGTTTTTTAGAGGGGAGAAAAACTCCAACCCACAATACCTGCATAACTCACAAAATGATAATATAATACAATATTTTACTTTATCACAATAGAATTTAAAAAAAAAATGCATAGCATAGCCATTACATAACAGAAGGTTACAAGAAAAAAAAAAATCAATGACACCTTTCATAACTGATGTTAAATCAATAACTGCTCAAACAATTTAGCCAAATCATTTGAGAGTTATTTTGAAGTATTCATTCATATAACTGTCTCATAAGATCCTCATTTTGCTCATTAGCTTGAAATGAACTGCACCATGTGCTTCATGCATCATAAAAGCAATCCTCCAACAGTGGGTTAATAAATGCCTTCTGAAGCAATGTGATGCATTTTTGTGAGAAAAATATCCTTATTTAAAACTTTATAAACTATAATCACTGCCTTCCGGCAACGGCCGTATGCGTGTTCACAAGAGAGTCAAATTCTGGCAAAAGGGTGACATTTGACCAGACGTATAACATAGGACAACCCATTGGAATCGTATGAATTACTTTTATGATGGATGGATGTGCTTATTGGTGCTTCAAAAACTTGGACTTCAAAGCCATTACAAAGCTGGGAAGAGCCAGGATATCATTTAATATAACTCCAATTGTGTTTGGCTGAAAGAAGCCATAGGATGGCTTGAGGGCAAGTAAATTTTGGGATCATTTTCATTTTTGGGCTAACTATTCCTTTAACTCTGTTTGCAACAGCTTCAAAACACTTCACAGTTGACAGACAAAGTGTTTCTGTTTTTGTTGCTCTGCGAACAAAACTCGCATTGATGTGACAAACACCTTTTTTTTTTTATCTAACCGTATGTGGATTGTCTCACTACCTTACTACAGTCTCATCCACTAATCATGACCAAATTTGTTTGTCATTTATTTAAAACAACAGGGTTTATGATAATTAATGTATTGACAGTTCAACCCCAAAAAAAGGTTTTTGAAAAATTTCACATGGCCTTTACACTGCAATGCAAGCTTCATGCTATCAGCTATCGCAGTCACAAAAACGTACCTGCAAGAGGCCTCCTTCCCCAAAGTGTAGTACCTCCAGGATGTTGTCTGACTGTATGAAAGCTGTAGACACACAGAGCAAATTCCCATGAGGTTTGAATATCAGCAAACAATGCCATGCAGGTTGATGCAGTGTGTGCAAGTGGCTCTCTAGGGGTATATCAGATTTGGACACAATTACCCATCAGGCAACACAAAGGACTGAAGAGACAGGGAATCATTACAGTCATTTTGCGATCATTCGCTGTCTGCATATGTCTCAAGTGAGCTGTGGAGAAACATATAGTTTCACTGTCTCATGCGCTACTTTGTAAGAGAAGCTATAGTTGCCACAGCTTCCTTTTTGAGGCCAGGAAACAGCTAAAAAAGCAAGCAAAACAGAAATTGAAATGTCAGAAATGTATGTGGTCAACAAGAAGTTTACCTCAATCTGCTTTCAGATGTTTGAAGTGACTATCTTCATCACTTTATCAATATATCATCAATTTCCTTTAAACAGGAAAACAACCAACTGATGACAGTAGATACAAAAAAACGGACACTGAATAAAGTTAAGCCAACCGTAAAACTGTGAATGAACATCCATACTGTCAGCTAATGAAATGCTTCTTGTGATTATTCTAAAACATAACATCAGAAGTTCTTAGAGCAGGAGCAGATTATTTACAGATTAACAGATGGCAAAAGGAAAGTCCTCCAGAGCTGCGGAGTTCTCATGTTCGGCTTCATGTCAGTCTACTTGCAGTGCTATTATTAGTCTGCAGGTCTGTAACTCTAGTGAAGTTTATAGTGATAGAGGCTAGTCACGCTCATGAAGCTCAAAACATCGCTCGTATACGCTTTCAGGGGTACACAAAACACGATTCACTTTCCACACCACATCATGTTACATCATACAATTAATTTAGAGTGCATAGAGTCCATTTCATCAACAAACAAATCTTCAGTCAAGTGTCAACTGGATCAATCATTTTAGATTTGGGCAAGAACCAAATTAACTGATACCTGTGGGCTTCATCATTTAGTAAAAAAAAAAGAAGAAAAAAAAAGGGGGGGGGGGGGTGTTTAAAAGCATCTTTACACATCAGTGATCTCTTATTAAATTTACACAACTTTTCTTAAAAACGCCACAGAGACAAGCGGATTCATTTAGAGTAATACACAAAGCCACTTGCAAAGAGGTTTAAAACTTTCTTAACACTTTCAAACTCTGGGCTAAACGGTATTTATATTACAACTCCCAGGGCTCGACAAAAAGGACTGCCCAGTAACGCTGGGCCAGCATAAACGATGCTCGGGACAGTTGACGAAACTGTCACTTGCCCGATCGAGTTGAGAAATAAAGCACATGTGTAATTAGATCTGAGCATGCAGCTCTTAAAGTGACAGCAGTCTTTGTTTTTAATGTTAATTAAAAAATTAACATTAACCTTTGTTGTTAATTAAACAAAGGACAAAAAAAAAAAAAAAAATCACTCACTGCTCTTGACTGAATAACTTTGGCAACTTTAACAAGGATTAATCTATGTTTAATTTACACTGTGATGACAGTGTTATTTTACACTTTATTATTCAATTTCTCTACCTGAAAAACATGAAAAGCACTGCTGTTTATTTGTTTTGTTGTATTTATTTGTGCCATTGCTCGTAATTTAATAGTTTGTTCTTATTTTATTACTGAGTTCACAACAATATTTGAAATTTATATGATTCAGGCAAGTAGTTTTTGCTGTCATAACCTTATTTTATTAAGGTTATAAGTCAAAAACAATGAAAATGATAACTAGGCCTTTTTTATTATTATTATTTATTTATTACTTCATGGTGGGGCAAGCAAAATTTTGAACCACAGGCCTGTTGAGTCCTGCTATACATCAAGAGCCTGCATAATGGAACATGAAATGTCAGTTCTTAAACTGATGCTTGGTCAAACATGTTAACAATACCACACCATTCAAAGGGATACCAAACAATTGTGGTTAAGGCTTGTGTTCCTTTCAACAAAAGTGGTTTCTACACATACGTGTTTAAATGGCAAAAGACAATCATGGATGTTGTAGTGTGAGGAATGTGTTTCAGACCCTTCACTATTGGCTTTTTAGAGAGACAGTGGGACGGAGCAAGCTGCAGCTGAACGAGCAAAAATAACACGCTACTCAGGAAGCTAATTCTTGCTCATGTTTTAGCCACACACAGACAAACCTATGGACAACTGTAGTTCAGGCCACTGCATGAGGAACTGACTGCTCTATTATCACTACAGCACTGGAAAGAAACTGAAGTGAGCAAATCAATCACAGAATGTTTAAACATATCATGCTCAACTGAGACCCTAACACTGTGTGAAATCTAGGCCTTGAAAAGCTAGAACACTATGTGCTTTTGCACACATGAACAGAATTATGCAACAGCGATTGAGCATCTCTCGATCAAGGATCAACCATTTCCCTTCTCTCAGGCATCTGTTGAGCATATAAAGCAAGACCTTTAAATGAGATGTATTTTTCACAACTTTCACGTGCTGACATTTGGACACAAATTCTGCTACTTTAACAGCTATAATTTCAGAACCACATGTCACGAGAAGATAAAAGGTCAAGATAACCCACTAAAGTATTGGACAACATTGAAAATGGAGCTTATAATATACATTAGAGCTGCACAAAACAACAGCATCTTGATTTGTTTGTGTGTGTGTTTTATTTATTTATATATATATTTCTATTTCTATATATATACATAGTATATAAAGTATAGATTTAGAAAGTATAGATTTTAATGCCATGTCAGCATATAAGGCTATCTTTGTGGCAAAGTTACAAAAAACACAAGAGTTGCATAAATACAATAAAAAGAAAACCCCCAAAAAATATTAATACAGCATTCAAGATTATACAGGATGTTTTAAAAGCACATATTTCTTGTAAAAAAAACTTGCTAAACAAGTCCTTAAGTGAGCTTACTACATAAAAATGTTGACTACTAGTATTAAAACCGAGACAGTCCAATAAAAATGTTTAATGGAGAGGGGGGTGTTGCAGAACATACAAAGAGTTGGGTCTTTGCCTTTAAAAAAATGTAATCTTGTATGACCTATATGACATCTAGTGAACAATTGATCAAATCTTGTTTTAAAAGAGATTAAAAATCTGTTGGTGATTTTAGAATGAATTTTCATTGTTGTTGCAACTTAATAACTTCCTAAACACTAGGGGTGTAATGGTTCACGGTGTAAAAATAAATTTTACCCGTATAGGGATTGTTGTAAAAAAAAAAAAGAGTGTAAAATAGACAGCTCAGCTAATGTATATTTCTGTTGGCGAATATGCTATGTTTCACATGAAAGTAGCTGTCCAATCTATCTGTTGCTGAAATCACAGTTCCTCACATGTTGGTGTGTTGCAGTTCAGCATGGCAAGCAAAGGAGACAAGCCGCTGATAGTCACTGCCTGCATCAAATAAATCTCCTGTCTGAGAACATTCTGGCATCTCAATACGTCACAACAGTGACGGTCAAAAAACATGGACAAAACAGTCACTCTTTGTAAACGTTGTTTGACGCGAGTGCCATATGCTATAATAAAATGACCAGTCATTTACACCCAGGTGAGACTGAAGCAGCACACATTAGCCGCATTTCCATTACAGATTTGCGCAAAACTTTTGAGATATTATCGAAATATCGATAAAAAACTACTGCTGTGTGAGAAGTTTTGTGTGCGCACACATCCAAAGGGCACGCAGAGAAAGCCAGTCCGGCGGAAGCTAGATATTTTACTTCACAACTTGTTAAATATGGATTATTTTTTTATTATTTTTTTTACAAAAACGCATCACTTCGCTTCAGAAGGCCTTTATTAACCCCCCCAGAGATGTGGGAAGAACAAGTTTATGATGGATGGAAGCACTTTCTTCAGCCCATACTCGTGACCCCTGTTCACTGCAATTATATAGCTCAGATGCATCAGGATATTTATTAAAATATCTCCGATTGTGTTCATCAGAAAGAAGAAAGTCATATACACCTAGGACGGCTTGAGGGTGAGTAAAGCTTGGGCTAATTTTCATTTGAAAGTGAACTAATCCTTTAAGTAATTAAAAAAATATAAACATGCAATTAGTGAACTAATGGCTTAAATGGATGACCATTAGTCGATTACAAAAATATTTAGTGGGGGAAGCGCAAGATTAATCTCTGTTTAATTTATACAGTGAAGATGCTATGTTATTTTACATTTGATTACTTTTTTTCAGTTTCTGTACCTGAAAAATACAGTTAGACCTTCCTGAAAAACCTGTAAAATCACTGTGTATTTTATTTGTACTTTTGTTCTTTTGTATTTATATGTGCTATTCCTTGTAGTTTGATTACTTGTTCTTATTTTCTTTATTTGTTATTGACAGTGGTGCTTTTTGTCCCTGAACATAGCACATACAGAACCGTACCAAAAAAACGTGATATAAAACAAACCGTGAGTAATTTGAACCATTACACACCTACTAAACACACATGCTTATCATTACAAAGATTTACAGTCAGTGATTTAACTGACACATGCCTAGTGTGATGTCATTGACAACTGGATTCCTGTCTCATTGTGAAGATAAGCTGCCAAGGGGTTAAATGCATCCCTGCTTGAATTAAAAGGAGAAAAAACCCTCCATGTGTGCAGTGAGTCCCTTCAGTCAATAACTAGGTTGACACAGTAAATGAAATAGTGGTGCATTCATTTCCAGGGACGAGTGAGAACACTTAACTCACACGTGCTTCCTAAAGAGCACTAACCCATCTGCTCAAGCCTCTGTGTGGTCTCTTTGTAGCTATTAGGTCCATTTAGAAACTTTCAAAAAGAAAGAACTAAGAAGTGAGAAATAGGTTTATTACTCTATCACTTGGCTTAGCCCATAAGCGTTTCACATTTACAACCAAACACTGTACTTAGATTCGCAAGGACTGATAACTGACTTCTTAAGAATTTGATTCATCATTCAATACAAAAGCTGTATATATTTTTGATTTTTATCATGCCCCTTTGCTCACAATATATAAAAATTAGCCTACTATTCACAATTTCCGACAACAACCACAGAACCATGAAAAGAAACTATAATCACCAAGGAGAAAATACACATTAGAGCCCTAAAATCACATTTGGATTGCCCTGCTGTCCAGGCAAAAGAAGCAGAGTAATCCAGGGATTATGGAGAGGGGAAACATACGGTCTCTGAAGGACAGAGATCATGCACCTTCACTGATCTACAGAGCTAAAGATTGAGTCAGTGCATGGGTTTTTTTCCTATGTATCTACATGACATGTAGTGATAGACTGATCAATCGGCCAGGGCAATTAATCGGTCAATATTTTTGCATCCCTATGTTTACTCCCAGGGTCCGTCACAAAGTCCACCGACAATCTTGCCAATGGATGATTCTTCCCCAAAAAAGCAGCATCTATGACAACACTGGAATTGAGAGAAATGGCTTAAATGTTTTTTGATCAAACTGATTTAACAAAGTTTCCCACTGTGCATAGCCAAACAAGTATCGCAGAACAAATCACAGACCAAGAAAACGATTTCAGCAATAACTTCCTTTTGAAAAAAAGTTTTGCCTTAGTATAGGGAAACTGAGCAAGTATTCTGTAAAATACTTGCATACTGTGCACAAGTTAAAATATATAGACATTAATAAAAACATATATTCTATAGACATTGATGCTGGACAATGAAAAGCCCACAATGGCCGACCACTGACGACTGATGACAAGTGCTTCAAGGGGACAGTTTACCCAAAAATTTACCCACTCTCATGTCACCCTGTATGAATTTTTTTTTCTCCATACAATGGAAGTCAACGGTCACCAAAACTATTTGGTTATCGATATTTTTAAAAATATTTATTTTGCATCCCACAAATTAAAGAAAGTCAAACAAGATTACTCACGATATTAGGGTGAGTGAATGATTATAGATTATTCATTTTAGGGTAACTACCTCTTAAATTGTCTGTTGAGATTCAGAGCCCAAAAAAAAAAAAAATAAGAAACAGTCAAAAATGAATAAATAAGCAAGTTGCAGCACTGGTATTTATTGGGTCATCTGCCCTGTCAAAGGATTGTGTCAGAGTGCACTGTAACCCTCACTATTTCACTTGCAAACACAGCCAATTGTTCTGCACTTGGATACATTTTTTTACAGTGTCATTTCTCCAAACCTCTAATTGTATTTAGCGTTGGACAACCTCAAATGCAATCAAACTACTCAATTTATATATGCTTGACAATAAATTGCTGCACGCCGGTACATCACAACCAGTAACATACAAAACTACTCAGTGTTTCAGCAACAAGAAGAAATATAGTAAAAACTTGCATGAACTTGCAGTATGCAGTCACCTCCTCCTCCCTCTCTGAGTTAGTTGACATGTCACTGACAGACTGGGCCTCGGAAACAAAACTCGCACATTTACACTTTACTCATAACCTTCCGCTAATTTACCCACATAATACTGCTACGACAAGATGTTTTAAGGTCTGAAACACCATGAACGTAGTTTACATGGTAAAACTTAGCCGTTCAGTACCAAACCCGCATTTATTAGCTAAAACAGTCATGAACCACCACTAGTCACCAATGCACATATTCATTAAACGTGTTATTATAAAGGCGAAAACCCATGCTGGATAGGTTTGAGTTCTGTAAAACATTAGCCATCGTTTTGTTTTGTTTTTGAGAGTAACTTCAGACAGGTTTAGTGTAATAGCTAATGTAATATGACTAAGCCTGTTAGCTTTAATACTCAAGCTAAACTAACGTCTCTGAACACTATTATCCAGCAGCTTTACGTCAAGAAAATAAAAACAGTAAGAGCAGTCGCATGTCATCTAACCCAGAACTATGAATTCAATATTGTGGATAAGACTTGACAAGGTACTAATTTTGTTCTCTGACGCGCTTCGGCTCGAAGCTAACAGTCATTAGCTTGCAGTGAAGCCGCGGTGTATATACAGCCCATATACACTGGCCAAAAACAGCTGAAAAAAAGCACAGCGCGTTTCAGGAGGTTACCTTGTTTGTTCGCCTGTGCCACGTGAATAAATGCAATAAATAAAAGGCGCAGAAGTCCAACACATGATGATTTTGTTCGTGTTGGATGTGGGGAACTCTGTGTTGTGTCCTTGCTCGCCATCCTGCTGCTGTTTCTCTAACCGTGCGCGCGTCGTGCGCGCGCTCATATAAACAGCGCTCACGAGTTCACTCAAGACAGGCACCCAGCGGATGTGAGGTAAACTACAACACATTGTCACGATGTCAGTGCACTCAGTGGAACCTATTTTTTCCAATGAAAATTAGCATGACTTTGAGAAGAGTGATTAAAAAGACTTCAGTGTATATTGTTCGAGTCATCTCCGTGGGTGCGGCCATGTTGACATCATTGACCAGCTCTGTCATGCAATTGGCAGTTACTAATTTAAATAATGTAAATGATATTATTGTTGTTGTTGTTGTTATTATACTCCCATAATAACTGCATATTACCAACAATAATAATGTTTACTCTATAGTTTTCAGGCAAACAACGAATAAACATGAAAGCACAAAACAACAGTATAAATGTAACAACTGAGTCTGAGTCAACAGCTTAGTGTAATGTTATGACTCTAACTAAAATATTTCATGACATGCATAAAGATTGATAAGTAAATATCAGCATTTTTTTCTCCTGTATTGTTTATGCAAATTTTAGCACCTTCCATTTAGGTAATATTTCACTTTTTATGAATTTTTTGAGTCTTTAACTGGACTTTGGCACATTAATCTGAAGTGATCACTGTCATGAATAGTCTTTTATCTTTTGCATGACTATACACAGCCTTCCTGATCTTCATGCAAATTAGTCCCCATGTACAGTGAAAGCATAACACATGCAAACAAGCTTACACAAACCAGGTGAGCTTATTCACCTTCTTTTCCTAAATGTCGACACCTTAATGTATTTGTGTTGTGATAAATTGCATTCAAATTACGAAACCACTCTTCATAAAATAATGGCAGCTGCAAGGGCATGTGTGTATCTTATATGTGTGTGAAATCTGCAGGGCATTTGAAAAACTCGGTTTCATTACATTGCATTATAAGTTAAATACATGACTTGAAAATGACTTAAAATGTTTCATCCTTGTTGAGGACTATGTCCTCGTCCACAATGTTTCCTTTTTGCACGCACATATGCTGAAAGTGACAAAGTTTTCATGTAGCCAGTGTGTTTGCATTGTCTATGAAAGAAGAATGTGAGCCACTATGGAGATCTTTATATTTTTCCTGTTTCAATATTATTGTAAGACGTTTACTCCATGGACAGACTGATAACAGTTGCCCACGTGATTGAGAACACGGGCATCTCAGTTCATTATGGGGCCATAAGGGCTGTAAAAAGCAAAGATGTATGTAGAATATCTCGTTAGACAGTGACATCACTCAAAAACCTGCCTCCGCCTATTTGTTCAACTTATCCAAATACTGTTTACTTTTAAGGTATTCAACCATTAGAGAGATATCAGATGTTTTAATGTTGTCATGTGGGACAATGAAAGATCACGCGATACAATGAAGCCTAATTTTATGAGTGTGTGCAAACGAGAAATAGTTCTTCAACATAGTGCTTTTATGTCTCCATTGCATCACTCCATTGAATCGATTATATGGAAAAACAAAAATAACTTCACAAACAAGAAAAATTCCTTTGAGCTCATGTAAATAATAGAAATGATGACCTCCCTTTTAATCTGTTCATTAACTGCTGCACCTTGTGAGTAACTGTACACATTTAATAGCTTTATTTGATATTCTCTAATGTGGTGTACTTATAACCACACCTGATACCAAATGTTTAATTTTTGATGTATTTGTTTGTGTGTTTGTGTTTGAATAAAGATTGAATAATGAAATAAATTAACTATAAATGATAACAGCTCCTCAAAAGCAGGAATGGAGATAAAAAAGAACTGCCACCCCAAGATGAGAGTCTGAATCTGGAGTCAGAAAACAGCTTGAAAAACATAACAAAAATGGCTGTTCTAAAAATCCTTTTAACAATGAGGAAATTAGTAACTTTGTGTTAGTTTTTTTCCCCTCAAAATTCTATGAATCACTCTATAAATATACAAATATAAAAAAATAACAAAACCGGTGGATTGTTATGAGGTGACACAACAGCACAACAGTATGAATGTTGAGAGAAGCTTATTATTTATTCACTACTTCAACCATGAGGATTCTGGATATACCAGTTAGTCAACATATGTCTACATTTTAGGACAGGAATAGGTGATGAACAATAATGACATCATAAATGGGAGTGTTTCTAAGAATTACCACAGTGAAGGACCAACAAGATTTTTCCATTTGTTCAGTCTTATTTTATCTTTTTATGGTCCTGATTGCTGAATGATTTGTCAATTGCATTTTAAAAGAAAAAAAAAAGTCAGCAATCTATTACATTTAGAATACATGCGTTTATCTTTACATGTTGTTCAAATTAAATGGAAGGTGAATGTTGGTTAAAACATTTTCTATGCCTAATATTTAGTAGAAATGCTTATTAAAAGTAAATATGATACAGTATGTGAAAGTATACTTTATGTATTTGTACAAATTGTTGTTCTGTTTTGTTGCGATGTTTTGATTTTGATTTATTTTGAACAGTAGCATGCAGGATGTTTATATTTCAATGTGCTGACTACAACAGAACTTATGCTCGAGAATAAAGAAAATAACAGTTGCAGATATTACAGCAATAAATGAACAAACAATCAAATAAAGAAAAACAGGGTTGTAAAATTCTCGAGGAATACCATACTCTACTTAGAACTTTGGATTGTTTTGAACAACATGAGTACTATTGAAAGTACAAAACTGTACTCTGATTCAAGGTAAAAAATGACACTTTTTCTTCTAATAGTTTCATTTACACCTTTAAAGTACAAAGTGTGTTTTTCTTCGTAATCATCACAACTTCAATCTTTCCCTTTTTGTGAACTCTACTGCCAATCAAATTATGCTCCAGGCTGAATTTTTATAGCCAATGACATCTATTTTTGTGTTTTTGGACACAATTGGTCCGTCATAATCATACTTCTGAAGGGACCCCTAACCAAAACATTTTAATTACAGTCATTGCTGAAGTTGGATCAAAAATTATTGTAAACAGGGTTTAACTCTAAACAGGGTATAATCAGCTATAGCCACTGCCTAATAAAAAGTTTAACAATTGCTCAATAAAGTTTATATTTACTGGCATCAATAGTTCCATGAAGAACCTTTAAAGGGATAGTACACCTAAAATGACTACCATAGTATTATTTTATCCTACTATCTGCTTGGTTAAATATTTTCCTTTGTGTACAGAAGAACAAAGAAATTTATACAGGTGAGTAAATGATTACAGAATTTTCATTTTTGAGTGAACTATCCCTTTAACATTTAACCTCCATTGTTGGAAAAGTTCTTTTAAAAAAGAAAAGGTTCTTTAGATGATTCAAAAGTTATTCGCTCTAAAAAAAATGTGGTTGTTTTAAGAACTGTTCACTGAAAGGTTATCTGGGAAACTCAAAACGGTTCTTATATGGCATTACTGCCCTCTATGGGATCCTGACACAGAGAACATTTTGAATAAATAAGTTGCTTCAAAGGTTACTTTATTGTTACTTCATTACATTTTACTTTTAAAGACTTGTTATATACTTTGAGTTTTAACTGAGTATTTTGCTTTACACTGTGCGCATACAATCAAATATAATTCCTCAGTAGTTGCACTTATGAAATAATTACAGCAAGTCTGCCTCAAGTTTCATTTCATCCTCCTGGCCGATTGGTGGCGCTGCTAAAAGTACCTCAAGCGCAAACCACCACAATCCTGTCCAAGACAAAGATGTCCGATTCGTTTCCTTTGTTGTGATATTGTGAAAATACCAATCGTTCGGTTCTTATTTTATATCCCCGCTTTTAAAATAAGAAATTAAGCAGTTATCTTCTATCAGTATTTATCAGACGTAAAAATGAGTGGCGGAGTGTATGGCGGAGGTAAGTGCGATTTTGGAGGGAGAATCAAATGAATGAATGCGCCACGTTTATGAGCTCGCTAGCCATCAAACTAGCATGATATGATTATTTCTGCTCTTATTTTATGAAAATGAAACCGGAGCCCACTTTTCACGTTTTTGTGCTTAATAGAATGCAGAATACAACTGAAAATTGCTAAATAAATGCGTAGTTAATAAAAGTAAAATTTGCAGAACGAGTTATGGATTATAACGGACTGGCATGGATATTTATGACTACAGTATTGTCATTTTATTTAATGAACACTGAATGTGTTTTCCCCATACTTTTATTCTCATTTGTTTCTCTTTGGACATGTTTCTCCCTATACAGATGAAGTTGGAGCTCTCGTCTTTGACATGGGCTCATACTCCGTGAGAGCTGGATATGCAGGAGAGGATTGTCCCAAGGTGTGAACAGTAAGATGAATCCATATATTGGCGGTGAAGCTGAAAAACATATGTTCTAAGCAAACATTCAATTGTTTTGTGGTTTTTAGGCTGATTTTCCTACTGTGATCGGTGTGACTCTGGACCGGGAGGATGGCGGTACACCGATGGAGACCGATGGAGAGAAGGGAAAGCAGAGCGGAACCACCTACTACATCGACACTAACCAGCTCAGGGTCCCCAGAGAAAGCATGGAGGTCATGTCACCTCTCAAAAATGGGATGAGTAAGTCGATGTGAACGAGTTTCAATCTGCCTTTTTCTGAAAATTATTCTTCTTTTTACCATAATATATCAGGCTCGGAGAGGTGTTTATTTGAAATTAACATGAAGAAAATATACAAAAAGTGAAAATTAAGTGACTAAGGAGTATTTAATAGTATTTCATAATAGAATAAAGTGTTTAGCGGGTAGGCCTTTAGTACGGTGGCCGAGTGAGCTCAACGCGCTGCAAATAAGAAAACACGTGATCATCAATTTGACAACACATGTGCTGCAAATCCTCACAACACATGCAAACACAGAAATGCGCTGCAAACACAAAAACGCGCCGCAAGTAGCACAAACCATAACGGAAATGTTTCAAGGGGACCCCAGAAAGTGACTAATCCACTAGGACCTGCTTATTATCTGTGTCCGAAACCACTCACTCATTCGCTAATCCCTATATAGTGTACAGCATTTGAGTGCACAATGTGTTCACAATCGTTAAATACTATAAAAAAAATGCAAACAAAAATTAACACACATTAACAAGTGTACATTATTTCATGTATTTATTATTTTTAATAAAGTGTTTTTCAGTTTGCTAGAAACAGATGACGTGGTCGTCGAGTGCCCTCAGGCAGCCGTTATGATGACGTCACATTAGTATGCTACAGATGATTAACGAATATTATTAAATCATCCACTAAATTATCATCTCAAAGTTTAATGAGTTAACAACAATGCCACATATTAAAACACTTTGCTGTTAGTGAAACACATTAATACCTACATAATATATTTTAATAATATTTTTTAGTTTGTGCTGTTGTCAAGTATGGTTCGTCACTTTTTGGGGTCCCCTTGAAACATTTCCGTTGTGGTTTGTGCTAGTTGCAGCACGTTTTTGTACTTGTTGCGCGTTTCTGTGTTTGTGAGGATTTGCAGTGTTGTCAAACTGATGATCACAATTTTTTTTTATTTGCATGTGTTTTCTTATTTGCAGCGGGTTGAGCTCTCTCGGCCACCATACTTTAGGGACAGTAATGTCCTATAAGGATGCATCATTATATGATTTTAATAAATCTAAATTTACACTGAATATGTTATTATTGCATGTTGTTTAATGTGGTACAATATACTGAGGTGCAAATAGTACCAACATCTAGTACCAACAAATAGCGTATAACAACTATTTACACTTATTGCAAAGAAAATACTGCTATATTCACTTGACACTATTTTCAGTGTGCAAATAGCCTCTCTTTCTTTATGTGTGTGTATGTATACAGTAACTAATTTTTCTGTTTCCTCTCCGAAGTTGAGGACTGGGACAGTTTCCAGGCCATTTTAGATCACACCTACAAAATGCACTTCAAATCAGAGCCCAGTCTGCATCCAGTCCTGATGTCAGAGGCCTCGGTATGTTGATTATTTTTTTGGCATAAATCTAATATGCAGATCACGTCGTGTATGTGTCATCTGCTAGGATGCTTCACTCAACTCCCTGTGACTTTATTTTCTTCATCTTGCAGTGGAACACACGAGCGAAGAGAGAGAAGCTGACTGAGCTAATGTTTGAGCATTACAACATTCCAGCTTTCTTCTTGTGTAAATCGGCTGTCCTGTCTGCGTATCCTTTATTTTAATTGTCTAGCTGAAGATCGAGATCTTTGTAGAAGACATTGTCATGTGTTTAGAATTGCTTGTTCAGTAGCAGAGGAATGACAATAGTTGATTAAAATTTCAAATTTGGGCACGGTATCCATCTTAAAAGGCATTTAGGAACATGAAATGTTGAATCCTTTACTCAGCGTTTCAGGTTTGCCAATGGACGATCCACGGGTTTAGTGTTAGATAGTGGAGCAACACACACAACAGCTATTCCAGTGCATGATGGTTATGTTCTACAACAAGGTAATTTGAATCATTTAGACTTTTTAAGCATATTTTACTGGACTGTCCTGTTAAATTCACACAGTTCATATGTTTTTACAGCAGTATTTCAGTACATCAATTTCTATCAAATATTAAACTGAATAATTTTATGTTTATTGTAATGTAAATCCAATACCTGAACTTAACCACTACAACAACTATTAATAAGCAGTAAATTAGGAGTTTATTGAGGGAAAAGTCATGGTTAATAGTGAATGTGTGCCCTATACTAAAGTGTTATCCTAATTATACAATATATTAATGGCATTGATTTTTGTTTAATTTTCTATTATTTATTTTCGTGAATGCTTGTCTTTGATGCTTTTTTTAAGCCACAAGGTAATTCAAAATGTATTTTTACATATGTTTTTCAATTGTTAACGTTTCAATAATGTGTGTTTCATGATCTTCCAGGCATTGTAAAGTCTCCTCTTGCTGGTGATTTCATGAGTATGCAATGTAGAGAGCTGTTTCAAGAGTTGAGTGTTGAAATAGTACCTCCGTATATGATTGCATCAAAGGTGAGGCCTGTTGAAGTTTATTCTTTTTAGTCATAATTTCTCTGTTTTGAGGTTGCAATTCTCATGACCTTTTTGAGGTGGTGAGGAGTAGGTAAAATTACCTACTAAAATTATTTGAGTTTTTCATTAAAGGATTCAGTTCGTGAAGGAGCCCCTGCCAGTTGGAAGAAGAAAGAGAAACTACCTCAAGTTACCCGTTCATGGCATAATTATATGTGTAATGTAAGCAATCGTAACTGAATCATAGTTAAAGTCACTTAACACACTCAAAGGCCTTTTCAAAATGTATTAAATGTTGCTACCTGTCATTTCAGACTGTCATACAGGATTTTCAGGCCTCTGTGCTACAGGTGTCAGATTCACCCTATGATGAACAGTAAGTTTTGTACATTACCGATCAATGTTAGGGTCAGTGATTTTTTTTTTTTTTTTTTTTGTTTGGAAAGAAATCAGTACTTCTATTTTGCAAGGATGCATTTAATAATTACATTTAAATTGATTAAAAGTTACAGTAAAGTCATTTAAAATGTGATCAAAATCATTATTTTAAATAAATGCTATTATTTTGAACTTTTTATGCATTAAAGAATCCTGAAAGCAATATATCACAGTTTCCGCAAAAATATTAAGCAGCACAACTCAACACATATAATCAGTTTGAGCATATTAGAATGATTTCTGAAAGACTGGACTAATGGCTGCTGAAAATTAAGCTTTACCATCACAGAAATAAATGAGAAAATCAGCTATTTTAGATGATGTCACAAAATTAGTGTTTTTACTGTATTTTTGCTCAAATAAATGCAGCCTTGGTGAGCATAAGGGACTCCTTTCAAAAACAATATCACAGAGTCAATTTTTGAATGGTAATGTATATAACATTTATAAGTTTATTTGTCAAAATTCACTTTTTTGATTTTGAGCTTTTGGATGTTAAATGCTTCTGATCTTAATGAAAAAGAAAAAACACATTTTTACATTCTGCCCTTTACAGGGTAGCTGCCCAGATGCCCACTGTTCACTATGAACTGCCTAATGGTTACAACTGTGATTTTGGAGCGGAAAGACTTAAGATCCCTGAGGGTCTGTTTGATCCTTCAAATGCTAAGGCAAGAAACATCCTCTTTACACTAAGTTTCATACTGAAGTTTCTGGTATTAAATTTCATTGTACTTGATTTTCACAGGGTCTTTCAGGGAACACCATGCTGGGAGTCGGCCATGTTGTGACCACAAGCGTTGGCATGTGTGACATAGACATTCGACCGGTAAGATTTCAAAACATTGTTTTACGTACATTTACATGACCTGTGTCTGTGCTGCTGATGTAAGTGATGTTATGCTGCCCTTATTTTTTTTTTTTTGACAGGGTCTATATGGCAGTGTGGTAGTTACAGGAGGAAACACTCTCATCCAAGGCTTTACAGACAGACTTAACAGAGAACTCTCGCAGAAGACGCCACCAGTAAGTGGCACTTTGTCTTTTGCTTTGTAGACCTTTGTAGTGTCATATATTTAATTTTTGTTAGGAATGAAAACAAGGGATAGAAGAGAGTGTGTTCAATGCATTGCACTGTTATCTATCAACATTGTTCAGCTGATGAAACATCTTTGTGAAAAACTCCAGTAAAACGGTTTTAAGAGTTAGGAGCTTTTATTAAGTGTGTGCATTTGTAAAGACTAAGTCTGTCCCTCACAGCCTGTGTCATCCTTGTTAAAATTCAATATGGCGTCTAACCTGACTAAGGTTTATTAGAATGCCAGTTGGGTTTTCGTTGCTTTTTTTATTGATGACATGAATCGTTGTTTTGTCCTCTCTGCAGAGTATGCGTTTGAAATTGATAGCCAATAACACAACTGTTGAGCGCAGATTTAGCGCCTGGATTGGGGGCTCCATTCTCGCATCCCTGGTGAGTAGAGTTCGCTGTCATAATGTCAGATTATAACTACATGAGTGTTGTGGCCAAAATAATTCTTCTTAATGATGTTATTGTGTTATACAAGAAGATAGATTAAAAAAAAGGTCATTCTTCAACTGATGCTATATTTTAAACTCTTATAAACTGTCTTTTGACTAATAAATCACTCAAAATATCCAGGTAGGGAGGTAGAAAGAGAGTTTGTAACTATAACTGTATAATCTTCCGGGCAAAACATTCTGCAACATGACTGGCTTTAGTCGGGGAAAGCAAAGAACCAGTGGTCCATGGACATTGACATGTTCCTGATTTCGAGACGGGAAATGCATAAAGCAAAGCCTGTGAATGTTTATTTGCTAGACACTACAAACACAGTATAGGTAGATCTAAATCTGGATGATCACTTTTATCATTAGTGTTGTCAAAAGTATTGACTTCCATACTGAAAATTTAAAAATGTGACTATACCAGCATTTTGAGCACTATTGAATGGATTCTTAAGCACCTCTGATTGGCCAATTGTGTTCATGGGCTCAACAGATATGTCTGTGATTGGCAGGATATTTGAAAACAGGCGTCTATCAGCAGATATATTAGGGATCCGCTGATAGATGACTGCTTTCAAATGCTCCCGTGTATATCTGTGTGATCGCTTGAAGAGCATCAAAGATGTCTATTTACAAAATGCTTTTGTTAATCACAGACATACCCGTTGGGCTGGTGAACACAATGGCCAATCGGAGTGGTTTAAGAATCCGGTCAAAATGCTGGGGCGAAGTGCTTGGTATCACCACATTTTTAAAATTTCAGTACTGAATTCGGTTCTTTTTACAGCACTAATGACTAATCATCATATCGCCCAGCCATAAACTTGTTAAAGTGACGAGGAAACCAATGGATATTTTGTAGAAACTTCAAAAATTATCTGGATAACTGTCAGCTAGATGATACAGAGTTCCGCAGTGTAAACAATCTATTTATCTAAACTTGCTTTGTAAGGAAAACTGGGTTTGTCTAACATTATCTAACCATCTTCCTTTGTAGAACCCAAAAATCATCATAATAATGGATGTTTTTTTCAATAAATGCTGACAAAACGTTCGTTACGCAGAATATAAGATGGAAGTATAATTTTTTTTCCTCCCCAAATAAGCAGGGGAGTAAAAGTTAATATATGCAGGGAACCCCAGATCCTAAACAATTTCTTGGAGGATCCCCTCAGTGTCTACATTTTTCCAGTTTAAAAAAAAAAAATATAAAAATATTGTCTCACCTTCTCCTGACATGATTTTGTGCAACAGAACATGTACAGCATCATTGTCATCTTTTTTTCCTCGTTTTATGACATCAACTAGCATTTACGCCAGTTACTGCCGCTGGATTATATTATGTGTAGTATTAACACACACATACATATATACATATTTATAAAAAAAAAATCACATATCACCGTTATTGTTGTCGATATATCATAGCAACACCATAATATAATTATGACTTTTCTTCTTTTTACCTTTAGGGAACTTTCCAGCAAATGTGGATTTCAAAACAGGAGTATGAGGAAGGTGGGAAACAGTGTGTTGACAGGAAGTGTCCTTAACCAGTTCCTTCAACACCTGGTTGCCTTCTGAAGGAGATGAAAAATAATAAAAAAAATATATACCACCCAGTAGAAAAAGCCTTCTTAGTGGACTCAGGAACTAACAAGGACTCTTGCTGTTATTTGTAGTGCAAACAAACCATATTTTAAACAGTTTAATGTGGTTGCACTCTTTTCTACACCTCCACACAATATTTTCATATCCAGTTTGGCAACAAACTTTTCTGACCGCCTGATTAATTTTAAAAAACAGTGACAAGGGTATGTGTTTTGGTACATGGGATAAGGCCCCTTAATTGTATCAGTGCTTAAGACATTTGTATGATGTCACAAATATATTTTTTTTCTTTCTTTATTTTACACCACTCTGCCACTTTCTAGAAAATGCATCACAGGAAACCAAATGTTTATGCTTTTAACAACTGATCAGCTCTTTTGGGAATAAACTTGTTTTTGTTAAACTGGTCTAAATTGATATCTTGTTTGAATGGGTAAGACTGTCAGTGCAGTAATTGTATACTTTTGTTCTAATATTTAGTACATTTTAACTGGTTTATTCAGACTTGCATATTGAGGAAAACCTATACTTAATGTGTCCCTTGAACTTATGAATAGGGGTGATTTTCGATCCTAATAATAATTTACATGTTTAACGAGACATAAAAATGAAAAAAGGTAATTATATACACGCAAACAGTCTCAGTAACAAGTTTGAATTTATTATGACTGTACAAATTCTGAAACTCATACTTCTGGAGAAGTGAAAAGTATTGTGTGTTGAAAAGACTATTAAATGTGAAGTCTTTTCAACCTTCTCATGCATGTGCAGTCTTTTTTGGAAATATCGCTGCAAGCTTCTTTTGGTTTCTCTTTTCTTTTTTTTCTTTCCGTATTTTACTCCTCAGGTATTTTTCAAGGCTCAACCTAAAATTCAGAACAGCAGAGTTAAACATTTCTGTGCATCAAAGAAATTTAATAACATTTGACAGAGAGGCAAAGAGTTTTCATTGAGTTTTTTGTTAAATAACAAAGCCCCAAGGGGGACATTGTTCACTAGCAAAGAATGCAAAATATTTCTTAGGGAAACTCAAAAGCTTTTTAATATAATAGATGTTCCCTTTTGTTCCCTCTCTCGACACTGCGTCACCAAAGGTGGCGCTATGGGGATAAACCCCCATACTGACGCAGTGTCTCGTTCCCTCTTCTCAGGGAACGGAGGTTACGATAGACCGGAGACGTTTTCCTTCATGTCATTTTTTTCATCACAATGTCCCCTAAGGGGCTCCTCAACATTTCTAATCTATTAAAATGACTAGTTAAAATGCTAAAAGTTAATTTATTGTTACTCTGATGGCGTAGACTTTATATTGAAGATTTAAGACGTACCTTGTGTAAGGGGCGACATGTGATGGTTCAAAGAATTTAGTCCTTTTGTATCTCGAATTAAGGTGCCAGGGGATTGGGTGTTCCTTGAAGCGGTACCTGATGAACACACATGCTTGTAATAAGTTACGTTACATAAAATAGATGTGTAAGAGAACAGTGTGCAAAACATTTATTTGATTTGCTTACCAGAAGGTTTTGCCAAAGACGTTTCTTCGCCATGCACCCGGTCTAGCTTTCTCTTGTCCCGTCTGCAGTAAGCGCAGAGCATCCTCACGTTCTTTCACAACAGTGTCAAGACGAATCATTGACTTTTCAACCTATTAAAAGAATTCAGAATGAATATGTTCATCCATGTACACCTGGGGCCGTATTAACAAAACATCTTAAAGCTAAAAGTAACTCCGAACTTGCCGATTTAAGAAAAACTCGGTGTCGGTCCTAATTTTAGGACTCCTACATTTTTGCTCTAAGAGTATTTCACAAAACATGTTAGCGCTAAAACTAGCTCCAAAATCTGTGAAACATTAAGAGTGGTCAAGAGGACACCCAAATCACTAAGGCCAAATCGCAAATAATCCTAATGGCTGTTGCTGTCAATCTGCCCAAAGACACTGTTCACTATTGAGGCAATAGCGATAGAGCCTTGGGTGCTGGACCTTTACTTCATAATTGCAATAAATATTTTGATTTATAGATTGGAATCTATGATAAAATGTACGATTACCTGTGGCAGTTGTTTTCATGAATTTACACTCACAAAAGATCGAATAGAGTAAAAAAAATATATATATAATAAGCTTATTCGTCATGCTGTCCAAGGGAATTGTGGGCTCCGAGTTTGGAATTAATTTAGCCCAAAACCAGAGTTCTTCCCCATATCCCTAGCCGAGAGTGAGGAACAGGGTGGAGGAGGGATGCAGAGAAACTGTCGAGGTAACTATAGGTGAGTCGGCTCTCGTCTGTGTATATATACCTCCACTCGAGCTGATTTAGATAGACAGTCTGAACGTGCTCCTTCCGAACTTTGTTAAAATATTTGTCGCTTGAATTCTGCATTCTCTCAAGATGCAGACATGTAAGAGGCTGACAATTTGCTGAACATATACTAGTTTAATTAGTGACACAGCCAATATTTTAAAACCTTTATTTGAATATGGCAACATTTTTATAAAACAGGCAGATTCACCCTATGCTTTTATACTTAAGAACTAAAAGCTGCTCTTGGCTGTCATTTCCTTAAAGAGTGAATCATGAGATCAAGAATATAACCGATACAAATGTGCAAATATGTCCATTCAGAAGAGTGGAGTAGAATTGAAAAAATCCAATGTAGACTCAAATAATTTTACTTATAAAAAGCACCATAGAAGTAAGTATGCTACTTTTCAAAAGTTTGGGGTCAGTAAGATTATTTGTTTGTTTTGTTTTTGAAATGCTCATCTACATTTATTTGATTTAAAAAAAAAAAACATTGTGAAATTTATTTACTAATTAAAGTAACTTTTCTATTTTAATACATTTTAAAAATTTTATTTATTACTGTGGTCAAAGCTGAATTTTCATCATTCTAATATTATAATTTAGTGCTCAAGAAAAATTCTGCTTAATATTTTTGTGGAAACCATAATGCATTTTTCAGGATTCTGATGAATAGAAAGTTCAAAAGAACAGAATTTATTTGAAATTAAATTTTTTTTGTAACAATGTCTTTATCTTTACTGTCACTTCTTGATTAATTTTGTTTGCTGAATAAAAGCAAGATTTTACTGACCCCAAACTTTTGAACAGTATACATACCATGGAAAGTACTGCATCATCACTGCATTGTTCTGTCTCAGTATTATTTTTTAAGGTAACTTCATTTTATCAACCGAGAAACTAAGCATTTTAAACAAAATCCAAACACATTTCATACCTTTTTGATGCGCTCTGGGCTGGGCATCTGAACACGCTGTCGTTTCGCCTCTTGTTCTAAAGTGAGTAACATGTTCTTTTCCTTCAAAAGAACATACCTTCAAAATTCAAACAGAAATGTGGGTTAATATTTGTTGCAATTTTCTTCAAAGTCTTCACACCGTAAAAATGGCTTTACCAAAGTTTGTGTAAATCTTCATTACTTTTCCCCCGAAGCTGTTTGGCAGTCCATGGAGCACCTATGAGGTTACAAAAAAATCATAACACAACATTATTAACATTACTATTGACAAACTCAAAGCCTAGTGACCTTCTCACATACATTTATATAAGAACACTTTACAATAAACAATAAGTTCTCATTTGTTAATGTATTAACCCACAAACTAACAATGTTAATATTAGTTAAATAAATTAAATCGTTCATCTTAGTTTCACAGAGCATTAACTAATGTAAACAAACAACTTTTGATTTTAATAATGTATGGATGAATGTTAAAATTAACATTAAGATTAATAAATGCTGTATTGTTCATTCTTAATTCATTTTAACTAAAGTTGTTAACAAATGAAACATTATTAAGTGTAACCAAATATGTATAGAAAGCCTTATTTAGAAAATGCAGTCACCTCACTAGGTTGAGACACAACCTACAGTTTATAGTAACTGAACAATAAACATTCAGGGGAAATTAACATTGTTGGTACCTGATTTAACAGTTAGTTCACCCCAGTTCTCTGGCAGGTCAAAAAATTCTTCCAGTCCCTTTCTGACAGAAGATGTGTGGAGTGCTCTGCTATTCATGGAACTTCTGAACCAACAAGAGTCAGAAATGTGTCTAAATTCCGAGAAATAAGAAAAGAGTTCAAATTAATTGGTGACGTTAAAACATGCTCCTTTCTTTCTGAATATCATGACGCATTGACGTTTAAGCCCGACATATAATCCGTGAGAAAAACATACCTTTGTTGACACGAGTGAAATTTGGACAGAGCTTGCGTCGCATATTGAGGCTGTGTGTGTGAAGACACTGTAACAAAACGTTGAAATTGTCTGCAGACGGCAGCAGTCAGGCGGCTCGTTACGGCCGCAGCCATCTTGACAATGTCAAACGAATTAATGAACGGAAACGTGCAGCGCCACCTGCCGGACAGTTAATCCGAAAAAATCTCCACGTTAAAAGTTCAACGTTTTGTTGCAGAATGTTCAACACCACAGCACACAACAACGCGAATTGACACTATAATGTAAAATATAATAAAATAATATAATAATTTTATAATAATAATAAAAAAATAAAAATTATTTAAAATAAGATCAAAATTAGTCATGTATTTGCGTGTAACTTACTTTTTGTCCCACTTTTTTTTGGACATGAAGATCACATTTTAAATATCATTGTACTGTGCAATCATCGTTTATTCTTCATTCTTTTTTAATTTATTTTTTATGACCCACAATTTCAACCCATAAGAATATTAATATTTTAATTATAAGAAATCATATAAATAGAGTAGCTCTGAAGGGTAAATTACTGTAAAATAGAAAATGATTGCATTACTCACTTATAATGTACTACCATGCTTTCAAGAATTTCTCGGATTCAAATCTGATCAAATAGGTTTATTTTTCAGTAGCATTATTTTAGTTTTTTCCTTTTTTTTAAAAAACAAAACAAAAACAATGTATTTGTAAGGGTCATCTTTTGATACGAACCGTATGACTGTAAAAAAAAAAAAAACCTTTAATTTGCCTAAGTATCAATGGTGAACACGCGTCACTCTGTGTGAGCCAATCAGTGAAGCGCGCGTTCACGCACTAGCTCAACAGTCATGGTGGGCATGAGCGTATTGCGGACGGCGGCTTCGTTTGCAGCCAGATTAAACCCGCTGAAACGAACATGTCAATCTTCAAATGTGCTCTCCAGGACTGTTGCACGTTCAGAACAAGGTAAAGTATGTTTATTTTGACTAAACACAACGATATGACCGATTAAGGTGATTACAACTAGCAGTGACCTTGCTTAGCATGTCAAGTGTACAAGCTGGCCTCAACAACAATCCCCACTGTAACCTTCCTATAGATAAATACATAAAACATGCTGTATGTGATTCATCATGGGCGTTTATACATAGACATATATTGAACAGTTTTTGACTCAAAGTATTTCTTAAGCTTCTTACTCGTCACTCAAGTGTTGATATCCAAGCAATCATTTTACTAAGATATACACGCACAATATTTTGGCCCTCATTGTATATGTAACACTTCCACGTCGTATTGTATAAAAACATGAATTTACAATTTGGGTTTGCAGCGGTAATTGTATAATCTGTATCATTCTTGCTTCCCTTCAATTCTGTGTTGGGTTTAGGGTGACTTCCTGTTGAATAAAAATAGTTTTGCATGCAATAAAGCTATTACAGTGATATGTTGACATGCTTAGCCCATCTTACTATTATTGCTATTAATAATTTTTGCCTATTGTTTTACAGTTGTCGTCCGTCATGGGAGCCATGGGAAAAGGATGTTTGTCATCAAGCCCACTGACTTCTATGATAGAAGATTTCTTTACCTGCTGGTAAAGCCTGTTATAAGTACTTTACTTCAATTGCATATTCTTGCTGCTCATACTCATTCAAATAATGTTTTTACAATCTTTCTCTCCTCTCTTGCTTCATTACTCCAGAGAAATTACATTCTTCTCACTGGCATCCCTGTGGCAGTACTTGTGACCTTTGTTAATGTTTTCGTCGGTATGTTTCTGATGTACCTGGCAGTTTTTCCTTCCTATACATGCTGTACCTGCCATAATAACTTGATTAATGTCTGTAATCCATTAAACAGGAGAATCTGAGTTAGCAGAGATACCTGAAGACTACGAACCAGAGCACTGGGAGTACTACAAGGTATTCTGCCATTTAAGTGCATAAAACATGTACACTGTATATACCAGTTAAAAATTATTATTGTTAATTGAATAAAAAATGAAAATTGATTTATGTTTTTACTTTCATTTGTTGTCTTTATTATAACTTAGCATCCCATCACCCGTTGGATTGCTCGTACCTTTTATGACAGCCCAGTGAAGGACTATGAGAAAATGATGGCACTTATCCAAATTGAGACTGAGAAGGCTGAAATGAGGTAAGCTCTCTTCACATGATTCAGCTAATTAGGCTAAATGAGATATTATAAAAATACATAATATACATGCATGGTATGTTAATGTAACACGTCTTATATTAAAATATAATACACGTAAAATATTTCTTGCTGTTTTGTTTATTCTTTTGTTTGGTCTTGTGTATTTTTGTAACTCAGTTTTTGCCATGAAGATAGCCTCAGATGCTGACGTGGCATTAAAGGGTTAGTTCACCCAAAAGTGAAATTTCTGTCATTAATTACTCACCCTCATGTCATTCCAAACCCGTAAGACCTTAGTCCATCTTCGGACACAAATTAAGATATTTTTGATGAAATCTGAGAGGTTTCTGAACCACACATAGGCAACAAAGTAAAGGCATTGTTAAAATAGTCCACGTGACTACAGTGGTTCAACCTTACTTTTATGAAGCGATAAGAATACTTTTTGTGCACAAAAACAAAACAAAGCCAATACTGAGTCGGCGTTCTGGCATAGAACCTGGAAGTGCTTAACATAAATAGCGTAGGAGAATGACAGGGGGAAGAAGAAATCATTGAAACAAAAATAATTTTTCTATTTGCGCACAAAAAGTATTCTTGTCACTTCATAACAGTAAGGTTGAACCACTGTAGTCATGTGGTCTATTTTACCAATGTCTTTAATACCTTTCTGGACCTCAAAAGGTGCAATGATGTTGCTGCCTGTGTGGTTCAGATGAAACCCGAAGGACTTATGGGTGTGGAACGACATGAGGGCGAGTAGTTAAGGACAATTTTCATTTTTGGGTGGTGTAACCCTTTAAAAAGTCACACTACTACTACCACTACTACTATATATGCATGTTAGGGGTGTGACGAGATCTCGTACCACGAGATCTCGCGAGACTAAAACGTGACGAGATTTCTCGTCGAGGGGAAAATTTGTCTCATCGTGCTATCAGTGTGAGGGTGAAATTATTATTGAAGATGCTATTTATTTAACTTTTACTTATTATTTAAATCAAAAGTTCAAAAAGAAATACCAAAGGAAATATATTGGTCAAATAATTTTGTTACACATTGGGGCCTCAAGAAGGTTGGGGACGACTGTTTTAAGCATTTTATTGTCAAAAATGTGTTTCCTTTCTTGTTCCACAGTATAATATACATATGACTGAGTAGGATGTTGGAGGAAACGGTTGGAAATTTACTAGATTTACTGATGAATATGTATAAATACACCTAATCATGTTTTAAATATTCATAATGGCTAACAGAAATATTAAGGAACCTTAAATATTTCTGAAGCAGTTTTTCATAAAATCTTTAGTTTGTTTGTTTTCAGGTTTAAATTTGAAGAATTCTTTGAAGAACAGATTCCCAGTGGGCCTGTGTTCACTGAATAGCTATCCAATTTGTTACAAAACTGTTCCATTTTACATAGTTTGCACATCGGATTGCTGTAGAGATACTCGGCTACTCCTCTGTGGCATATCTGGGCCATATCTGACTACCGGGAGCGGTTATAACACACTTTCGCATGTTTATATTTGATCATTTTGGTAGGGGTAAAATTTACATATGTGACTTAACAGATGCATTTTGTTCAGTTTCATCTGGAATGTGAAAAAAGCCCGGTCTTTCAGAGGGCATTTATCCCTGGTCTTTTCACAATTGGATAGCTGTCCAATCAGAGAAGACACATGAAGTGACCAGGTACACATGAACAGAGTTTCCACACGCATCAGTCATTTTGATCTGTGTGGAATGTTTAATAAGGACTCTATATACTTGGTTGAACTTTATAGCATTAACTATTTACATTGAAACAAGCTGAGCTGTCGGACAGCAACTTGTGGTGGCATTAATAGTTTGTCAGAGCTGGGCGCTTTCATTGACTTATGCAGATTAAAATAGTATTTATAACTCCTAACTTAATAAAACAAGCTATGAGGAAGGGATTACCTCAAAAAGTAGCTCTGTATCTGTAGGTGGGAGGTACTTTATTTGAATGAAATGCATACAATTCTCTCGCTTTTGCTCACGTGCCAGTGATTACCCTTTCATAGTCTGCCGACCCCTGGTCTAGGAGTTTAGATGATCTAGTTCTGTACATCCTAAACAGTCTCTATCATGACCTTTCAAAATTCTGCTCACTAAAGTGATCCACACAAAAAGGTTCATTTTGAGTATGAGGTGCCTCCAAATATCACAGTGTCATTAATAAACCATGTACCAGAAGATTAGAAGAAAGGAGAAAAAAATGTCTGTAGGGTAAAAAATAATGAAGGAATTGTCAAACCTTAGGGTACAATTTAATATCAGTACCACAACAACAAAGGCACTTCGAAATGTTTTTATTGCTCACAAAAAATGTTTCCTGTTTTTATGTAGGCTAATTGATCTCTAATGTTTTATTCACCATTTTTCTTGTAGACAAAAACAACTTGAAGTCCGCCGACACATGAGAGAAAAAGGAGATGGACCCTGGTTCCAGATTCAGACACTTGATAAGAATCTCATCGACCACAGCCCCAAGTCATCCCCTGATAACTAGGAGTGGTCATGCATACTTGTCCAAAATATTCAGGCATTATACAATGTATAATGTATAGTTATTAATAAAAAGTATTGTTTCTTTTTTCCCTTTTCTTTGCCTCTGGCACCAATAAACGAATGATTATAACTAAGTTACTGCTCTTGTGTATGCTTTAAAGTGTTATGTCAAGGATTTAAACCAAAATTTAAATTCTGTCATCATTTACTCATTTCAGACTGTTCAGTATGCATTTGCTTATGGAAGCTTGAAATCTCCTCTCTTAATTCATTATTATTTAATGAAAGAGTGGCCAAATTATTCATAATTTCTTAATTTATGTTCCAGTGAAGTAGAAAAGTCATGCATGTTTTCAAGTTAACAAATGCCAAGATAAGAATTAGAATCAAAACCTAAATATTGAAAAACTTTGTGTTATTGCAGTAAAGTCACCCTAGAATCAGTAAATTACAGTAACGATAATAATAGTAAAGTGTACTGCATCTGAAGATGATGTCCATTATAAAATGGTTTCAGAACTGCGTGAATAAAATGAAATCTCATTCCATAAATTACTATTCCAAGCAAGGCAGAAAAATGGCTAAACTATAGCAGTCAAAATGCCTTTTTACCTTTTAATATTTCAGTCAAGAAACACCAGTTTCAACATGTTTGATGTTTTGAATAATTTAGAGTAGCTTATAGATACATTGCATATCAATAGATAATCAACTAGCTTTCTGACACACAATGTAAAATTATTAATAATAATAAACTTTATTTGTATAAGCCTAGTCCATTTCATATAAAGCTCAAAGTGCTTTACAATAAAAATTATAAGCAAAATAATGTATAAAGTACCAAAATAATAAAAGTAGGCCTACAGTAGACAATACATGACTAAATGGAAATTACAGTTATAATAAAAAACAACATAATCCACATATTTCATTTTTAAAAAGCTAAAAAAAAAAAAAGATAACGTTAAGTGTTTTGTACATTCGGAACTGAAGCACATGCAGAGTAAAAAAACCGCTGCCACTGATGACCCTCAAACTCACTGAGGTAATGTTCGACCTGAAAACGTCACCACTTAGCGTCAGGGTGAATCATGTCAAATATTGACTGTTTCTCCAAGGGGACACCCATTGTTTCCCTCCCCTATGCACCTCCCTCCATCCCTCTATGTCCCAATGTTTTCGTCGTCACATCCCTCGGTCCATGAGGAATGTCGGGTCTGTATGATTTAAAAATAGCCCCATCTCATCTTCTGCCTGACACGCTGCTCCGGCGAGGCTCATAGTGGTGCGAGCAGCAGGAATGTGAAGATGGCTACAGATCTGGGAGAGCTACTGGTCCCGTACATGCCCACCATTAGAGTACCGAGGACAGGAGACAGGGTTTTCAAGAGCGAATGCGCTTTTTCCTACGACTCTCCTGTGAGTATTATGTCAAATACTTCATGCATGAACGTTAAACAACAACTGGCGTCCCACAGACACGTGAAAAGCTGCGTACAGCGCGTGAGAGAGCTCCTCGGCCACCATTCTCCTGCTCAACTTGTGTGACAGCCTACAGAGATCAATAAACAACACACGCGTGTTTACATCTTACAGCGCGACCAAGTTTCCCTCTTTCAGCTGGCGTTATACGAGATTCAGATGTGTGATGAGAACATAAACACTCAAGTCTGAGCGCTGGTTTGTACTGGAGAAAATTTCTGTACTCTGTCTCTAAAGGCGTGTCAAAGAAATATCATTTCCCACGTTCATATACATTCGGCATCTTCCCATCCACAATAGACATCTAGTAGTGTGTTACTTGTTGAGGTCAGAGTGCTTATTATGAAATCTCCATGATATCAAGAGACTGTTGTGTAGCATGAAATAGGTGAAAACTGGGATTTCCTAAATATACACTAATAAGCAGTTAGCAACCATGACCTATAAAAGAATCCAGGTCAGTTATATGTTCTCAGATGTACAAACTCTGTCCACTAATCGTGTATAATATCATATATTTTGACAATCAGTTAGGAACTTTTAACATAAACGGGGGTATAGTGCACAACTAGCTCCCAGCTGTAAAAGTTTGAAAAGTGACTCAGCTGTTTGGAGTTCATCATGTCAGACTAAAAGACAGGTTATTTTTACACACTATCTGTTGAAGCTCGTGTGTCACCAGCAGCTAGTGACAGGTTTTTCAGTCTGCTGGGCCCTCAACACCCTAACACACACCTGTCCTGTAACGCTGTTTTGATTCAGATTAAGCTCAGAAGTGTCTAATTTGTTATTAAAACACTAATAAAAGAATAATTCTGAATATTTATGTTTTTTTTGTGTTTAGAAGGAACAAAACACTTCTAAAAATAACTTTGATAAATAGCAAACAAGCATTATGCGATTATATTATGTGCATAATCTTAATAACCATAGTTACCACCAAAAGTGGCTGTATATATTATGAAACATGACCAAAATGTTATTGCAACATATGCCTGAAGAACATTTTATTACCAACAACAAAAAGGAAGTACTTATTGGAGCTTTCTTGTTATATAAATGTGTAGTCATTTAAATCTTTAAGTAAAAAAGGCACTATTGTGAGGAATTAAATGTTTATTTATGATTTATAATGTAACTTTTTTTTGTATTTCTATTAATACATACTAGATATTGGGCATTAATATTCAGTGAAGCCCTAGATTGTAAAGAGTATGCATGTATTTTAGATTATGCTCCGCGTTGTTAAAGTGTTTCCTCTTTTCATGTATGTGTTCCCTGATGATGCTTATGTCTTTGAACAGTCTGCTTTAATATCTAATAGCAGTTTTATTCTCAGTTGTTTTATATATCTAAGTAGAAATATGGAGTTGTACATTGTGTACATTTGTTTTCAATTAATTATATTTAACATGAAGTGTAACTTTCCTGTCCCACATTTGTCTTGGCTTAAATCTTGCTTCATCATTTTTTTTAGGAATCGGAAGGAGGTCTATATGTGTGTTTGAACTCATTCCTAGGTTTTGGAAGAGAACACGTGGAGAGACATTACCGAAAGACTGGACAGAGTGTGTACATGCACTTAAAGCGGCATGTGAAAGAGGTAAGAATAGTGATATTTTTTCAAGATTATTGTTGGATTTAATTCTTTGCAAATGTCATTGAAGTAGTAAAAGTGTGGTTGTATATTTCATTCTACACTCTAAAGGGAACTGCACATATTAAATATGTTATACTTACAAACATCACAAAGGAAACAAAAGAGATAAAGTAATGTGTAATAATTAGTGGTTTAAGGTATCAGTGCCTTGATGAAGAATGCATTTTTTTGGATGTTTGACTTTTGACTCTTTTTTGAATGCAAACAGATTCTTTGTATCCAATGTAGCATTACTGATAACATAAGAAAAGCATTAACTAAAAGCATTAACATAAAAATAAACTTAAGCTGCCAGTGAATTATATTATTAATGCTGGGGGTGGAGGATATGCGGAACATGACTGACAGGTGTTCAGAATTCTGTGGAGCTTTTTTGAACTTCTGTGAACATATTCTATGTGGATGTACATATGCTTATTAGGCTACTGTGTACGTAGTAGGGCTGCAACTAATGATTATTTTGATTATCAATATTATTTCTTCAATTAATTGGATGGAAAAACGTCTAGGTTACTATTGTAACCCCCGTTCCCTGAAGGAGGGAACGGAGACGTTACGTCGGACTGACGTCATGGGATCTCGCTTGGGAGCCCTATCATCTCCTCGTAGTAAAAAACAAGCCAATGAGAATTGGCCAGTGAGATTTACATGCCGGGCCCCTCCCCCGGCATCCGGGTATAAATAGAGCCGGCATTACTCACTTCATTCATGCTTTGCTGAGGAGCCGAAAACTGATCTCGGTCGCTCAGCAGTGACTCGGTGCTATGGCAAGGGGACGTAACGTCTCCGTTCCCTCCTTCAGGGAACGGGGGTTACAATAGTAACCTAGACGTTCCCTATCAGTCAGTCACGTTCGACGTTACGTCGGACTGACGTCATGGGATCCCGTGGAAAACGCCATAGCAACCGAGCCACGCTACGAGCGTCGGGGAAGCAGATGCTGGCAGGCCTAGGCGTGCCACCTGCAAGTGCAACCGCAAATGTCGTAACCCTCCAGCGCCCAGAGCAAGCCCTACAATGTCTTCCATACCAGAGGGATGGAGAGGACAGGATCTTACTCAGGAGATGGTCGAAGCTGTTGTTTCTCACCTCAGGGGAAGAGTGCTTCGGCTGACTCAATTCCCACGTTTTTTTCAGCTGACCAAAAACGCCAGGAAAGCGTCCCTCTTGGGGAAGCTACGGAGACCACACCCTGCCCGAAGGGAGGTAACGTGTGGAGCACATATGCACTGACCCACGGGGCAGTATCTGCATATGGAGAGCTCCCTGAGGAAGGTCCTACCCAGGCTGGGGAGGAACGCTACACCTCAGGGGCAGGGGCTGGTCGCCCAGGGAAGACACGGGTTTACCCTCGGGGAAACCGTACCGTGGACCATACACATATGGGGTTACCCGCAGGGAACCACAGACATATGGGCATCTAGCCCAGTACAAGGACTGACCGCTGGGGGCATGTACACGAGTACTGGACCTAGCGTCTGACGCCTCCGCCGCGTCTGACTGCCGCAATGATGCAGGAGGAGCTCCACAGGGTTCACCAACTGGGGAACTGAACTGAGGAGTAAGCAAGCGCTCGCATCTCCTCGTGAAAGGAGAATGGCGCAGCAAGCGGTCTCTCGTGGCTATCTTGAAGACAGCACACGAGAGGACACCGGGTCCACTCGGAGGTTATAAAACCTGGCGAATGTGTTCGGTGTCGCCCAGCCCGCAGCTCTGCAGATGTCTGCCAGAGAGGCGCCGCGCGCCAACGCCCAGGAGGAGGCAACACCCCGAGTGGAGTGTGCTCTCACGCCTAGGGGGCACGGCTCGCCTTGGGAATGGTATGCCAAGGCGATGGCATCCACTATCCAGTGGGCCAACCTCTGTTTGGAGACAGCCTTCCCTCTCTGCTGTCCTCCAAAGCAAACAAAGAGCTGCTCGGAGCTTCTCAAGCTCTGCGTGCGGTCCACGTAAGCGCGGAGAGCGCGAACAGGACATAGCAACGCAAGGGCTGGGTCTGCCTCCTCCCGGGGCAGCGCTTGCAGGTTCACCACCTGGTCCCGAAAGGGAGTGGTGGGAACCTTGGGCACGTATCCAGGCCGGGGTCTCAAGATCACGTGAGACAAAGCCGGCCCAAATTCCAGGCACGTTTCGCTGACCGAAAATGCTTGCAGGTCCCCTACCCTCTTAAAGGAAGCGAGCGCCGTCAGGAGCACTGTCTTAAGAGACAGGTGTTTCAGCTCAGCTGACTCAAGGGGCTCGAAGGGAGCTTTCTGTAGCCCAGCTAGGGCGACAGAAAGGTCCCAAGAGGGAATTACGGGAGGTCTAGGCGGGTTTAGCCGCCTAGCACCTCTCAGGAACCTGATGATCAGATCGTGCTTCCCTAGTGACTTGCCATCGACCACATCGTGATGTGCTGCGATGGCGGCCACATAGACCTTCAAGGTGGAGGGGGACAGTCTCCGCTCCAAACCACTTTGAAGGAAGGAAAGCACTGAACTGATCGGGCATCTCCGGGGGTCTTCCCGGCGGGAAGAACACCAAGCAGCGAAGAGACTCCACTTCAAAGCATAGGCGCGCCTCGTAGAGGGAGCTCTAGCCGAAGTGATAGTGTCAACTACCGCGGGCGGTAGGCCACTTAAGTCTTCCGCGTCCCGTCCAGGAACCACACGTGGAGGTTCCAGAGGTCGGGACGTGGGTGCCATATGGTGCCCCGTCCCTGAGAAAGCAGGTCCTTCCTCAGGGGAATTCGCCAGGGAGGGACTGTCGCGAGGAGCATGAGCTCTGGGAACCAGGTCCGGTTGGGCCAGTATGGCGCAACTAGCAAGACCTGCTCCTCGTCCTCCCTGACCTTGCACAGTAGCTGTGCAAGAAGGCTCACTGGGGGAAACGCATACTTGCGTAGGCCCCGGGGCCAGCTGTGTGCCAGTGCATCCGTGCCGAGGGTCCCCTCGGTCAGGGAATAAAACCACTGGCAGTGAGCAGATTCCTGAGAGGCAAACAGGTCTACCTGTGCGTCCCCGAATCTGCTCCAGATCAGCTGGACCGCCTGGGGGTGGAGTCTCCATTCCCCCGGGTGCGTGAGCTGTCGTGAGAGCGCGTCGGCCGCACGATTGAGCTCGCCCGGGATATACATGGCACGCAGCGACCTGAGTCGCCGCTGACTCCAGAGGAGAAGGTGGCGGGCGAGTTGCGACATGCGGCGTGAGCGTAGACCACCTTGATGGTTGATGTACGCTACTGCCGATGTGTTGTCCGTCCGGACCAGTACATGCTTGCCCTGCAGCAACGGCCGAAACCGGCGCAGGGCCAGCAGTACTGCTAGCAACTCGAGGCAATTGATATGCCACTGCTGGTGGGGTCCTGTCCAGGAGCCCGACGCAGCATGCCCATTGCACACAGCACCCCAGCCGGTGGTGGAGGCATCTGTTGTGACAACAACATGCCTGGACACTTGTCCTAGGGGCACCCCGGCCCGTAGGAAAGCAAGGTCCGACCACGGGCTGAATGTTTGGCGACAGCTCGGCGTGATGACCACACGGAGCTTGCCATGGTGCCATGCCCACCTCAGGACTCGGCCGTGTAGCCAGTGCTGAAGTGGTCTCATATGGAGTAATCCGAGCGGCGTGACTGCGGCTGCGGATGCCATATGCCCCAGGAGCCTCTGAAAATGTTTCAGTGGGACCACTGTTTTCTGCGAGAACGAATTCAGGCAGCTCAGCACCGACTGTGCACGCTCGTTGGTGAGACGTGCTGTCATGTTGACCGAGTCCAGCTCCACACCGAGAAAAGAGATCCTCTGTGTTGGACAGAGTTTGCTCTTTTCCCAGTTGACCCGAAGCCCCAACCGGCTGAGGTGCGTGAGCACCAGGTCCCTGTGTTCGCACAACTGTTCTCGGGACTGGGCCAGAATGAGCCAGTCGTCGAGGTAGTTGAGGATGCGAACGCCCACTTCCCTGAGTGGGGAAAGGGCCCCCTCCGCGACTTTGGTAAAGACACGGGGGGACAGGGACAGCCCGAAGGGTAGGACCTTGTACTGATATGCCCGACCCTCGAACGCAAAACGTAGAAACGGTCTGTGTCGGGGGAGGATCGAGACATGAAAGTACGCGTCCTTCAGGTCGATTGCTGCAAACCAATCTTGTGCGTGAATGCATGTGAGCATGCGTTTCACGGTGAGCATCTTGAACGGGAGCTTGTGCAGGGCCCGATTCAAGACACGTAAGTCCAAGATTGGTCGTAACCCTCCGCTTTTCTTGGGTACTATGAAGTACGGGCTGTAAAACCCTGACTTCATCTCGGCTAGTGGGACCGGCTCTATTGCGTCCTTCGCCAACAGGACCGCAATCTCCTCCCGCAAAACAGTGGCATCTCTGCCCACCACTGAGGTGGATAGGACGCCACTGAATCTGGGAGGACGCCTGGCAAACTGGATTGTGTAGCCGAGTCTGACTGTTCGAATGAGCCAACGGGACGGGCTGGGAAGACCTAGCCAGGCCCCCAGACACCGTACGAGTGGTATCATCCGAACACCAGAAGTACCCGCGGGGGGGCAGCATGGAGCACTGGGGCCCAACCCGGGAAGCAGAGCGTCCCGAAGTAGAGGCAGTGAGTGATGTGAACTCACTTGGCTCCGTGTGTCCCGTGAGGGACAGAGCGGGCGGGCGTGGGGAGGCTGTGCGTCCCAAACACGTCCGTGACCCGCTCGTGGCGAATGCGGGAGTGGTTGAGAGTGAGGAGGCGGTGCGTCGCACACTGTCAACACAGACCCTTTTTGACTCAGAGATAGTGGAAATTGCTCTTTTATTGAGGATGTGGGTACCGCTGACCCGGGGGTCAGCGGCGAAACAAAAAGAAAAGGGAACATAGGATTTACCCCCCGGCCCACTCCGGGGGGAAGGAGCGGTGCCTTCACCGTCTCCTGGGGCAGAGCAACTCCCACCATCTCTGGGCCACCCGTCTCAGGGCCGCTTCCTCTGCTTTCGTTTAGCAGTCTTGGCGGCCTGAGCGGGTTGTGCCGCCTTCCTGCGGGAAGCTTGCGGGGGACGGGATTTCTCCGATCCACCCGAAGCTTGTGCAGCCGCAGGGGGGCGCCCTCGACGACGAGCAGGCTGAGGGCCAGTCCTAGGAGGGACAGGAGCCGCATCTCGCCGAGGCAAGATGTGGCTGATGGCCTCAGTCTGCTTCTGCACCGCCGAGAACTGCTGGGCAAAGTCCTCGACGGTGTCGCCGAAGAGGCCGGCCTGGGAAATGGGGGCGTCGAGAAAGCGAACTTTGTCGGCGTCCTTCATTTCAGCCAGGTCCAGCCAGAGATGGCGTTCCTGGACCACCAGGGTGGACATCGTCTGGCCCAGGGCACGTGCTGTGACTTTGGTCGCCCGGAGGGCGAGGTCGGTCGCAGCGCGCAGTTCTTGGAACACCCCTGGGTCAGAACTACCCTCGTGCAGCTCTTTAAGAGCTTTCGCCTGATGGACCTGAAGAATGGCCATGGCGTGCAAGGCGGAGGCCGCCTGTCCAGCGGCGGAGTAAGCCTTAGCGGCGAGAGCCGCTGTCGTCTTACTCGCCTTGGACGGGAGACGCGGACGATTCCTCCAGGTGGCGGCCGACTGCGGGCACAAGTGCACTGCAATCGCCCTCTCCACCTGTGGAATGTCCACGTACCCCCTGGCGGCCCCCCCATCGAGGGTAGTGAGAGTGGAGGAGGAAGAGGATCGGTTTCTGGCAGTGTGGGGTGCCATCCACGTCTTCTGGACCTCCTCGTGCAGCTCGGGAAAAAATGGCACTGGGGCGGGCCGCGGCTGTGAACCGCGCCCCGTCCCCAGAAACCAATCATCAAGCCGCGAGCGCTCGGGACACGGTGGAGGGTTCCACTCGAGCCCGATGCCCGCGGCGGCCCGAGCCAGCATCGCTGTCATTTCTGCCTCAGACTCAGCCTGAGCCACCACCCCGGAGGGCGGAAGTTCGGCTTCATCTTCGTCAGAAGATAACAGCGCACTCTCCGATGCAGCGATCGACATCCGATCCTCATCCGGAGCGCCGAACGAGATGCGGGGAACCTCACGAGAAGGACCCGCACCAGCGCTCGGCAACTCGACGGCACATGGCATTGTGGAGGAGTGGGAGGTTCGTGGGGGCTGACCCGACGAAGAAGCTCCCACTGTAACCCTCAGATCTCCCAAAGTGCTAACCATCCCCGCAGCTCTCCCTTGAAAAGCCACGGGGGATTGGGTAGCAGCAGAGGGGGCTCCGCCTTCCGCATTGAAGAAGGAGAGCCGCGATCGCAATGCCAACATGGTCATGCTCTCGCAGTGAGAGCATGAACCATCCACGAGCGCTGCTTCAGCGTGCTGTCTGCCCAGACACATCACACAGCGCTCGTGGCCGTCAGATGAGGTCAGGAAACGACCACATCCAGAAACACACGGTCGAAAAGACATCTTGAAAAAGACGCTCTTCTCCCGTGCTGCTCTTTTAGAGGTGCTCTACCCGCTGGAACACCGAGGGATGGAATGCGCGCCGATCTGTTCCACACCAGCGCCTGCTGCACACCACCGCTGCTGTGTTGTCACCGCCAACGAGAGAGAACAAGAGCTTGTTGAAGGAAATTTGAATATTTAGCAATGAAAATTGCTCTTGAAGGGAACTTGTCCCTAGCAATTAAAATTGCTGTTTGCGCTCTGTTCTTTGGAAGAGGAGAGAAGCGAAGATCAGTTGCGATCGGCTCCGAAGCAAAAGTATGAATGAAGTGAGTAATGCCGGCTCTATTTATACCCGGATGCCGGGGGAGGGGCCCGGCATGTAAATCTCACTGGCCAATTCTCATTGGCTTGTTTTTTACTACGAGGAGATGATAGGGCTCCCAAGCGAGATCCCATGACGTCAGTCCGACGTAACGTCGAACGTGACTGACTGATAGGGAACTTAAATGATTATTACAAAATATGTATTTTTAATTGTAAATCCACATCATACCAAATGTTGTCCTCCAAACAATGTGCAATCTGAAGGCAATGAAAAGAAATATAGTGAATACCCAACAAGTGAATATGCAAATAAACGTGAAAATTTAAACTGTTTACTTACCTTTTGAAAGTAGAATACACTAAACTAAGAAAAATTCTTTGTTGGCGTACAAAATACGTCATCCCTGCAGCCTGCACCACTCTATTGACACACACTTTTTCTCCCAACTCTTTTCATTCACTTAAGTCATTACTGACTGCATTTACGTGAATACTCGCCAAGATGGGCATTTTGATATAACTGTGTGTGTATTTGACTGTTCAGATGCAATAAGTTGTGAAAAAGATCTGAATTTGACGTTGCATGCTGTCTGAGAGGCGGCTTTGTGCACAGCGCTTCAGGTGTGTGATAGCGTGTGAGTACTGCATCGAGTTCTTTTTCTCACAGCTTATTGTGCTTAATAACTCTTTTTACCATTAAGCACGTCCCGCACTTTATTATCTTATTCATGCATTTTTGCAGTCCTGAGCCAGTGTGCCTGCAGGGAGTGGAAGCAGAGTGCTGCACAGATGCTGTCATTGACAGGAAATACTGCACTTATTAAAACAACCATCAGTCTTAAAGTGCTAGTATAATGAGGAATCGCACCGTTTTTAAAAGCAGGGTATCGCGATATCTTCCTAGCACAGGTATATCGTGCAACATTTGTACGGGGTAGGAGGAACACACATATTACCTTTGTCCTTTACTGTTACTGTTATCATTCACACCTATAAAGTGACGTGACTGGATAATGTTTTCCGTTTATAGTGCACAGATGCAATCTTAATCTATAATCAAATTAGGTGTGGATTAAGTCATATCTTTTGATTTTTCTTCTTATGTTATGTGAGCATTCTCTAGTTTTAAGATCTGCCATCCCAGACTAATTTCAAAAGGTGGAAAAATTCAATTTAGCAGAGACAAAGTTGTTTTCTAAATTCAACAACAGTCATCAGAGTTCTGAGGTGATTACCCAATGGAATGTAAAGATTTTAGGTGTTACTGAGCTGCTGCAGAAAACATTTGAAGCTGAAGATGCAGGTATATTTTGTATACATTTTTTTTGTGTCTCTCTTCATCATGAGTTCAGTTTTTTTCATAGTTTTAGGAATCTGCTATTCTGTAAAAAATGATATGATTGGGCAATAACTATTTTTTTTAGTTATACAAGATTCAACTAGATTTTTAAAGTCAGTTTAATAAAATTTAAGTTGAAATTACATGTACAGCCAAGTTGATTACACTAAATTTAAGGCACCAAATGAACTTAAAAATTAATTTTTGAAAATGAAGTTTTTTACAGTGTATTCATATGAATGGTTTTGACATATTGGTTTATAATTAATGAGCCCAGCTTTCCTACTGTGCCAACACTCGGGGAAATGTCAGCAAGAAAATTTTTTTATTTAAAACACCATATCTATCATTTCATTTGTCACTTAATATGTACTAAATCCAGTATGATAGATTTGAAATCATCAGATACTAAGATATTCATGTATCTCATGTTTTGAATGTTACAAAGATAACATCTTTCCATATCTTAGAAGTTCTGTTTATTCCCAGCCTGTTCCTTTATATTGGCCTATTGATGACTGATATGTTGGTAATTTAGAATAGAATATTAATTATTTAATGGCTTCTTGTTAGTTCCAAGTGAATTTGGATGTGCTTGTTAAATGCTGCTATTTTCATGTCTGGATGTGTCCAGAAATAGCTGGCCCCATTCTTGCTGTTTTTTTACTTGCGATTACATGAAAAGTGTGTCAACAATAACCATTCAATAGTCCGCTTTACTCCACAATCATTTGTTTTTACCATTATATGCTTTGTACAGAATGATCATTCCCATATATAAAGTTTTCAGATCATTAATATTTCATAAAATTTGCAACATGATTCAGTATTTTTTGTTGTTCTATATAGACAGTTTTGCAAATATAACATTACACTTAGCTTTGTTGTTTCCTGATTTTAATTACAGAAAGCCACAGGTGCAGCGGGGGGTGCCATACCCAGAAGAAGGAATGGAAAAGTATTTTTAGGTAAGTCTGTTTTGAAGTAAGGAAAAAAAAAAAAAAGTCCCAGACTGAAACTTCCATCTTAAACCATTTTGAATAAGCCTTATATTTTTATGTTTAGCCACCGCAGTCATTACTGGCTGGGGCTAAATTTAGCTTATTTATTTGTATATGCAGTTAGTAACCATTCTAAATCTAAAGTGCCACATGCTTGCCCTGGCCTAATCTTGTGCTATGGAGGGTTGGTTTACAGTGGCCGGCTATGCCTGTCAGCTGCTGTGCCCTATCAACTCCCCAGGCTGACACACTTCTGCCATTGGAGGTGTGACGTAGCAAGTGGGGGACCTGCGGCCTCTTATTCTCATGCATACAGTCGATATAAACGCCTCTTTGAGGACGATACGTCAGAAAGGATGCCAGTCATTTTGTAAACCCACAATGCTTAGCCAAACATGTCATTTAGACCACCCTGACTGTTCTATTAAGGATAATGTCTGGCCTGTCACCAGTGGCTTGGAGCGCAAACTGATGCGATCAGGTGTTTTCTTTAGTCTGACGGATCTCGTAGCCATGTTCTGAAGCAGACAAAACATTCACACAATATTCATACTCAAACTATTTGAATTACTTTATTATTCTTTTATGATGATCAAACTTGCAGTTCCTCTTTTAATTGGCAGACTAGAAAGAAAATGTGTTCTTCCATTGCAGGACTATTTAAGTGAACTGCAAAAAACTATTTTTAAAGGTGGTTAAAAACCTGTAAAAGTCAATGAGAGTTGCAGCCTCTAAAATACAGACTTTCTATTATACATTCATATGCATTATAACCTCAAATCTTAATGTTAGCAGTTCAGTCAAGGGAGCTAAAGAAAATGCGTAATCAAAAGGCTGAAAAGGCTATTTTTGTTTGTCTACATTTTGTGCTGTGTCATAATGTGTTTATTAATTAATTTTTTTGGGACATTTTTTCAAGCACTTGTTCTTAGTGCAGTCATCCCATCAGCCCTCGATTAAAAATAACTCTTTCTGCTTCCTTTCCTGAAGATTTAGAGCTTAACCGTGATTTTAACGGAGATGATTTTGAGTACGAAGATGAAGCCAAGCTTGTCATATTCCCAGACCACTTTGAGATCCCTTTACCAAATATTGAGGAGTTGCCCGCACTGGTTAGTGGGAGTGTGTGCTCATGCGCCTTGTGTGCCCTGCATGCCAAAGGCCTGATCTGCCGTTTCAGTTTCAGTGCTTGCTTGTCAAACATCACATCATTACATTTTATTCTGTCTCGGATGACCTTATACTTTATATACTCACTGTTCATCCTTCTCATTGTGTGCAGTGATGTCATGTGTTGTTGCAGTTTTCCACTCTTAACTATGATGAATTATTTTGCTATACACTAAAATGAGTTTAAATTTTTGATTTTTAACGTTTATTTCTGACTAGATCTGAATTCTATGTGGTTTAAAGCACAATCCTCAGCCATTCATGTCTGAATACACAGCATGTGTTGTGTTTTTTTGATAGTTTTGAAATTATTAAGAGCAGAATGGGGTTTTTTTAGTGGTAGACACTCACAAGTCAGTATTTTATGGAATACATTTTATTTGGCGGGGATTCATTAAATTGATCAAAAGTAACAATAAAGGCTTTTTTAATAAAGAATCATGGTTTCCTCAAAAATAATATTTAGAACAACACAACTGTTTTCAACATTAATAATAATAATAAGAAATGTAGTACCAAATCAGCATATTTGAATGAAGGATCGCGTGACACTTTGGAGTAAAGGCTGCAGAAAATTCAGTTTTGCCATGCAGGAATAAATTACATGTTAAAATATATTAAAATAGAAAACTGTTCTGTTTTATTGTATTTTTTTTATCTAATAAAATGAGCTTTTGCGAGCATCAGAAATGTATTTCAAAAACATCTTACCGACCCCAAATCTTACCAATCTCAAATATTTGAGGATTAAATGATTGATGTATATTCAGTACACATGATGCAAGAAGGTTTATGTTGTGCTACGTTAGTTATTGATACAATACTTAAAGTAGCACACAAGTGAACACACATTTTTGTGCTTGTAGACACTTTTTGCATGGTGTGCGTACTTACTGCTGCTTTCCTTATATTTATTATCTTTATTACTTCTTATTTATTCAGTTTTGGTTTCAATGTTTTTAAATGGAAATAGCCGTAATCTGCATGATTTTCCAGCTGGCTGTGGTTTCTTAAGCAATCATTGTATGCAATATCATATTTAGCAATAGAATAGATATAAAATGAAGTTCACACGCCCCTTAACTTTCAGGTGACAATAGCCTGTGATGCCGTCCTCAATGCATCATCTCCATACAAAAAGCAGGAATCAGATTCATGGGAAGAGGAGATCCAAGTATCTAAACATGCCAGAAGCCTCAGACAGCAGGAGAATGGGGTTCGAATTCCTCCCAGGTTGGTCACATGGATGCCCAGAGTCATAAGTTCTAGCACTCTAGAGTCTGCTGATGCTTACTTCAGGTTACCCTTGAATCTGATATGTCTGTTTTCCCTGCCAAGTGGAATAATATCAAAACAAGCTATTGATGTTTATATGTTTAGGATAACCTATTAATACACCCAGTTGAATGGTTTCATTTCTATGAGGCAATACATGGTGTTGGTTAACTGCATTAAAGATTAGTCATAGATTGATATCCCCAATATATGATTCTAATTGGAATTAAATGGGATCCTCAAATGATATCCTTGCACATAAACTGAAATCCCTACAGGATTTAATCTGATTGGATATTCTGTAATCTTTATGTCTTGTCATTGAACTGTTAAAGGGAGTTTTAAGAGTTTAGACAATTAAAATTGATTCTTTAAAATTTTTTTTGATGTACAGTGTCCTTTTTATGGTAATCACAATAGAACTATTAGTAAAGACCTGAAAGATTTTTTTTAAAATGTTTTTATTAGGATACTCCAGAAATTCCAGAACACCGTAAAAAAATATTTTAATGATTTGTCATCACAACATTTTTTATTTTGTCAGATCAACACAGATAATTAATGTGGGTCATATAACATCATATTTTGAGTTTCTGTTGATTAAACCAATCACCTTCATTGTATTAACTCAAATTTTTGATTTCAGTGAACTCAAAATTTTAAGACAACCAGGTAACTTACTTTTGTAAAGTTAAACCAACAGTTCTTTTTTACAGTGTACTAATACTGTCAAAATTCACTGGGGAAGGGTTTTCAGTGGCCGATACTGATATCTGAAAAGCAGGGTGTTTGATGGCTAATATAATGTATTTAAAAGTAGTACAGTTTAATTATAGTAAACTAGCCAAATTGATTAAATTTACACTTCTTTACCATAATTGTATTAAAACACTTTCTTTCCATTCTGAAGGGTTTTAGATTTTAGAACAGATGCAAAGGAAACCAGTGTTATTTTAGTATCATTTATATACTATTATAGTATTTTTTTAATATTTTGAAATAGCTTTTATTTTTACATTTTTAGTTTTCATTTTAATTTCAGTTTTAGTATTTTTGTTATGTGCTTGTCATTTTTATTTTAAATATTTCTATATATTTATCTTGAATTTATTTTTATTTAGTAATTGTAGTATTTCAACTTAAACTTTCAAAGCATCATTTCTAATATTTTTTTTCTAAATTTTCATGTAATTTATATGTTGTTATATTTATTTCAATTACCTTTTTTTAAATAGTTTTAGTATTAGTTTTTGTTAACAATAACAGCACTGAAGGGGATCTCTTTTCTTTAACCAAGATTTTAAAATGAACTAAATATTGATATGTTGGAAATGGTCTCATGATCAGAAACTGTCTTGGTCTACGCAAATAGATTACTGCATATAGTCCGTGGAGTAACATAGCATCATCACTTTGACTGCATCACCTGGACTGAAATATGAGGAGTTCCTCTCCTGGCTATTTGAGTCTTCAATATGCTTTATGTTCTATTAGCGGCTGGAAGTGTGCCAAGTGTGAAATGAGAGAAAACCTGTGGCTAAACCTGACGGATGGCTCTGTCCTCTGTGGGAAATGGTTCTTTGATGGGAGCGGAGGGAACGGACATGCCCTTGAGCACTACAGAGAAACCAACTTCCCCCTGGCAGTTAAACTCAACACAATCACCCCAGATGGAGCAGGTAAGTGTCTCTCTGAGACAGGTTTTTCACGTGTCACAGTGTTACAGGAAATATGTTGGCCTGCATGTACAACACACAATTTCTAGCTCGAACATAATTTAGACAAAAAAAAAAACATAAGTTTTTTTCTTCATAGAAGGTTTTACAGCTGTTTCGGGTCCATTCACTCTTTTGCAGATGTTTATTCCTTTGATGAAGAAGAAGCAGTGCTTGATCCTCACATATCAGAACATTTGTTACACTTCGGAATAGATATGCTGCAAATGCAAAGGGTATATTTTTATATTTTTTTCACAATTTATTCATAAATTTCTTTTATAAACATTCATTTATTATAAATACATTAATGTATTAATGTGTCTCAATACATGAAAATACATAGTTTCCTTTATATTGTGGGAAGGAAACACTGCTTTCATTCAACCTCCTTAAATGTCTGTCTATCCCTCTCAGACAGAGAATGGCCATCATACAGACAACCACGTGCAGCTGCGTGTGAGTGACTGGGAAGTGATTCAGGAGGCTGGTCTAAAGCTAAAGCCTGTCTATGGCCCAGGATATACGGGCATCAAAAACCTGGGCAATAGTTGCTACCTGAGCACCACTATGCAAGTGCTCTTCAGTATTCCAGAGTTCCAGAGAGCGTGAGTACCTTAAAGACCTCCAATGCATTCTATATACTTGTGTACATTCTCCTCCCATTGTCATTGGGTCTGTGGAAAAAAAAGAGAATCTAGGCTTGACTGCTATCACACTGTTGAAGAAAAAGTATTTAGGCTCTTATTCTGTGCCATCTCACAATGATTTTGAAACATTGCAACATTCTTCTAGCCAGGTTCTTTACCTAATTAATTTAATATGCAGGTGTAAACAGTGAGAAATGATTGCTTTTCTTACCAATATTTATATTGTAGGTATGTTGGGAACCTACAGAGAATATATGACTACTCGCCTCTTGATCCAACTCAGGATTTCAACACACAGATGTAGGTGTTTTTGTCAATAAGTGTTAATATCATGTTACATTTATCTTGTGTTTTTTTTTTTTTTTTGAGAATTCCTGAATTCTAATTCTTAAGCAATGCAACGTTACACATCTTTACTACTGGTTTATTATGGCTGCACTTAAGACATCTGTCCTGAAGTGTGTGTCATTTAAGACATAGTATCTAAACTGTTTGTTTTCTTATTTTTCAAGGGCAAAACTTGGTCATGGACTTCTCTCAGGCCAGTACGCAAAACCGCCAATGAAATCAGAACTAATTGAACAGGTGATGAAAGAAGAATACAAGGTATTTGACTTGGTCTGTCTTGTTGATATTTGGCTCGATTAGGTTTGCATAACTGTGCTTAAACTTACTAGATTGCCTTGATTGCTAGACCATGGTGCCCAGCTACCTATTTGAGACTCAGGCAGCCCTGAGGTACATTCATACTGACAATTATTTGAAGTGACTAGAGGTCATTCGATGGCAATTTCAGGTGACAACAACAAAAAAAGATCATACAACAAGGCTGGAGAGTTTAATTTTATACAAAGGAGTAGAAACACAATGTGTCGCGCTGTTGTATGCGAACTGAGCTGAGCCGGGCGATTACATCACTGTTTTCTCCAGCGCTGATATACATAAATCAACTAGACTAATAACTATTGATCTTTGCAACGGAATGAATCAATAATATATAGAATAAGCTGGACAATGACACCATTTTCTTTGGGAGCTGCTGTGCAGCCAAAAATGATTTGCCAATTATTAATGTAAAGCTGCTTTGCCACAATTTGCATTGTAAAAAGTGCTATTTATGTAAAGGTAACTTGACTTGACTTGACTACTAATAAGAGTGCAGACATTGTGAATATACCTTTGGTATGCTTGTACATCTTGTTAAATTGTTTGTTTAAGAGGAGCCACCATATCAGATATTAACTATTTTATCCCAACAGCATGCTATTTTCCTAAAGCACAGCTTTGTGGCCTTCTAAGTGTGTTTAAGAATGTCCCGTTGAAATCCAACTTTCTTAATAGGATTTCTAATGGCATTTTAAAGTGTGTTTGGTGACCCTGAGCCTAGATGTATCATGTTGTTTTCTTCTGTAGCAGCAGCAAAGGGGGATTTCACCTAAGATGTTCAAAGCGCTGGTCAGTAAAGGACATCCAGAGTTTTCCTCAAACCGGCAACAAGATGCTCATGAATTCTTCCTGCACTTAATTAACCTGGTGGAGGTAGGTTTTTCTACCTTATGTGCTTCTTTTATGGAAACGTAATATTACCTTGATTATTATGATGTTGTGTCTTGAAAGGATAGTTCACCCAAAAATGAAAATTCTATATAATCACCCTCACGTTACTCCAAACCTGTTTGACTTTCTTTAGCTGAAAGATGTTGAAAGCAGTGTGAACATTTTTCTAGACTAATCCTTTTGTGTTCCATAAAAGAAAGAAAATCATATGGGTTTGGAACGAAACAGAGGAAAATAAATATGACAGAATTGTCATCTCTAGGTGAAATATGTCTTTAAATCATTTGAAGTCTTCATATATTTAAAAAAAAAAAAAAAAAGGTTTCAGAGAAACGGGTTTCTAGGGTTTGGCTGGAATTTCCCCAGACGTGTTTGTAGACTTAGTCTTGTCAGCAGGCTCTAGTTTCATGAGACACATTGGACTGTACTCTCTACCCCTCTACTGGCAGACACACACTTCAAGTGACTTTCTCAACTGAGTTAAAATTAGATACCCCTATCAGTTACACAGATAATGCTTCCTGTTACCCTCCCCACTTGGTCCATGGCCAGAATGAAAGCCGTTGCCTTCCCTGACACTTTTCTGTGACTTAAAAACAAACAGTAGAAGCCACGCTGTTAGATTTTTACAATGTGAGATATACTATGCAAGTAAATAAAGAACCAGTTCCAAACCCATTTTACATTTTAAATTGACATACTTCTGAATTGAATGGATCATGCAAAATGGCTTCTGTATGACAGGTGGTGGGAGGGGAGGTGCTGGAAAATATAAGTGCTTGTTGACATCAGCTGAAAAGGAAAGACAATTCAGAGGGTTAGCAAGTTATTAAGGAGCATTCACACGCAATTTGCTTTTGACCAGAATGATGTTGCGACATAAGCAACATGATGTGGCAAAGTTGCAAATATATTACGGTTCAAAAGTTTGAGGCCAGTAAGATTTTCTAATATTTTTTTTAAACAAATCACTTTTAAAACAAGCCTTGCTCACCAAGGCTGCATTTATTTGATAATAAAAATACAGTACCAACAGCAATTATGTGAAATATTATTACATTTTAAAAGACTATTTGAATGTTTTCTATTTTAATGTATTTTAAAATGTAATTTATTCCTATGATGGTAAAGCTGAATTTTCCGCATTACTCCAGTCTCCAGTGTCACATGGTCGTTCAGAATCAGAAATCATTCTAATATACTGATTTGCTGCTCAAGAAACATTTCTTTTTATTGTCAATGTTGGAAACACGTGTAACGCTTAAGTTCAAAAGAACATAATTTAACTGAAATAGAAATGTTAATTTTGATATATTTAATACATCCTTCCTGAGTAAAAGTATTATTTATTTATTTATTTTTAAAACATTACTGACCCTTAACTTTTGAACAGTTGTTTAAGTAGCGATGTAATGGGGAGTCACCCAATGGGAGTGCAGGCAGTGATCGGCCAACTAATATAGTTGGATACAGTGGATATTTGTTATATTTGAACTGACATGCACAGATGATTCTTTCTCAATAGAGATAGAAAACTGTATTATGAAATTAAAAATGATCTATTTTGATTTGATGTTGTTGTTCATATAAATATAACAAGCTTGATATGTTTCTATTTTGTTTGGTTTTGAAGTGATGCATCTAATCAAGACTTTATGTTTGCTGACATTTGCTTTGGTCCTGACAGTGCACATGAACCAAGAGGGTCAACCTCATAAAACCAAGACAGAGCTGTAGTCCCTCAAAATGTTTAGTGCTCAGAAATGTTGACTGGTTTATTTGTAGTTACTCTCAGCTGTGCCTTGTGTGAAATGGCATAAGACCTGTGAACAGTGAGGGGACCTTGCAGTGCGTTTCTACCTCCTCAGCAGGTTTGTTCTCTGCTCAGTGGTCTCTGGTAGCTCAGACTTGATAGAGGAAGGCTGGTATATTTCTGTATGGCCTCAGAATAGCGAAACTGCTGTTGGATGACCTCGTTGATCTTAATTACAGACTAACTCTGTACTGTCCCTAAAGATGCCTGAATTTAAAGGGATAGTTCACCCAAAAATGAAAAATAATTGTCAGCAATTACACACCCTTATGTCATTCCAAACCCTGTAAGACACAAATGAAGATATTTTAAATGAAATCTGATATATTTCTGGCCATTGACACGGCTACCACCTCAAAAACAAATCCAAATGAATCGCGTGGTTTAGTCCAAATTTTCTGAAGCGGCTGGATTGCTTTATATAATGAAGAGATTGAATTTACACTTTTATTCACATATAAATTGATCAGTGAACATAAACAGTATTTTCTTGCGGAAGCTCGAACGTGATGCGTAACACTTGAGTATAAACCTCATCGTTTCTCGCATGTCATGAAAACATGCTTGAGCTTCTGTTTGCCACAACTGATGTTTGAGTTGATAAATGTTTATATGTGAATAAAAGCCTAAATTAATTATAAAGCATTACTATGCCGTGAAGCCAGGCTATCTCGGTATTTTTTTCTGCTGATATGAAAAATCGGGTAGATTTAGCAATATAGCGGGTGTGTGATGTATATTACGATGTTATGATGGGCTATATGCTTATCTCCACTGACGTTCTAAGTTGCTAAAGCTTTTGTAAAGATACTGATTGTTAGAAGGCAACCATCTAACTCTGAGATGGTGAACGGAACATGGTTTGTGCCAAACATAGTCAAGCCAAAGGCTAATCATATTAATTACAGTTACGCGTCCGACGTTGTAAAAAGCGATACCATTGTGCAGCGTTGACCGAGTGGATTTTATACGTCTATAATTTCACAGTTGACCCTTACCTTACCCCTTAACCCACCCTTAAACCTAACCATACCACCAATTCTCTTTCTAACCTTACCCATATCCCACCTCAATAGCAACAGAAGTGTTTTGCATGAACACAATAAGTACACTGTACCTAACATTTAAGTACATAGTAGTTCAAGAACACCTAATATGAAGTGTGACGAAGCTTTTTATGTTCTTTTGCCTTTAATGGACCTGAAAAGTAGATAGGAAAGTTAAGGAGAAAAGGTGAATGGGAACGGGCCAGATTCAAACCTGTGTTTTCATGAGCTCACCAGCTCTTTTAATGTGTAGTGCTACACACTGTGCCATGGCTCGAATAGAAGAAAACTTTCTAATGGCTATATATTGTGCTTTGCCATTTGCAGAGGAACAGTTCAGGCTCAGAGAACCCCAGCGATGTGTTTCGCTTCGTAGTTGAGGAGCGAGTGCAGTGTTGTCAGACACAGAAGGTGCGGTACACACAGCGAGTGGACTACCTTATGCAGCTTCCTGCACCCCTGGAGGCTGCCAGCAACAGAGGTAATGCCTTCTAAAACTGATCTGAACACTGCTTCTGCACAACACAAAGTTAAAATGTGCACTTATTACTTAAAAGAGCTATTTCTACCTGATCTGCCTCATCATTAACATTAATAAAACCTAATATTGTTCGGTGATTCATTTATAATAAATAATATTTTTGTCTTGAATAAAGCCATTTTATTTATTTGTTTGTTTTTCAGTTTAATGTCATTTTATGAATACAATGTGCAGTGTGTTTTATTTGCATATGGTTTTGCCATTTGTACAGAGGAGCTAATAGCGTTTGAGGGTAAGCGGAAGGAGGCTGAGGAGAACATGCGGCCCCCTCCAGAGCCGGTGAGAGCCAGAATCCCCTTCACTGCCTGTCTGCAAGCCTTCACTGAGCCCGAGAATGTTCCAGACTTCTGGAGCTCTGCGCTGCAAGCCAAGTCAGCTGGAGTGAAGTAAGGAAGGTTCTGGTTTTGAGACCTTTGAATGATTTTCAAAACATCAGAAAAATATCATGGTGTTTACATCAGCAATAATTGTATATGCTATTTAATTATAATATACATTATTATTTTCTTAATTATATATATATATATATATATATATATATATATATATATATATATATATGGCCTAAATTATATATATGTAATATATATGTAATGCATATGTAGACTTATAGTTATAATAAGTCATAATAAAGTTATAATAAAGTGTGAAATAATAATAAATCTTTTTAATAAAGAGGGTCCCTAGGCTGGCTAAAAGTCTAGAAAACCACTGCTCACTAAGACTGTATCTTTTTCTTTTCTTAGGACTTCTCGTTTCGCATCTTTCCCCGAGTACATGGTTGTGCAGATAAAGAAGTTCACATTCGGTGTTGATTGGGTGCCCAAAAAGTTAGGTGTGTGAATTTAAGTGGTCTTGATGTGATGTTGTATTTTGATTTAACATTGTTGTAGTTAAAGTAACACATTGCTGGCCAAAGCATGTACAAAATGTTGGATCATTTCATTTTTAATCCGTCCTGCTCTTGCCAAAGCAGATTTATTAATATGTTATGGTCTGAATTGCACAAGAGAGCTTGTGATAGGCAGACACAGATGACAAACAAGAACATCACATGTCGTGCATGTTGAGCAATGCGTCATGATTGCTTGCATGAAAAGACTATCAGTTTGCAAGGTGTTACGTTTGTTTGGCAGAAGCTTATCCCTTGTCCAGCAGAGGGTACTGTAACACTGTTTTTCTACATGAGAGATGTTGGAATCAATTGTTCTGTTGTGGAGAAAAATGTTGGTTTTTGGAAAGGAAAAATGCCCAGGGTCGGTTCTGAGTGTATCAACATACAGTATATATATATATTTTTTGTCACAATGTATAATTTCCTTCAAAGATTTTTTTTTTATGTGCTACAGATATTTCTGTAGATGTACCTGATTTCCTGGACTTGAATCGCCTCCGGGCTACAGGGCTACAGGCAGGAGAAGAGGAACTGCCTGACCTCACACCTCCCATTGTCATTCCTGAAGACACCAGAGGTGAGAACCTTTACTACCATTCAAAAAGTTGGGGTCAGTAAGATATATATATTTATTATTATTTTTTTAGAAATAAATTAATTTATTTATTTAGCAAGGATGCATTAAAAGGATCAAAAGTGGCAGTGAAGAGTTTTAAATTGTTACAGAAAAAGTTGTTTTTCAAATAATTTTTTTTTTTCATCAGAGAATCATGAAAAATGCATCACAAAATTAAGCAGCACAACTGTTTTCAGCACTGATAATAATATATTTCTTGAGCATCAAATCGGCATATTAGAATGATTTCTGAAGGATCATGTGACACTGAGGACTGGAGTAATGATACTGAAAATTTCAGCTTTGCTTTGCCATCACAGGAATAAAAAAGTTGCGTTATATATATAATTTTTTTCTGTACTTTGATTAACAGAAAACAGCCTGTTTGGAATTGCGCAATTGCATATTATTCATTGCTCTGTACTAACTAAGTCTTGTTTTCACACTCAGACAATTCAACAAACAACTCTTTGGAATGTAAGTACTACTTTGATTGTAAAAAAAACGCAAAAATGTATTCCATACATATACAATTGTACATATGCTCTACAAAATTACTTTTTCGATGAAGAATAATATAAGTTTTAATGAACTGCTTTAATTAAACTCAAATATAATCTGTATATCTATTGTTAGTTGTGGGATGTTGATTTGAAGCAACCATTTTCTTTACCTGTTCCTCAGCTCCAGAAATAGATGAGTCATCTGTGATGCAGCTGGCAGAGATGGGTTTCCCTCTGGAAGCCTGTCGGAAGGCAGTGTACTACACTGGGAATATGGGGGCAGAGATGGCCTTTAACTGGATAATAGCACACATGGAAGAGCCAGGTAGGACCTCATATCTTGACTGAACCGACACATTTTGAACAAAGGCATATCCTTTGTGTCATTTGCTTTTCCCATATAAAAGCATAACTTAAAATAATAATTATGTAAAACTACAAAATGTTCCATATACAAATAACAAATTATGTACATTTGTTATCAACTAAAACTTGCAGCTGAGACAATATTAAAAGTATGAGATCTTGTTTGTTCTAATGGCTCAAATGTGTCTGCCATTTTAGCTCCATTGGCTAAAAGGTTGTAGCCATTTTGTTGGAACTGAAGTGTGAGGAAAAAGTCTAATTGAGCAGAAGGCAGTGTCGCCTAATTACATGCTGCCTCGAAAGGAACACTTTCATTGTAGACATTTTAGACATTTAACTCAAATGAACTTCGTGTCATTTGCATATGACTCATCCAGTTGATATTCTTTTAAGGAACTCCAACACAGTTTCACAACAATATTTACTAAGGTGATTCTCAACTGGTTTTGTTTTAGGCCTCATTGGAAATCAAATTGAGAATCAATTTAGTATTGACATTGTTATGATCCAAAGTTATTTGGATTTAAAATATTGTATTTGAGTATTTGGTTTCTAAATGTTTTTTGAATTCAATGCTTCAAGCACTAGGAAATCAATCATTTGCGTTGTGGTCGGAAAAACTATTTCCCCTCTCACCTGTATATAGTGTAGTCTGGGTCATATCCATGGCTATGTGAAGCATCTGCCCTAGTAGTCTGGTTTCTACCAAGATGAATTTGCACTACAACAGTGTAGAGTTTAATGTGACATACAGCTTTTGATGTCAACAACAAAAGATACAGGATGAATTTTTCCTCCCTTATAAAAGTTTATTAGCCTATTTTGTGTATGAAACGAATATATAGTTAATTGCAATTTTTTCAGAACAGACCTGTGACAATATACATATTGTTTCTTTAAGGAAACATAGATTTTAACTGCCGTCTATGCTGCATTCAAGATAAATAAGCTGCAGAAGTCTGATGTGATTTGTAAAGCTCATTTATCTGGGTTCCATGTTTGGAGCATGCCACTTAGCTGGGCTCTAAGATAAATACATGTGACGTAAAGAGTTGCGCACTTTTATTGATAGGGAAAGATTCACGCCAACTAAGAATGTTCTAGCTGAGTAGATTTACACAAGAAGTTTACACAAGCTTGTATTTCAAGTCTCTTGCCAGGCACCCTTGTTTATCATGGTGCTTCTGGCTAGTAAACACAGTCCTCACTTTTCAGTGTCACCTGTGAGCTGGGAATTCTGTTCTCCTCACTTTCCTGCCCCAGTTAAGCAGCCACCTGAGATCACAAACAGACTCTCTACACACAAACAGAGTCTCTAGTGGTCCAAACCCCATTAGCTTCACATCTCCTGGACTCGTGTGGCTTACGTCTGCTCAACAGCTGGGACTGTTCCTATATAGTCGCCACTGACAGTGGTTATTAATATAGAGTGCGTTGCACACAGCTTCATACCATTTTTTTTTAGTCTTACATTAATTCTTCAGTACTGTGGAGGTGATGTATGGCTAGTCTAAGGAAAACAGAAATCTTAACTTTTACTTTTTTAAAAAAAAGTCAATATTTGGATCTGCTCTGCCTGATTTTATAAATTTATAAAATAGACCATTTCATATAAATCAGTTCAGTCTTTCTATAATTATTACACAGACAATTCATGTAGTCTTTCTATGATTATTACTATAGAGACAATTTATACTTCATATTATATCACTTGTTTGCCTTGACTAAGTAAAAAAAGTAAATGTATAGTATGTGTGTAAATATAAAATAGATATTACATATATATTTATAAATATATAAATGTATAATAAAATGTAATTATAAATGTATAAATATATTATTACATATATAATACAATGTATGTTATATGTGTGTACTTCTTTCAAAAACATTAAAAAAACTTTTAAACTGAGGTTATAAATGTATATGTAAAATATATTTAAAAAGAATATATATATTTAAAAAGAAAACAGTTTCTTAAAATTATAATAAATTTGTAATTAATATGTAATAATTACATTTATGTTTAATTTCTATCCTTATTTAATCCATTATTTCCATAATTATTTTTATTATGTACAGTAGTAGCAGTTTTTATAGAAACTTTAAGGAACTGGAGGTCGTGATGAGTTGAGATTAAATATCATGGCTGAAGTCCATTGTTAGGCATGGCACACACCTTTAATACTTAATTAGAATGTTTGTTCATGTAGGACTGAGGCAGGTGAGTTTGTAGTCGCTAGTGGCCAAACTTGGTGTTGTCATACAGTGTGTTTGTGTGTGTGAGCACAGCATTTGATCTTGAACATTAAAGGATTAGTTGCAGACTACAGGGAATGGATTACATGGCTCGTGTTCATTTGAATTTCCGGTTTATCTGTGTAATCTCAATAGGGCAGCGAGTGTGATATTTTCATCCTCTCTGCACACTTGGTGAATAAATCCACACTCTAGACTGAATCTTCTTGAGATATTTTGGATTTAAAGGATTACATAATGTACTTGGTGTTACATCTACTATGTGCGTTGTCTGTGTTCCGATATTTAGTATATATTTGTGATAAAAGATTTGTTTTACACTTTATTGTAAGGTGTCCTTGTTACTGTGTAATTATATATTTAAGTACTGAGTAGTATTAATTAACATGTATTTACTCTAGGGTCAGGGTTAGGGTTTGGTTTAGAGGTAGTTGCGTATAATTATTCATCATTTTCTGTTATAACTATAGTAAGTACATGTAACATGTAACAAGGACACTGTAAAGAAAAGTGTTACCAAGACTTGTCAAGACTTACGTCTCTTGTGAAACTAACTAACTGCAGATTTTGCCGAGCCTCTGGCAATTCCCTCTTACATGGAACCAGACCTACTCAGTCCCAGCCTCCCTACTACCAGTGCGCTGGACAACCAGCCTCCAGAAGAGAGCATCTCCATCCTCACCTCCATGGGCTTCCCCAGACATCACACAATCAAGGCTCTCAAAGCCTCAGTGAGTGCCCCGTCTCATCTGCTTCATAGACAATGACCCCGAAAAAGAATTTGGACACCTAGGTCACACTTAAATGCATGAATGTTGTTGCATTATGATAACACCTGTGTGAACTTTACATATACATCTACTAAAACAATTACCTTGAGACCGGCTGGTTAAATGTAATTTCAGAAATGCCTCAAGTTAGTTCAGATTAAAGTTCTAGTGTCATTTGTTTGCAGATGAAATTCATACATTTAAGTGTCCAAAAGTGTCCATGTACTTTTTTGGGGCCACTGTATATAGAATGTTACTGATGTGAACTGTTCCTAGCTGTAAATTTTTAGATGTGATTCTTTGGCAGGAATATAATTGTCATACTCCGTCATGTTCCACAGACGCAACATGTTTCAGCATGTCAGAATCCGTTTTGTCACTCGTTGCTCTTCGACTATGCTTGTGAGATTGGAGAAGCCATCTCTTCTGTTGAACTACTTGGTACTTGGCTAACCTTCACATTCTCTTAATGTACTGTATGTTTGAAAGTTCATGTGATTTGACATGTGGAAATGTGAGTTGTATTGGTTTAAGTTCTTCAGAGATCATGCTGTTATTTAGTACAAATTTGCTTGGTAACTAAATGTGTATATATACAGTACCGTTCAAAAGTTTAGAGTCAGTAAGATTTTTTTTATTAAAAAGAAATTGATAGTTTTATTCAGCAAGGATGGATTACATTAATTAAAAGTGACTAAAGAAAAAACAAAAAAATGTATCACAATTTCCACAAATGAATATATATTTGATGTTTATAATGCTATATAATGTTTAAACATTATTCCTTCATAGCAGGACCTGCTTCTTGAGTATTTTTCTTTGGCTTTGTTAGACAGTGTGGCAATGTTGTTTTTCATATCTGTGCAAGTGTGTGTATCTGTGCTTAAAAATAGTCGCTCAAGCAGCCAATAATAGCGTGGTAACAAGTGGACGTCTTCAACCTACGTCGTTCACATTTGTCCAGGAAAAGATGAGGGCGTCAGGCCACATTTGCTTTCACTGCTGGCATTTGCAGTGAATCACGGCGCTATTTCAGATTAGTGCCTATGCCCAAATGAGTCTTTTGACCACGCTAGAATGACCTCAGTTAAATCAAGGACTTTCGGCTGGTCTGAGAAATTTAAAAATGACTCTTTGCTTGAGGATATAATTTCGATGTTCAGTGTTTTCTTATAAAATTTAAAGCTTGCCATGTTTTTTTGTCCAGTTAGGCTGTTAGTAACCTACAAAAAGTGGTCTATGTATATTAAGAGCTCCTCCACTCAAGTGATGAAAGTATTTTGTCTTTTAGCCTGAAGGCAGCAGTAAAAATGAATTACAGTATCATTAAGTCAGATTTTGTCTTCTACTCCTTGTCTGACTATAGAACAACAACTTGGAGAGGGCTCTTGACTGGATATTCACACACCCAGACTGTGAGGAGGAGAGTGAGGCTATGTCAGACACAGCAGACACAGAGCCGAACGATAACAGCTTCTCGAACGCCAATGCCCACAGTGACTCTTCGCTCTCTCCAGATCAGGACCTGTCCAGCCCCCGTGTCAGAGATGGACCAGGGCGTAAGTGCCCACTCAATATTGAATTCAACAAACAGAGGGTCAACACATGCTAAGGATTATACAAATTGCTGGTTTGATATTTCATTCTTTTCATTTTTTTTCTTTCTCAAAGGTTATGAATTGTTTGCCTTCATCAGCCACATGGGAACATCCACAATGTCTGGTCATTATGTGTGTCATGTCAAAAAAGAGGGCAGGTATGCTGATTATAATGTGTGTTATTTATTTACATATTTTCATTTTGTGGATGTTATAATCAGACTGATTGCAGAGAACATCTAAAGAACTATTGTTTTGTTCCTGTAAACAACAAACAATGATGTATATGTGAATGAGTATAATTGTTAAAAAAATGTAAAAATGTTAAAAAAATACAAATTATTTTAAAAAATATAAGGAAAACATTTTAAATAAAACTTTTTTTACATATTACTTTAATTTAAAATGTACCAATACCAAAAATTGTAAAAAAAAATTTTTAAATAATTTTTATAAATATAAATAATTTATACAATTGTAATTACATTCATAATTAAGTCTAAATGTTTAATATAAATATTTTATCATTTATCATTATAATATATAAAATTGTAATGTAAAAAAATAATATAATTTATAATGTAAAATTAAATAAATATGATAAAATTGAATTGTTTGAAAAAAATGTTTACATTTAAAAGTTGGAAATTTTAAAAAATAAAAATGATAAATATTTGAATTATTAGGAAAAAAATAATGAATGAATGAGTATAAATGTTAAAAACGTAACTACAATAAGGTTTAATTTAGATAACTAAATTAAAGAGCAATTTTTAATCTTAGTCATTTCAACATTTACTAACACATTATTAAAATCAAAAGTTGTATTTGTTAACAATAGGTAATGTACTGTGAATTAACATGAACAAACAAACAATGAACAAATAAATTTGTAGAAACTCAAAGAGCTAGTATTAACAAAGATTAATAAATGCTTTAAAAAGTATTTAGCTTATTGTTAGTTCATGTTAGTTAATGCATTAACTAATGTTAACAAATGAGACCTTATTGTAAAGCGCTACCGTTAAAAATGATACATTTTTGACATTTTTTATTTTACAGTTATTTTATTATTACGATTTTAAAATGAAATTATTAGAAAAAAATATTTGATATAAAAAAATGTAAAAGATGTAATTGTGCATATATATATATATATACACAGATATATAAAAACTGTTTTTTTATACCTTTTTTTTTCCCCACTTCTCTAGATGGCTGATTTACAATGACCACAAAGTATGTTTGTCAGAGAGACCCCCTAAAGACTTGGGCTACATGTACTTTTACCGGCGCCTGTCAAGCTGCTAGATCTGGACCTTCACAACTTTATGCACAGCCATTTGGCCAGAGAGGTGTGTGGGGCACCACTGACACTGCTGGAAACTAAGGAAGCATTTACATCTGTGAGACGGAGAGAGAACCTCTCAGTCCCTGCCAAGACCCACACAAACACTAAAACCACAGGAACGGTCAAGCAGGGAAACAAGTGTGTGTCATCTGTCTGAGTTTTGTTTATTTGTTCGTCTTGTGTCTGCTTTAAAGGTACAGTGGGATGCGTGCAATTTTAAGTATGCAGATTATTTTCCTAATATATTCTCAAATTATTTGTTATATTTCTCTTTGAATACTTTAAGCTCTTGTGCCGGTATTTTCAAGGCGTACTTCTTTTGGAAACATAACACGTGCCTGCATTATTACTTCCATCTCAGAATCTCAGAATGTACACAGTTCAATTCGTGTTTTTTGGATTACCTAGTTGTTCAACAACAACAAAAAGTCTGCCTTAGCAGATTTCAAATAGAGATCATATTTAGTGGATTTTGATGAAACTGCAATCGATCTGTAACAATGTTGTTACACAAAAACATTTGTTTTTGACTCATGCCCATAGAGGAAAAAAGTTTATTGAAATATTTGGTAGGTCCACGTTTATTGATAGATATGTTCTAGATATATATTCTAGCATTTGGATTGATCCATATATGTGGTATCATCGACTGATTTTTTTTTTTTTTTTTAATGGAATCTATATTTCAGGTTTATTCTCCCCAACAGCAAAAGTTTGTCCAGTTTCCATACATTCAGACAGAAGTCAACTTTATATATATATATATATATATAGTATATATATATATATATATACTATATATATATATATATATATATATATATATATATATATATATATAGTATATATATATATATATATATATATATATATATATATATATATATATATATATATATTCAAGAACATTGAGCCTCATTTATTGGCATGGCTTTATGAATATTGTGTTTGTACAATATTATTCCATTCAGCTTTAGATCCATGATAGCTTTCAGTCAGTCTGTGATATCTGACCAGAAAATGCACCAATATCACATATTCGTGCAATGTTCAAGTGCTTTACTTTGATCATATCTTTAGCAGTTTAAAGATTGGAATGCATTTGAAGTCATTCCGTTTCATTTACTTCCAGTCTCAAAGAATGTAAAACTATTTTTATCCCGTACCTAAGCAATATGTGATGACATACTGTATAGAGCAGTATTATTCATAGAATTATCTCAGATACATGTATGTATTGGTGCTCAGTGTTACCAAATCTCAAGCTCTTAAGCTTTATGACATATCTGACAAACTTGGCTCCGCCTCCATCACCTTTACCGATTTCAAACCTTGGACATTTCATTTATTTGCCGTCGTTACCGAACAAAACCCGAATTCTTTCTCGGAAAGTATCCTTTAAACTGTTTTATTACACCGTGAGCTCCAGTCTGAAGGTTAGCGTTGAATTAAAGTTTAATATTCATTGTTTTATGATGTGATCTCGCTCAGGCTGAGGTGGGGCCTGTTCATCTCGATTTATTTCAACTGGATTTTGCACATTCTGTTGTACATTGTACACTGTCATGTTTCTTTCTATTGTGCACTACTTGTTTTGTTGGGAGGTCCGTGTCTTTGTCCATTTTCCTCGTGTTTGGCGTATCCACCTGAGGTTCTCTCACTCTTTCTTACGTTGAATGAATATTCATATCCAGTTCCTCCTGTTTCTCTTTCTCTCTTTTCTTTCTGTTCTCTGTCTTTATATTGGGTGTGAAAGTGGATGCTTTTACCTCACCTTTCTCAAACATGCCTTGATTTTTTTTCTTTTCAGAATGTGCACTAAAACTCAGAGGTTAGTCAGTTGACATTTTGCAATATATTATTGATTTTTAGCAGGTTCTGTTTTTCTTGGAACTGAAGGTTAAGTGGTACGTTTTTATTGTTGAACTTTTTTTCTTTTTTTTTTGCAAAAAAGGTGTGCCAATAATGTAGTTACTATACAAACTTGCCCACTTGTTTGTTAAAAGTTTTTTTTTTTTAAATGGATTTTCTGATCCATATATATATATATATAAACACACAGTCATGGCAAATGTGGGAATCCTCATTTGAAAATCTGTTCAAACATACTTGTGGATCAATGTTTGGATTATTCAATAAAATCCACAGTTGTTTATCTGTACCATTTTCATATTTGGCAATTCCAGTATGGAAACCGGAGATTTTATCCATGGAACCATTTTTTGTGAGTCCCTTAACAGTTTAATGGCTGTCATTTTTGATCGACAGTAACAACCAAGCATACAAACTCTATTACAATGTTTTATTTGAAAAGATAACTTTTGTGTATGCATCTATCTTTTAAATATTGGGCCAGAGTTATTAAAGCCTTTGGCAAACACTTAGAGTTTGCATGTACAAATTCAGAAACAGCTCTGAATGATGCATAATGTATTTGAGCCTCTAATTCTGAAGGCTTTAGTAAATCTGGCTATTGCAATAGTAATAAGTGACTATAAAGAACATCTTGTTGAGATTTTACCCACTGCATTGCAAAACCTTGTTATTTCTAGATATTTTACGGTTAATATGCCGTATTCTTCAGGTCAATATATATATATTTTAAATGCAAAATCTTGTGATTACAGTGATAAATAAGTCATAGAAATGAAGGGTATAGATTAAAATAGGCATGTCAAGTTCATGCATATAAATAAATCTACAGCATTCAAAAATAAGTATTTTCGGCATGCGATTATACATCAGGAGTATTTCTGGAGCATGAATTCATCTAGACAATCACACCTGAGATTGTACAAAGTTCTAGAAAAGAGGAGGTTTGGCCTCAGGCATGAGAGAATCTACAGTATCTACTGTAACATTCGGCTACAAAGCACAAGCCTGTTCTAACTGTATTGATGAGCATATACAGGACTTTTCAAATAGTTTTGGATACAGAATAATAAAACAAATACAGAGTGCAGTAATTAAATAAATATAACAATAACACTTGATAATGGGTGCTTGAATGGCTTTGCATGCTTTCTCATTGATTATATATTTTAATAAATAAATTCGTCCACTTTGTGTTGGGATGATTAAAATATATGGTGCTACAAATAAGCTCAGCTGGATCAGGGAGACTTTTAAAATAAGTAAAATAGACCACTGACTACCAGATCTTCTACCTACCAGTTTACACCTTAAAACACAAAGGGCTTTTCACACATGAAATGGAATCCTGGGTTTTCTTGGTTTACATTTCACACTGCTCATAATTTACCCGGGGTTAACAATTAATCCTGGTATTCATAAACTGATAATTCACTTTGTACTGTCCTAAACCCTGGATTAACGTTCTTATTTGCTGTATCAATGTCAGCGCGTGACCTGTTTACATAGGCTCGTGCGAGTACGGCAAGCCGTTTTAACTTTTATTCATTTTCAGGATGTGAACTTGTGATATCAACAATTACATTTTCACTAGTTAAAATGTTATCTCCTGATATCAGGAATTAGATTTCCACTAGTAACAATGGCAATTTTTGATATCAAGAATTCAATTTCCACTAGTAACAACGTTAATTCTTGATATAAACAATTCAATTTCCACTAGAATAAACTATAATTCTTGATATCAAGAATTGCATTTTACTATCAACAATTGAATTGCTACTAGTAAAAATGTTCATTTCTGATTTCATGAATGTGATTGTTACTAGCAAGAATGCCGTTTTAGATATCAGAAATTATATTGATATCAGGAATTCATTTTCAGATATCAGAAATGATTTTTTTTTCAGACATTTGCATTTTTACTAGTAACAATGTAATTATTGATATCAAAAATTATGATTTTTACTAGTAAAAATTGTATTTCTGATATGTGAAATTGGAATTTCAACTAGTAAGAAATCAATTCTTGATATCAACAATTGAACTTGAATGGCAGCCTATGGCAAGATTTCACTAGTGAAAATATAATTACAGATATCAAGAATTATAGTTTTTACTAGTGGAAATGTAATTCTTGATATCTAGAATTTAATTATTGATATCAGGAATTAACACTGATACTAGTGGAAATGTAATTCCTGATATCAAAAATTGCCATTGTTACTAGTGGAAATGTAATTCTTGATATCAAGAATTAGCATTTCAACTAGTGAAAATTGATTTGTTGATATCAAGAATTCATATCCTGAGAATGAATAAAAGTCAAAATGGCTTGCCATAGCGTGAGCATTCTGCATCCTAACGACTGTATACTATCGAGTTTATACTGAATGGACATATCGGACTATAAAAGGTAAGAATGAAACGGTCTCTACTTCACTCAAATTGTCGCAATGCTAACCCCGCTTCAAAATTACAAGTGTGAAACGTTCCCTAACCCGGGGTTAAAAGCGGTGATAACCCGGGATTAAGCGCAGTGTGAAAAGCCCTTGTGACAAAGCATGTAAAAATCATGGTTTTGCATAGCATTTTAAAAATCATTCCCCTATATACTGACTTTTCTTGAAGCGCAAATGCAACACTACGCACTTGCGTGTTCACACTGATGAGCAAAATGGAAAGTCATGCAAGATGGAGATCAACCGTAATAATATGCGTAATAACGTCAGTATTAGGGTATAAAACTGAAATATCAGAAATTGTTTGGCTTAGATATTGGGCAGCTTTCTTCAAAAACAGACACTTGTTTTCCTGACAAATTCAGGCTGATAATTGTGGCAAAAGGGGGCAGTATATCAGAATTCCCTGCATCAAATTTTGTAAAAAATAATGTTATGTCCAATAACATTTCAAATATGTGGTATGTTTCACAAAAAGACCTTGATGGAACATAGACTTCTCTTCAGTTATATCAAGAGGTCAGTGTATGGCAAGGAATGGCTTTTATCTGATATCATACTGATAACATCTTAATTATTTATTTTACATGCACGATAAGTAAGGCTTTTTAATCTGGTATGCAAGCTCCAGGAAATAAAGGGGATGATGCAGCAGAGATCAGGTGAGGTGTGTCCAGGGTTGAACTAAGTGCCACCAAAATCAATAATAACCCCACCATCTCAAATAAAGAGTGCAAGTGAACCAATACATGAAGACTACGCAGTACAGTACATGTCTAATAAAGTCATTAATGTGAAGTCAATGTTCTTCTTGCACATTTATAGTCTGCGTTCCTCTGATCAATTGTGGAATTATCAAGTTTTCCTCCGATTCCCACTGATACATTGCAGGTCTAGCTGATATTTTCTCTAAGGCATACTTGTACAATCTTCGCCCGGCATTGTGCTCTTTAGGATAATCATAAACTGATGTGCAAATCTATTAAAATGGTATCATCCAGCACTCAGTTCTCAGGAATGTAAAGGTGCTCTGCGAGAAAAAAAATGTTGCCTTCTGACAAAGTTCTTCTCATTAAGTACTTTGGATATTTGCCGTGGTTAAAGGGTATTCTCGCTCACATATCCAGGTTGAAAGCTCTCATGAGTAAGTCCAGGTCTCCTATGTTAGCAGCTTGAAAAAGCTCCGGCTGGTCCAGCATGGACAGTGCTATCCGCAGGGCTGCCCAGATGTTTCCAGACATGACCTGGTGCGAAAGTTGCCGACTCCTGCTCTTCCTCTGCAGACCAAGAGCCGTCAGGAAATTACTGGCTGCCTCCCTGCAAGAAAAAAATAAAAATAAAAAAATATTGTAAACGGTGTTACTTTTATTATTATTATATATTAATCCACATTTTCACTAGTTTATTTGATTTGTACATGGACACACATGCATCAAAAGAGAATTCTGTCATTTTTGTCAAGTTAATACAAACATTTCCACTACAATGTCTTCTCAAAATGTACATTGTTTTATAGGATTCTATGGTGGAAATTTTAGGCTAATTTGATATCTTAAATTTTTAGTATTCTAAATACACAAAATTAAATAATATATTTTCACATAATTTGACAAAAATATTGCAACAGTATTGTTCTCAAGTAATTTTGACCATTTTGATTTTCCTCCTACTTTTTTTTTTTTTAAATTAAATTTTCATCTGCTAAACATAAAGCAGAAATTCATGGCAAAAATTCTGACATAACAGCCATAATTCATGTAAAATTGCATTCACACAATAAATATAAAGTTACTTTTGTCTCGATTTTCAGTCCTTATTTAGATGATATATTTTTGTTTAATAGCGGTTTTATATAATGTTATATAAAACATAATAATAATGTTTATATAATGGAGTTTCATATTTTTAAGATCCAAGGGTATAATAAAATCTACACAGAAAGGCATCTGAAAAGTAGCACAAATAAATTACCAAGGCATAGTTACCACAAAGGCAAAAGTTTACATAACAGTTTTATATGACCCTCATATCAAACAAACAAAAAATAAATAAAATAAACCCCTGGGACACAAGAGTACCAGTAGTTGAAGAAACATCCATAAATCAAGGAATAAATGTTTCCTTATTATGCTGCATTTATTCAGACATAAACCCAGGATCAGGTCAAAGTATTTATACAAAAAATTGTGGAAACTGTTTTACATAATTTTCAGGACAAGCCCAACTCTCTGTCACAAACCTGTGAGCGCCCATATTAATGCAGCTGATGCCAAGGTTGTAACGTGAGCGGATGAAGCCGGGCTGGAGCTCCAGGGCTTTGGTGTAGGCCTCCACAGCCTCCTCGCTGCGATCCCCATTAGCCAGCGTCGCCCCCAGCCGATTCCACAGCAGGTAGTCCTGTACACACCAACGGCAAAAAAATCCCCTCTGGCTCAGTGTCATGGATCAAAATAATTATCACTCTGCGTTTGAAAGATTATGCAGTTGCATGCAACCATGTTTAATACCATTAAGTGATGATCTGCTCCCTTTCTTTTTAGGGATAAAAATATGGATTTGACCTTTAAGTACTGTGACATGGTCTAAAACAGCTGTACAAAGAAGTCACAAGGAGCCTGGTATCAGAGTTTCACTTTCACATTGCAATTATCTTTCATCATATTCACGCTCTGAGCCCCCCAGCAGGCAAGCAGACATTACCAAGTCAAGCAGATGGGGAGGATTTTCGATTGAGTGTAAATGCAGTCTACACAGGGGGACAGAATTTGGCTTAGCAAGCATCAATCGTCGACAAGGTGACCCACAGGGTTCTGGAGTCAGCGCTCATGAATGGTAAAGCTCCCCTCAAGTTTCAATTGAACTGTTTCAAAGATTTCGGTGGCACTTTGTAAGCCCCGGTGACTTTCTCCCTACCTCCTTTGCCCTCTGCCTTTAGGGTTTCTGTATGATTTAGCCCCAGATTGTCGGTCTAGTACTCTGAACAGTGATTTACCTCTGGCCGCACTGACAGCGCAGCGTTGAAGGCTTCCACCGCTTTGTTGAACTCAGAGCTGAGGTTATACAGCACTCCCAACCCTGTCTGCAGGTCTGGGTCGATAGCGTCCGAGTTCTGCTGGGCAGCGTCCAGGTACAGATCCTTCACCTCTGGCAGCATGGGGCTGGAGCAGCAAAAGACAGATATAAAGAGAGAGAGAAAGTGATGAGAGACTTGGAGGCACTGCCCTTCAGGGACATCCCTACCAACAACATCATCAAAATGTGTCATTTAATAGCTAAGAAAAGGGAAAGGGACTCTCTAGAGAGATTTAAGATGTTGGTTCCAAGAACTTTCCATTTAGGGTGTGGAGAACTACATGTTGGGGACAGCTATAAGCCTGTCAATTTAATCATATAAAATAAAAATAAAAAACAGGCACAGGAAATTGCTAAATTACATGACCAGTGGTGACAGAAGTTTTAGGATTTGTAGGACATAAAAAATTAGACAAACTGTTATATGTTTTTGTTCAGTTATTTTCCAGCTTGTTTGATGTTTGAGAGTAAAATGTTAAATTAAATGTGGTGGAGTTGGGGGAAGGGGTTGATATAAAAACAAGAAAAAATATTATTTATAATAATAATAATAATAATAATAATAACAAAAATATGGAAACACTTCAGTATGGGTAACAATTATCACTTTTAACTAGTTGCTTATTAGCATATTGGCTGTTTTTTAGTACTCATAAAGCACATATTTAATTCCCTATTCTGCATGACCATATTCCCCATCCCTAAATCCTATCCAATACCTGAACTTAACCACTACAACAACTATTAATTAGCAGTAAATTAGTTTATTGAGAGAAAAGTCATAGTTAATATGTGCTCCCCATACTAAAGTGTTACCATATAAAGCATAAAATATTAGATACAATGATTAAAATATTTAGATATAATGCATAAAAATGGGGTTGGTATAAAAACCATGCAAATTATTAAATAATAATAATTAAAATGATATAATTAAGAAACAATTATATATATGTAGGTAGAACTGGAGTTGAGGGATAGTTGTTTATCGTAACAAAAACAACTAATATATATATATTTACACACATATATTTATATATTATTATTATTTAATATTATTACAAATGATTATCAGAAATAATTATTTTCAATAAATACAAAATATCAAAAAAGGATTTATTTGTAAAGTGGATGTTTGTTAGGTTTCAAATGATCCAACAAAAGATGTATTGTTCAACATTAATATAAAAGCGTTTGGACACTTTCTCCTTGTCAAACATTACTGGATCATGTAATGAATTACACCTGTGATTACTCTGTTAGGACACCTGTTTGAACTGGGGTACTGACCTCATACATCCACTAAAATGATCTTTTGGTTAGAAGTAACTGCAAACATGGCTAAAACTTTAAGTTAGTTCTGAAAGTTCTAGCATAATCAGTATTTTTTTTATTCAGTATTAAAATTCATACATTAAGTGCAAGTTAAGTATCCAAAGCAATTTTGGGGCTGCTATATATTCCTCACAACATATTGTCACTGTATTCATCTGAAACCATACCAGCCAGCTGAAGAGGAGTGGGAGAGTCTCCGTGATCCAGGTGATCCCTGCAGGTGTGTGCGGCTCTTCAGAAGATGCTTGTATTTGGGGTTGTGCCTTATCCAGCCCAGCAGCGCCTCGCACGCTTCCTGCCTCATGCCCGTGTTGGTCAGGCTCACTGCCAGGGCCATGAGGGCCTGGAGGTTGTTGGGGTGGAGCTCCAGACACCTGCACACACATACAACAGGGAAGCATCTAAAGAACCGCTGCTTTTGATGGACACTAATTAGCTGTCTGCCATCATAATGAGAGGCAGATGCTTCCTGATTAGTGCTGGTTTAATTCATGGGTGAATGCTTGTGTCATCTCATGTGTCTGCTTGGAGACAATGTAAACATATTTCATAAAACTAAAATAAATGATTTGCTCAGTTAATGATGGAAGCTTTGTTCCCTGTTTTACAAGTGTAAGAAAAAACACTGTTAGGGTGGCATCTGGATATTGTTTATTTCCACAAATTGGCTACATAGCTGTACCGAAAAATAAATATGGAAATGTAATAATGTCAAATAACAGACTTTTACTTGGTTGTCTTTGTGACAGTCAATAAAAACATTTTCTCTTGTTATCCACTAAAACAAAAGCAGTGTACATTGCTAATGATTTACCTGCTACCTGATTGGCTGTCAATTGGTCTTATTCACTAAAGCCCAAAGTATACTTAACTATTTACATGTATGCGATGCGTGAAATGTGCGTACGAACGTTTTCATGAACAAATCCTGATTCATTCAACTTTTGTTCTAAAATGTATTCTAAATTATGTAAAAATGTATGAATAAAAGGTGTGTTATAGCTCAAGCTGCGAGGTGAGACTCAGATACTGGTATGTAACGTTACAGCAGTCTAATCAGAGGTCTGTAAGGTCTGTATAAAAATGTTTATCTCACCTCTCTCAGGTGAGAACGCATTTTTAGAAAGTGTCATGTTTGCTGAGAGTTACAAAAGAAAAGGGAGGGTGGAACGCCCTTATATGGGCATGTTTTATGTAAATTACTTACCTCGGGCACACGGTCGCTCATTTAGAATACTCCGAATTCATCATCATTAGGACTAGGTTAAGAACAAATTCATGTGTGTATACACGCGTTGTGAATTAGGCTGTTGTGAATAAGGTTCGTGAAATAATGTTTCAATACTTTTTTTTTAATCAAATAAACGCAGTCTTGGTGAGCAAAGAGAATTTCAAAAACAGTAAAAAAACAATCTTACCAGTTGCAAACTTCTGAACAGCGGTGTACATGATTTTTATACCAAAAGTCACAAAACTACTTCACAGTAAGCCATAAAATTGAGTCTCGACACCACACTTTGTTATTTGTTTGCATATAACCTGTATAAATTCATTACCTATAATTCTTCACCTTTTGAGTTATATATTTAAGAAAAATTTCTGTGGCAGCTTTGACGTTGCCTCTTTGGTACAGGTGAAGCTGATTTGGAACATACTAGTTCTAATGTTACATAGCAACAGTCAAACAGGATGCGAATTTGGGCGCAGCAACAGTGCGGACTGACCACAGATGTCACACCATTTTATAATGATTTATTAAATTAGGTTTGACAATATCAGAGAGGTAGACATTATAAAATCACTCAATTCAAAAGTGATGTGGATACATGGTACCAAAACAACTTTGAGTGTCACCAATGATTAACACACAAATATTGGAATTTTCACCCCGGTCGCTCAGAGGAACATTGTATGAGATTATGACTGGCTGTTCTATCCAAAATGAATATAATCTCCCAAAGGCCTCTGTGCTTATGAAATGCAATTTTAATTGGATCACCGGGTTATTACAGTAGCCCTTTATCTCGAGCAGGAGAGGGCACAGCAGAGAGCTTTGTCTCATTTGGTGTCACAGATAACCACATGGAGGTGTTCGATTCAAGGCCTGTTTGACATTCTTCGGGTTGAACTTCCTCTCTGCATTAAACACTCAAGCAAACATGCAGAGGGGTCTTGTTTTCATTACTTATTATACCATTTATATTCTGAATGATGATTCACTTTTTGATTAACCTCAATCTTGACACTCATGGTGATGAGAATTTTAGGTTTATTTCAGTACATACCTCACAATCATCAAGCATACGCACTAATACAAACCAACTCTACTTTACCATAAATGCTCAGTCACATCGCAAGTGTGATGATTCGAACTTCATGTGCTTAATGTAAACCCATCATTTGCATATGATTCGTGCAGGGATACTTCCTTACCTCTGGAGGGAGACAATTGCTGCCTGCTCATTCTCATTCTCTGCTTGTGTGGTTCCCAGCACCAGCCAAGCCTGAAAAGAAAATAGGTACTGAACAATGAGCATTGGGGTTATCACCTTGACTCCGGCGAGGAGCTTCTATTGTGCAGGAGCTACAGTGTTAACCTAGGGGAAATGATTCATTCTCAAAGGCCTGTGGCTCAGACATACAACACAATGTTAGCGAGGAACTGAATGGATTTGTGTTGCCATTACCTGGAGACCTTGAAACATTGGATGTACCAATATTGCTAGACAAATATCGGAAGTTTAGTATGATTTATTATGTGACTGAAAGAATATCTATGCTATGAGTCCTAATGAGAGAAATTATTTGAAGACAAGCTTATTAAAGGGTTAGTTCACCCAAAAATGAAAATGTCATCAAATGTCATTAAATACTCACTCTCATATTGTTCCACACCAGAAAGAACTCAAATCAAATCAAAAGATTCGTAAATCTTTGAAGCAGTGTTTTGAAATTGCCCATCACTAGATATTGTTGAAAAGTCGTTATTTTGTTTTTTTAGTGCACAAAAAGTATTCTCGTCGCTTTATAATATTAAGGTTGAACCCCTGTACTCACATGAACTGTTTTAAATATGTTTTAGTACCTCTCTGGGCATCTGAAAGTGTTCATTATCTTGCTGGCAATAGAGACCTCACTGAGCCATCGGATTTCATCAAAAATATCTTAATTTGTGTTCCGAAGATGAATGAAGGTCTTACTGGTGTGGAACGATATGAGGGTGTGTAACTAATGACAGAACTTTCATTTTTGCGTGAACAAACCCTTTAACTTTGTGTAGGAGGAAACCACATTTCAAAACCCTAGTAACAAGGCTACAGTTCACAGTGTATACAGTGAATACAACGAAAAATGTATTAATGAGCTTTATAAATAGAATATCTTAACATGGTTGGCGGAGTCTGGGCACTTACCTTGCTACATTACAATGAGTATAGTGTACTTATGATATTTCACAAGCAAAATCTCCCCGAAATGTTATTTTGCTTTGTAATATTATCTGGTGACATTCAGCTTTTTTAGAGACAGAATCATTTAGAGGTAGGGTAATTCCAGGAGAAGAGGGATAATCCTTTCTGGGATGTAACTGAACTATTACATCATTAAATCATCTGAAAAAGGGAACCCTACTCAGTTACAGGAGTGTTAATGGTTTGCCATCAGTCACTGTCAAGTATGATGTCTAATACAGAGCTCTCACTGACAATTAGTGCAAACATGGAACCCCCTGCCTTGGCTAATCATGCCATGATCTGTAAAAATGTTCAGTGTGGGCAAGAACACAACTACCACTTATAACTGTATTTAGGAAAGGTATGACGGTAGTCTGATTGGCAGAACATGTAGCTTGCTGTTTTCAAGCTGTGCAGACGTTGATTTGTTGAAAGTACCTGGTTTACTACTGTTTTATAAGCCCACTCTCTCACCTCTGAATCCTGAGGGTCCTGCAGCACAGCTGCTTCCAGAAGGAGGACAGCGTTAGGCAGTTCTCCCTCTCTCGACTTTCGTAATCCCTCCTCAAATGCATTTGGCCAGTCTTTGTAAGGGTTATCTGTGTGGAAGTAGTATCCCTGAGGTGGAAATGATGGAAATAATTAAGTACTGGAAAATGTATGAAGGCTTTACATACTAGACAAATAATTAAATACATTTTTAATCACTTGTTTGAATTGTTTCTCCTTTACCTTTTCATACGGAGACACATTGGAGGGAATTTGCGGTTGATCATTCTCTGTTAGCCAGTTCCTGCGAGCGAGCTCTTCCCACTCGGCCTGCATCTTATCCCAAAACTCTGTGTCTGACTGAAAGAGATTTGAGAAAGTAGTGAAAAAGAATAGCTATACTGTAAAAAAATAAATAAAAATAATAAGAAAGACATTGACACAAAATTCCATAATAAAACATTAAAACAATCCTAAAGTATTAAAATAGGTTTTATATATCATTCTTTAATATTTCATTTAACTAATGATATATAGCATATGGGCCAATCAGAAACACAATTATTGTTTATATTTAATGAATAATCCAGAAAACAAACTCTCCGCACAAAGTTCTGTGACCAACACCCCAAATGCAGCAAACACCAGGCCTTTGGTTACTGTGGTAACACAGATAAGGTTTACAACCAAAAGCAATTTGCAAAGAGTATTGACTCTCACTTAATTCTTGTTGAAAAGGACAAATACACCCTTTTAATTCTTTATATTCTATATATAACCACTTGAGAAATGTATCAACATGTATTCGATTTCACTATGTGATCATTCTTTTAGTGTTTCTATGTATTAATCCTTGAATGCATGTGGTTCTTCTCTTAAACGCACAATCAAATTACATATGCAAATACCTGCTAGAGAACAAAGGATCGTAAAGTTTCCCTCCAAAGGAACAACTTCTCATTGGCTCACACACCTCCAGATGGTGTGACGTCTTCAAACTTTTAAAGATCACTGATCACAAGATCATGTGGTCTTGGATTCTGAGAAATTCTGATGTTTAGATGATGCTGAGCTAGGAGTCTTGTAAGGAGCCCTAAGGCTGCAGCCTTGTCTTTCCATTCACTAAGGACTCTCTGACTCCAACTGGTTCTCTTTCATCAAGACGACATCAGTAAAGATAAACTGGAGCCTGAACAAATTGCATCAAGGCATTTTATTCAAATGGGAGAGACAAGCAAGTATAAAACTTAGTCTCATAATTCGATATTTTAAGGATTCCTATCTCTTTTAAAGAAGGGTGTGTTCCACTTAAACTGATGGTTTGCTCAAGGCTGTTTATCTGCTGAATTTCAAATTTCTGCTGAAATACCATTTTAATTCATAAATTCACAGAATTTTTATATGCAACCAGCCACAAAAAAAGTGTCTACGTAAAATCATGCTCTGGGTAAATCTTAGTCTTCAGTCGAGTCTCTGCAGGTGTGCCACACTTATGAATGTCTCAAATCTGTATCAACATGCCTCTGAACTCTCTGTGCTCAGCAATCTGAATAATGAATCACTGTGCATGAATATTGATGGCAAGCGGAGACTTACACAGCCACGCAAGCAATCATTCAGCTCTCAGCCATCTAGGACTTTTGGAAATCTCATCTAAAGGGTTTGATTAATCAAAAAAAAAAAATTTCTTTCGGATAGCATCAGTCAGCGAACTGACAGCACTTAAACACTTGGATGCAAAAGGACAAAATGGTTGAAAATTATTTTGAAATGTTAATATTAATGATAATAATAACACACATTTATGTGTGTGTGTGTGTGTGTGTTCACTTGAAAAGCACTGATGTAAGAGAGCTATCTGCTTTTCAAAAACCTTCATGGCTTGATTCCCTCAGAGATTGTATTTATGATGAGGGTTTTCAAAGAATGTTGTGCGACTGAAAGTTGATGAGATGTTATTTTGTTCAATGACATCTTTTGTTGAGGAGATAAATGGCCCTCCGTGTTTTATGATGGGCAACAGCTTCACTAAGTAGCCAATTACGGTAATTGGATGACCCACCCCCTCTTCCCCCCAACAGCTCAGCACAGAGACAATCCAACTAGTCAAAGGTCAAAGTTGAAGACTCATTATATCTCATCCAGGGAAAGACTGCCCGACTGAACTTTTTAATAGCCAGAACATTTGTGTTAAGTACATCCTTCACAGCACACATCTTCACCGAACACATCAGAGACATTTTATTGAATCCAGCATGTTTTACGCAACTGTTCTGTTTCTAAATTACAGAGTCTTCTTTTTGATAACTTTAGCAACATTACATTTGTTTAAAAAGACTTTCTTAAATTTAAATGTAAAATATAAAAATAAAATAACACTACACAAAAGTAGCCCATTACAGTTTTTGCCTGTAAGGAAATGCAAGTCCCAAGATTTAAGTCGTTCTTCACAAAAAGTCATGAATATATTCATAATTCATAAAAGTAATAGTGAAGTCTGATTCATGCATTGTTCTTTTTAATCAATGAATTGGTTTAATGTGTTTCACAACAGCAGTCTAATTGATTCCTTCAACAATCCTGAAAGCATATTTGAAAGCTCCAGTCATCAAAATTGTCTTCCAATTCCTCCTTTTTTGTGTTCCAGAGAAAACTTATTTTTGGGTGAACTATTTCTTTACCAACTTTGGTCACCTATTTTGTGCAAAGCATCTGGACTATTTCTAAAAATATGTCTCACTGAAATATGCCAAAAACACTGAATAAGATCAATGAAGAATAGCGAGAGCTATGTTATGACATACCCTGAAGGTGTTACTGTGTAAGGGGCACAGAAAAAGCATTCCTGAACACCCATGTGACATTGTCTGTCATTCAAGACTGGCGTCTTTCCTTTAGAGTTCTTTTACATCAAACTGCATTGTTCATCCCATGAGAGATTGTGATACAGCTCTATAAGTGCAAAAAAGTCTGAAATGTTGTCAGGAGCTCAGCAGGCCATGGCAGAGGCCATAACTGATGGCTCCAAAGGGGGTCAGTGCTCGGTCTTCTTCATTTTCAAACAAGAGACACATGATTAGGCCATGCTGTTCCACTGGGGTGAGAAAGTCTTTTCTAATTGGTCTTTGTTTCTGAAATAGAATGCCCTTTGGTTCACAAGTTTGAGACCTTTATTTCTATTTGGACAGCACACAAAAGCTTAGATTTAAAAAAAAAAAAGGAAAAATAGTTTTTCAGTAGTATTTCTATGTTAGTTTCCAGTAAAAATTACCTAAACATCCTTAAAATAAGATACATTTATATTAGAAGCAAAACAGTATAATGTTTTTTTTTTTCAAGTTTAATCTTTTTACTCCGGTAAAGTTCAGTTTTTTCCGGTCTGTTTTAAGGACAAATCTAACTTGTAAAAGAGTGAATGCTCATCAAATACAATCGTCAGTTTATATTATAAAATAATTTTACACATTCATATAGTGTATAAGAGGACTGTCTACAGCTTTGACTTGCTGTCCAGAATAGGAGAAAGAATTATTTGAACTCTATCAACGACTACCTTTTTAATAGAGGAGCAAGTGAATATATTTATCTCATAATTACAAACTAAAAGAGACCAAGGGTCAGGTCATGATTGGAATGATAAAACCCCCTAAGACAGACGTGACAAACAATTAAAAACTTGAGCGTTACACTCATACATAGAAGTCATACAAATTTCAACAGGGCTTCTAATAAACTTCTGAACAATAACTTCTGACAGAGTTTTGAATATATGACTCAGCAAAACCATCAGTAATCCGTGTTGTACTATACACATATATTACATTCATATTTGCGATTTAATATCCATCATAATAACTTAACTAAATAAAAACAATGTTTGCAGGACTTGACCATGTAACTACATTACTGCTGCTTCAGTAGCTGTATTTTCCCCTGAAAAGCAGGAACTTTCTGTGTGAGAGTTTAGTTTGTTGAGCATACAACAAAAGAATTGACAAGCTGTCAAGTCCTGCTGTTAAAACCAATCCCTGTCATTTAGCATCATTTGAAACGTCCAACATGTTAGAAGATGGAAAGGATCAGATGATGGATTTTGAGTTACTGGAAGTGTGCTATTGTAAAGCTAAATCCTACATGGTCATTCATACTGTTCTTTCGTTGAGGAAATAAATGCTATTATTGTTTGGAAGTGACAAGTCTTAATGACCCAAAAGGTTCCCTGCCGGCACATGGCATTTATACATCATTATATTCACAATTTATGGAATACGCTGTTATTCACAGCATAAATCCATGCATTTAACACACCTTTGTGTTATATTTGGCCCCGACCAGCACACAGACAACAAACATCCTGCATGGACCACCACTGTCTGCCTGTTTCTAAAAAGAGCAGCATAATTTCAGTTGTATTCTGTTTCCTGCATCCCAACATCCTCCCCTAAGACTGTGGGGCGTAAAATGTATTTTCCTATCTATCTTGCATCTTTATTCACTGCTCAGCAAGCAGCCCAGCCCGGCGATTCTACATTTCAATTCATTTTAGGCTCCAAGGTATTTCTTTATTCAGGACATCAACAAATGAAAATGACTGGAAACTGGCCTCACTGTCCCAGAAAGTAGCTTTCTGGCTAATTCAGGACTCCGTTCAGCTAATAATCATATTAAATATATGCAGTTACTTATAGGGGGGCTGGAGGCAGAAGGGCAGCTCTCAGCGTGCAGGCCAGTGTTCCTGTAATGATCGAAACACAAGGATGGTACTATCGATCAACCCTCCATTTGTGCATTGCAGCCTTAGAATCACTACTTACTGTACACTAAGTCCCACCCCCTCCAACTCCCTTCCAAACCGAACATCAACTCTGTCTTGAGGGCTACGAATAGGCAGCATAACCAGTGATTCCGTGCACAGTATAAATTCTGCATTGAGAGGTTCTTCGTACTGTAAGTACCGCTCTCACTTTTAGATGTACCCTTCCTCCTCCATTATTCATCTGTTCTTACAGATCCCCCATGTTTTTGCCCTTAGCACTATACCTCTGCAACACATGTAATACAATAGCTGGCTTCTTATAAGTGCAACAGCGGACACTCATCAGAACAACATAAACTATTAAGCAGAGAGAACACTTAACACAGCACTAAGTTGTCTTATCACATTGTGATGAAGTACATGGTTTTTATTTGCAAGTTTTGGTTACTATTTTGTGTATTCTACAAATTAATCATTTAAAATTAAAATAAAATAACAGTTTCTCTCTTACCGAAGCACAACTGCTGAAATTATTGATATAAATTTAGCTGTTGTATCAAAAAAAAAAATTGCTTTCTGGTTGAATAAGTGATAGTGTCTAAATGTTTTTTTTTTCCTGAGTGACAGGCCTTAGAGTAATTTCTTCCAATGCATCAGCAGTTGTGATCACTGAAGCAGAGGGACTGATGTTGGATAGCAGGGTCTCCAGCTGAATTAGCCCATATCTAGTTTCTGAAAGCACAATACCTTCTCCTCTGCCACCTGATGCTGCATGACTGGCCTATTTTCTCCTCTCATTGAGCAATGGAAAGTTATTTTATGGTTCAACTTATTCCATGAGCAACAGTGATGACATTATAATCAATCAATTATTGAGTGAGGATAATTAGCGTCACATTGTACTCGTGACAGCAGACGATATTCAACTCCTCCAAAGCCACAAAGGTGAGGCCTTATGAAAACATTTATTTTAGCAGTTGGGCACAGCTTCAAGTTACTTCATGTAGATTTTTTCAATGTTAAAATATTTAATGTTTATAGTGATAAGTCACCCAAAAATGAAAAGTCCATCATTTACACACCCTCATGTAATTCGAAAACTGTATAAGAATATTAGTAACCAAACAGTTTTGGTGACTATTGACTTCCATTATTTGGACAAAGTTTTATGTTCCGCAGAAGAAAGAAAGTCATACAGGTTTGGAACAACATGAAGATGAATTTTTGAATTTTTTGAGTGCACTATACATCTATTATGTTCAGAGACATCTATAAGTAAGCCATTGGTAGGTTGCCTTCCCAAAGAGTGTACAAAAGTGTTGGCCCTTGGAAAACTCATTTATTAAACATTTAAGTAACTGAATAATGCTTTTGGCAAATGTAAGTGTAGTACTCTCAGCTGTAGTTCACTCCATTTAGTTTATTCAAATCCACTCTGCAGAATTCTGCAATTTAAACAGAATAGAAAAAGTGGAAAATGTTTGTAGATTCCATCTTTGTCTGTTGATGAATTGATAAACGTTTACTTTGCAACAATATTACAGTAAAGCAGCATTGGAAAAAGCAGGTGCTAGCTGCAGAGAATGTAAATAGTAGTAGTCAATAGAATAGTAGAGTGCAAACAGTGACAGATGTTATTCACAAAAAATGCAAATTAAAGTAATATACTATTTGTACTGAAGGCAAAATATCTGAGTAATGAACCACGGTCAAACTAGTCTTTGAACATGCAAAATTTGCAACATGATTAAATTTAAATTTACAATCAACTTGACTTTACTGGAAAGCTTCTATAGGTCTAACATCTTCATGTAATACGAAATCAAAGTACACCAAACTTGAACTCTGGAATGCAGCTAAATTCACAAGAACTTCTATATCCTGTCTCAATGGAGTCAATGGAATAAAAAGTGTAGTCTGACCACCCATTTAGTCACGTTGTAACGTGCATATTCTGTTTTGGTTTGGTTCTGCTCTGTTTCAGTTTGCCTGCGTTCCATGTCATTTGTAAGTTGACCTAGTTTCCTTTTGTGTGCCAGACATGATTACATCACCTGCGGTTCATTTACTTCCCTCGTTTACCTTTGTGTACTTAAGTCCTCAGTTTCCTTTGTTTAGTTGCCCGTTCTACGTTAAGTTGAGTTCTGTTTCCTTGACTCCTGCGTTCTATGCTAAATAAAACCTATACAGCGGCTACTAGATTCTGCTTTAAACTTAATTTGCAACCCAGCTGTGACACACCTCAAGTTACATTTATATAATCATATTTTTAAAATAAAGGTAATGTTAAGTTTACATACAGTACACAGTGAAAACATGAATACAACAAGTGCTGGTGTTCTCAGTGACTTCAAAATAAAAGTCATGCAGCTGCTCCATCAGCCAAACAAAAAGACGTATTGGATGATGTTGATAATTAAAAAAATGCCAAATATCGGCCTATATACTGGTTATGGTGATATATTGGTCAACTACTGGTATATAGACACTGCTCATTAATGCCCATGACCCACGAGACAATGTTTGTATGGACATTTTTAATAGCAGCTTTTGGCTTACCTCCACTGCTGCCTTAGCTCTCTCAAACTCTTCCTCCAGAGACTGGTTTCTGGACAGCAGCGTGCTACCCCACCTTTGGTCTTTGCTCAAACGGCCCTGTCAAACACATGCACAGAGCAGGAGTCAGAGAAAATGTGGTCAGCCATCTCTCAGTCACTCTGACAGGAGAAAAGGCCCTGCTCTTGCCAAAGCCCTGATGCCAGAGGCAAGGAGAAATGCCAGCATTAGCAGCACAGGGCCTTCTTGTTTTCTTTCTTTCTCTCTCTCTCTTTCTTACTTTCACTCTTTTGAGGTCTTGCTGTCTACACCTAATGTTCTCACACTCATAATGGCTCTGGACTGGCTTGTCATGCACAGCGCGCTGCCTTGCACATTTTTCTCAGTATGCAAATCTGAAAATAGCATGGCAGGAGACCTTTGCTCAGCATGAATCGTCAACTACACACCATTTTCAGCACTGTACACCTGAAGACATGCTTCACATGCGGCAAAGCCATTCATTTTGACAACACTGCTGTGTGTGTATACCACACAGCAATGAAAATCAAGCTTACTGCAAAATAAAACACCACACTAAGATCTCAGGGGTTTTATTTTCTAAGAGTCATAAAGGCTTCATCTGGAGAGGTTTCAGATTTAGAGGGCGACATATGGGCATTATAAACAATAGGAACCTTCTGTTTACATTTGCTGATGGCTTTGGATGTTAAAACAAACACTACAATATACTATATATTTTGCTGTTACTTTATTTCTAGGGCTGTCAATCAATTAAAATTGTTTATTGAATTAATTACAAGATATTCAATATAAATAATTGCATATATCTTCCATATAACTGTCTTTAAATTGCTCTGGTTGTAGGAAAATAATTTCCTTATTGCAAAATTAATGTACAGGTCAGGGGGCATGATTAATTGTAAATATATATATCAATCACACTGAATTAACATGTTAAACTGACAGCCCTTGTTGTTGCATTTTCTCTGATAATAATGTATTTGGTGCTCCTTAAACTTTAAAGTTGCTTGTCATTTTAATGAATAATGTAATAATAAAGTTACCCTTTAAAATTCACCCTCTGTATTTGTATCTTGTTCTTAGGTCACTCTAAATGTCAAGTGCTGAGCTATCAAAGGAAAACTTCCATTCCTGCAATTCAATTCTCAGCATAACAAAGCCTTCCAGGCAGACTGAATCAAAGGAAAAGGATGAAGTATTTGCCACCTGCCTCATTGGAAATTAATCAATTACCAAGGTTACCAAGTTAAACAGATTTCATACAGGAGGCTATAATGGAGGCCTCAAAAAAGGACAATTGGTCTTGCTTCATTGTGTTGGTGCAGGTCTGTATAATTACATTTAATGTGCCCTGTCAGACCCTGTGTCAGTGCAACAATTACCTTTACAATTAGACATTCCATTTCCACTGCACCTCATGGCTGAAAGACAACTTGAGCTCAATATTTTTAGAACCATGCAGCTCATAAGTATGATGATTGCTTCATCATGACTAGTCTTAAGAAATGTAAGAAAAATGTATCTGTACTCCTAATTCAAGGTTTAAGTATATAAAGGTCAGTGACATACAGTATAAGAGTGTGATAAAGAAACATTAATCATTATTTTTTTTAAATAAATGTTTTAAATTTTTATTTTACTGTGAAATGTTTTTCATTCTTTTTTCCCATACGTTTTTAAATTATTAAATAATAAAAACTCTACTGTTCAAAAGTTTGGGGTCAGTAATTTTATACAAAGAAATGAATACTTTTATGCTATTCTTTTGAACTTTCTATTCATCAAAGATACCTGAAAAAAATTGTAACAGTTTCCACAAAAATATTAAGCAGCACAACTGTTTTCAGAATTGATAATAAGAAGAAATGTTGCTTGAGCTCCAAATTAGCATATTATATTTCTGAAGGATCATGTCACACCAAAGACTGAAGTAATGGATGCTGAACATTCAGCTTTGATATCACAGGAATAAATTACATTTCAACAACAAACATCTCAAATAGAAAATAGTTATTTTAAATGTAATAATGTTTCACAATTTATTTCAATAATATTTCACTGTTTTTACTGTATATTTGATCAAATAAATGCAAGCCTGGTTGAGAGACAACAACATTAAAAAAATCTTTTGGACCCCAAACTTTAGAGAAGAAGTGTATTGATTTGTTTTCATGAAGTCGCACCACATGACATTTTAACCTGACTACAAACCAGAGGAGCAAATTAAAGGTACTGGAGGAGGCACCCACTGTAGGACACTATGTGTAATTTCATTTTTTATGCCTTTTCTCAAAGCAACCTGGGACAATATTGTACAACATCCGATGTTGATTGCATAGTGATTGGCCAATAATTAATTTGCTAATAATCTAATCATGATAGATAGCAATACAACAGACCTGCATGCTTCACTGGGGGTAAAAGCGTGTAACATTTGTACCCTGTAGCACCACAACAAATTTGAAAGTCCTTGCAAACTGTGACCCACCACAAAATCACCACTTCAGTTCATTATTCCCGATGAATGTAGCTCAAGTGTTGCCAAAAAGGCTTGGTCTTTTTTGTATTGAATTTGGTGGTGATGCTGTTGCCATGGTGCAAATGTATAGACCATTCAGCGATTCATACAAAGAGTGCACAGAGAGGCTTACGTGTCTTCCACTAACATATTGCCTGTTAAGCTGAAAATAAAGAATTCTAGACATTAGCACAGAATGTTGCACAATGTATTGAGTGACTAAAAACAAACCATTCACAATTCAAGTGGACAAACTTATAATAATGTTTGACAAGACTACAAAACATTGGACACATGGGAAATAACATATGAAAGTCACTGATATATGTACAGATGATCATAACTCATAAAAAGAGTGAAAAGTGTTGCTCTGCGTTGCACTTACTTGAGTTACTGGCATGGCTTCGGCCTCTAATTTATAATTTACCTCCAGGGAGTTCCTGGGGGCAGTGTCTAGCTGAGTCTTGCAATCCATAGACCTGGAGTTGTGTCATAAGAAATTGATGTTAAAAAAAGGTGCTACTGCTACCTATTCATAGTTTTTACGTCACACCCTACTGGGAACGCCCACCTGCAGGACAAAACAAGGCTTTCCTCCATTGCCCGCCAGTTAGTTTTTACTAGGTTTGTACTAAGTACTAATGTAGTAAGGAAGCGATATTAAAAGACCAAATTTAATATACACCAACCTTATTGATAATGTGTATAAATATATTGATAATATGTACAAGTCATGAACACAGAATACAGACACAACACATTGTTTCCATTTAGAGCGCTAAGTTTCTGTGTTCATCTGCTTGCCTGCATATAGTATGCATCATCAATGAGGTGTATACATGCTAAGTTCAAGTGTTTTAGAATGTCCTGCTATTTTTAGTCACTGAAATTCCGCAGCAGGTACTGTATAAGGATCACAAGTGCTCAAAATGTGTGTTTTGTTCATATTTTGATGTAAATATTAGTGGCTTGAAACAGATGGGAAATTGACAGGCCTGTGCTGCAGTTCTACGGATGTTTTGCCCTCCAGGTCTCAGTGGCAGTCCCGTTATTTATTCATATCTTTCAGACAAAGTAATTGAGCGTTTTCATATTTAATTTTTTCTTTCTTTTTTTTTTTTTTTAGAGCAGTGACTTACCACACAAATTCACCAGAATTTTTTGATGAACGTCTTCTCTCAAGTTTCCACTTTCTGCTACCATTTCGCTCTGGGTGTGGGTTGAGTTCTTCCCATTTGTCCAATGAAGATGGAACTGCTACTGTAAACAAAATGAGGTCATGTTGTTTGACAGAGATATATTATCATAATGAAACCCAAGTAAAACACAAACAACACCAAAGTTTGAGGTGTTTGCAGTATGCACATATTTAAGAGGGCAAGTACGTGATGATATGTGAGCCCGTAATGTTCTTCTCAATGAAAAACTACTATCCATTACATAATCTGTTCAGGTAAAAAGCATTTTCATTTGTGTAACCATCTGATTTCCCTTGACTGATTTACAGGAGCGTTACTTGGCATAACAGCCCTTCACTTTAGCTGTGTGACACTTAATACCTGAGTCCAATGATATTTTTTCAGGTGTGTGAGAACAGGGTGTACTCTGTTCAACATCCACTTGGATCAGCTCTGTTTCATCGGGTTTCTTCCTGTACGGTGTGCCCTTAGAAGAAAGAGGGCTCTTCCTGTCTTTGCTGTGTCTTCTCTCACCAGGCTCACTCAGATCCAGCAAGTCCAGAGAGGAGGACAGTACTGGACAAAGGAAGCAAAAAGAAAATAAATATCTACTTTTATTTGTCTTTCATCTCCATGGCCAATGCCAAGTTTCAAGCATAAGCTAGATTAGTACACAACCTAGAGCAAAAGTGCAATGCAAAAAAAAAAACAAGATAAAGAGGGAATTTTTTTTTTTAAGTTGTGATGGTCTCAGTGACTTGAATGAAAGTTCAAGAGGAACTGAGAGGGTGAGGGTTCTGGCAAGGAACCACCTTTACTCACAGACGGTAAATAGCGGGAGGGTATGTTCACTTTTAAGAGAGTTTTGAGGTAAAAGCATAAATCAACATCCTTCCATCCCCTTTTGTGTTCAATGAATGAAAAAAAATGATAATATTTGAGAGCCAGTGTCATAAAGTCTCAATTTGTGCATTACAAATAAACTGTGAACTCACATGTTTTTGCTCAGTTTCACATCAACTAAAAGTTCAGAGTTTAAAGGAAAAAAAACAAACATATTCTAGATTAGTTATTGCTCTAGGCACTTTTCTACCTGCATGGTCACAGCAATAACGACAGCAGGCAGTTCTGACAGCTCAGGGGCTTGTGTCAAATAATCTTTGGTGTTGCATGTTCCTCTCCAAGAGAACAAAGAGTGTTTGATATAGTGTGTGTGTGTGTGTGTATGATAATATATTTATATATATATATATATATATATATATAAATATATATATATATATATATATATATATATATATAAACTGTGTGTGTTCCGCTGCAGAGGATGAAGGTTTGAGAAGAATGTGTTGATTCAATATTCAGAGGGAATGTAGTCAGCTTTTGTGATTGGGTGAGATTAAAGCATAAAACTCTTAGATGGTTGAACCCCCCATTATACAGTACGGGAACATTAAGAACAGACGGTACAGACATATTCTACAACTTCTACCGCCTAGCCAGCTAGTAGAACAGAAGTCTTCATAACCAGGGAGTAGACAAAATGTCCACGCAGGTCAGTAATGCATATAGATGCCAGCATGGAGGATGCATGATGCCAAGCCTTGAGGGCTTGACAGCACACCTTCTGAAATCTGGCACAAACATTAGAGTTGAAACCAGGTTAACACCACATGCTTGTGTCCACATAAGGACCAGCTTGCACATCATAAACCTGTCAAGATTTTTGGCATCTTCTAAACCCCTTTACTTTAAAACAAGCTCAGATTGCAAGAATCAAAATGATGATTTGATTGAAAGATTGAACTCAATGATTGGCTTCACATGTACATTATAACTTGATTACTGGTTCAATGACCTTTGTAAAAGAATTTTTAAAAGGAAGGAAAAAAAGTGTTTTAAACTCATGTTTCAAGTTTTAGATATGTACTCTTTGCATTAATTTTGGTTTCATATAGTTTTGAAAAACCTTTTCAAAGAAAAGTCAAACAAATTATTTTTTTTTCTTTTACTTTGAATACATGCGTTTATTTTTGAATAAATTAATTGACAGGACATAATTGAATGCCATGTTAAAATCATTATATAAAAATCATAAATATCATCGCTATAAAAATATTAGAATATTTATATATATATATATATATATATATATATATATATAAAATGTGGTACTGAAATTGTTATAATGACGAAAAATAAATCTTTACATGACCTTACACATTGTTGGTTTATAATTATTATTATTATTATTATTATTATTATTATTATTAATTAGTTCATAGATGCTTAAAAAATGATATAGAGCTAAAATTTTATGGTTTAACGCACTGGTCTTGCTTTGAATCGCATAAGCATCTCAAAGAAAGAAGTATAGCAGTCCTGACACCTTGATAATATGATAGTCTGACAATACTTAAACCAAAGCAAGTCGTGATTTTTTTTATTGCTAAAATGAAAAATTAATCAAAAGCTCATACAGGAGAATCTGCCAGAGAATAATAATTGAATTCAGAGGCATTCCTTTGAAAGATTACAGCAGTTTAAAGACCTGAATATAAATTTCTATAATCAGCTCCCTTCCTGTTACAGACAGACACTGCTAAAAAAGCCTGATATTCATCTAATCATTCAAATTCTTCTTCAAGAATGTAGTTTAATTCAGCATATATTAATAAATATTGTGCAAAAAATATTTAAAGTGGTACCAACAAGAAACTATGAATTTAATGGAATGTTTAATAAGCAATTGACTCTGGCTTCACATTTCAAGTCAGGCACTTACATACTCAGCTACACATAAATCAATAACTGGCACTTTTACTATTTGTTTGACAGACTGAAAATCTTTCATACTCTGAAGTAAGTACTTTGTGACATTTTGATTGCAGAAAGTTCTGCCTGGTAATTTCTGAACCTCAATATGCATTCTGTTCAGAGGCACAGTAATTAGCAGACTGCTGCTTTTTAACAACCAAATCGAAAGATCCTCCAAACGTAATCTGTTGGTAAATTGAATATGCTGTTTTGTACAATCAGAAAGTAAACAAGATACTCTATAGGGAGTAGGAGAGGCTGTCTTAAGTGTTTGGTGGTGTAGGCAAGACAGAATGCAAGTGAAATAAATACAGGTTTACTTGCACAATCTCTCTGTGTGAACTTCACATAATACAGCTGTCATGCAGTAAGAGGCCACTTACTTCCTCATTTAGTAATGTGTCTGTCAGCTCTGCTAATAAGTGGTGAAGATGTATATAATGCAGACGACATCTGGGAGGAATTAATTAGGTAGAAACGTAAGCATGAGCGATATCTGGTGTTAGCAGCCACCACTGAGGTTTGCCATGTCACTGAACAGTGGCATTAGATTAAAGTTGAATTTTGTTTGTTTATAAAACGGTTATATTGTAAAATATTATTACATTTTAAAACAACGGTTTAATATTTTAAAATGTAATTTATTCTTGTGATGGCAAAGCTGAATTTTCAGCAGCCTTAGTCTTCAGTGTCACATGATCCTGATGCTATGCTTAATACACAAGTAACATTTCTTATTATTATAACAGTTGAAAATGGTGGTGCTGCTTAAAACTTCTGTGGAAACCATGATGCATCTCTTTTAGGATTCTTTGAAGAATAGAATGTTCAAAAGAACAGCAATTATTTGAAATAGAATTATTTTGTAACAATATAAGACTTTACTGTAGATTTTGATCAATTTAATGCATCTTTGCTGAATAAAAGTAGTCATTTAAATAACCAACGATTAAAAGGCAGTATATTTAAGATTAAAAATCTGATTAATCTGCTATACTTGTTAGTTTTTGGTCTGTAAAAATCAGATAATATTGTAAATGTTGTTAAAGGATTAGTTCACTTCAGAATTAAAATTTCCTGACCATTTACTCACCCCCATGTCATACAAGATTGCACTAGCTCAGCAATGTGCCACGCCACACATTACGTAATCATGTTGGAAAGATCACTTGTGACGTAGGAAGAAGTACTACAATCGGGCATTTTCTTCTCCAACTTTAAATCGTCCGACATTGTTGTCTTTGCATGTTTGCTTTGTAAACACTTGCTCAGTACTTCCACCTACATCACACGTGACCTTTCCAACATGATTACGTAATGTCTGGAGTATGGCAGAGCTGATGAGCATCTGTGGTTAAAAAGTATAATTTTTTTTTTTTAGAAAATGATTGTTTCACTAAATAAGACCCAAATTCCTCATCTGGGATTGTGTAGAGCCATTTGAAGCTGCACTGAAACAATTTGGACCTTGGCAATTTGGCAATTTGGACCTTCAACCTGTTGGTAGCCGCTGAAGTCCACTATATGGAGAGAAATCCTGGAATGTTTACCTAGGAACCTTATTTTATTTTCAACTGAAGAAAGAAACACATGAAGGTCTTGGATCACATCAGGCGTGAGTAAATTATCAGAAAACTTTAATTCTGAAGTAAACTGATCAACATTTCAGAATTACTATAGCATAGTAATATAGTGCAGTGGAGTGTAGTATAGAGGAGAAGCAGTTTTTTGAGGAAGTACAGGAAGGTCAGTATCTCTGGTACCTGCTGTGTTGGAGGTTACTGGGCGGGCAGCTCCATCACACTTGGTCTCGCAGAGGAAATCATCAATAGAAGGGCTCAGCAAGGGACGGCTCTCTTGTTGCTCACTCACCAGCTGAAAAATCAAGCAAAAGAGTGCGATGAGATCTACATTAATGCACTTGGCCTCCTGTTCTTCTATTGTTTGAGTGGCAGCCAGCCTCCATTGCACCATGACCATCTCTAAGTGTGATTGGTCAGGCTGATAGTCACCACCCTTACAGCTGTTGCCTATTAACAGGACTGAGAAGACAATTCTCACCTTGCCCCCCTTTGACAAACGTCCCTAGCCTGAAGATGTTTCTCTCTCCCTTTCTCACTTAAACAGAGTGAAAGCAGACCAGCAAAATCACAAATAGTAGCTACGTGTCGTGCTTGTTTTTCCATTTCAAAGCACATAATTGTGCAAGAATATAATTATGACAAGGTGTGAGACTGTCTTTATAAAGCCCCCATCAGTGTACTATGTGTGCTTGTGACAGAATGTGTGCATGTTCTCTTCAGAGACTGGCGTAAAGGTGGCCTTGTGTCTAACAGAATGGAAAAAACACATCAATCATCATCTGGTTGTTCTCATAGTGTTCATTCAGCCATGGCACAGACTCATTGGAGGAGAGCACTTTTGTGGGCAGAGCATGGCTACAGCAAATCTGCATTTTCAGCCATAACTACCACTCTTTTGAAAATGTAATCCTTTAGTCAGGATACAGACACACATTTGCAACATTAGATTACTTAATCTTAATCCGTGTCCCCAATGTGGAAAAATTCATTATTTTATTACTACATATTGCATATTTATGTAGCAAATACAGAGAAACAGGCTAATCTATTAACTGGATTTGATCCATTGTTTACATAATTTAAGACATGAAGGACGATCACACCAGCTGAGGCAAACATTTCTAACCATATGTATCTTCGCCCCCTCGGACTCCTCCTTCCTTCTCTCTGTCTTTTTTTTGCAGATTTGCTTACTTATCTGACTATGTGACTGGAAGGGAGCTAGCTATCAAGCTAACACTTGCTAATGTCTGACTAAGTAGCTATTTAAATTGGTTTGAGTATATTATTTTGCTTGGTACGAATTTAATACCTGGGTCACATGTCAGTTAACGGTGCTTTTAAAAGTTGTATGTTAACAATAACATTAGTTAGCTCTGGTCATTTCCACCAGTAACAACACAATGAAATGTTTGTATCAAGTGTTTTGAAGGTCAAAAGTCACTAAACATGCTGCACGAATGTAGCAGAATAGATACAGCTAATGCTTAAAAACTAAACTATTCCTTTATCTTCTGCCTGTTTGCTAATTAGCTTGCAACGCTTCACTACCGTATAGTTTGAAGATTAAAGTTTGTAATATTTTTTAATGTTTCTGAAAGAATTCTCTTATGCTCACCATAGCGGCTGTATTTATTTGATCAAAAATACAGACAAAACAGATTTGAAATATTATTAGGCTACAATGCTAAATAATTTTAATACATAGTTTACTCATGTTGTCAGTGTCACATGACCCTTCAGAAATCATTCTAATATGTTGATTTGGTGCTCAAGAAACATATTGAAAACAGTTTCGCTGCCTAATATTTTTGTTGAAACCATGATAGTTTTTTTTCTTTTTTTTTTTATTAATAGAGGATTCAAAAGAACAGCATTTTAGAACAGCATTTTTTTTTAAAAGCAATCTTTATAAATGTCTTTACTGTTAAATTAATGCACCCTTGCTGAATCAAATAATTAATTTATTTATAAAAAAAAAAAGAAAAGAAGCAAAAATCTTACTGACCCCAAACTTTTGAACAGTAGTGTATGTGTAGCTTTCAGTTAAGAATTAGGTTGTAGATAATAAATTGAACTAATGAAAGCGTTTGTAGCCCATAGTTGCATTAATGCTACACAACTGTACTCATGTAAATATGCTCCTCTAAAGTCACTTGAATTGAAAGCTTTAAAGGGTTTTTTTTTTTGCAAACAAATGACCTGGGGAGAGATTCCACCCAGGCAACCCTAGAAAAAAAGAGACTTAATGGGGAGCCTCTACCCCTGGATGAAGCTAAGAAATGGCCCTGGTTTGCATGTTGCTGACATGTTTCATGCAAATAGTGCAAGGATATGCTGTATCATCAAAACGCTGGGAGTCGTAAAACAGCACACATGTCACATTCACATGTCCTCTATATGGATGTAACAACAACACATGCTTCAAGCAACGCTGCCTAAATTAATTGACTCTTCCGTATTTATTATTTAAAACACTGAAAAGAACTATCAATTGAAAACTCTGACCTTTTCAAGACTGGCTTAATTAAGGGCTCCTGCATTTTCCCTCTGATTTCTTTTTAATTTGGCCAGGGCTTAAATAAGACCCTAGAGAATTAATTTAGAGACGGATATAGAAAAACATGAATTAATAATAACAACGAAAAAATGGATTATACCTCTCAATACCTCATATTTTGCCAATTTTCTGGTTGTATTTATTCTACCTTCAAACTAGTGACTGTACGAGGGTTTGCGATCTCTACGTACAGTAGCTTGACAGAAGCTTTGATATAAATACTGAATATTCATGAATAACACAAGCAGTGTATGTTGGCCAAAGAGCTTGGGAGAACATTCCTCTTGTGAGAGTCTGTGCCAGAACGCTGACCCAGCAGTCTTAATTGGGTTGCACAGACAACTCTGGCTCTGCTAGTGTCAGGGAGGAGATTTATTCCTTTGCTGGCTGGAACGCCTGATGTTACCCAAGCTGAACTCCTGCTGTTACAACACCTCGTACATTTTTGATGAAAGTGAAGAAAATGATGGTATTCTGTCTTCTGTTGTCTTTGCCTTCTTTCACAGGCAGAAAGTTCAGATTTGCTGATCAGCAAGCATATGATCATTTTGAAGTGTCAGGCTGGGTTATGTAACAGCATCTACTGGTCGGATGTTTTAGGTGAGCTGGATTTGGAGCTCACTTTTATTTTGCCGCTCTAAGCCTTATTATAAAAGCATAATTTCCTCCCTTGTGAATGGCAGCAGAACAAGGGCCATAATGAGAGGGGGAGAATTATTTTGGAAACATTTTGGGCTCTACAACTTAATTAGATCACCCTGTATTCTGTTTAAAACTGTTCTTCACTTCTGGCATAAATTGGTTGCTGGCATTAATATGAATTATTAAGTGGACAAAACTCATTGTTGTAATTAGAGCAGATAACTGCAGTCACGCCACAGAACAGTTCAGTTACTTTATTAACTCAGTCTGATTATTTATAGCAATCTGGTTGATAGAGGATTTGTTCTGTCTGAGAGAAAGAAATATTTGTTGTATCTTCAGTTAAAGGTGCATTCAGTAGTCATAGTGTTATTAAAAATTAAAAAGTTTAACACTTCAATTGTGTTTTTGTGAAGAGTCATCTGAATGTTGTACACTCACATGACTTTAAGAAGACTACACTTACGGTATAAATGTTTACTCTAAAAAAGTTATTTCATTTAATTATTATTAAATTAAATTATCATTAAACTATTATTAATTTAAAACTATTTTGAGGTTGACCGCTCAATGTATATTTCGCCATGAGCTGACCACTAAACGTTGAAAAGAATCCTCACGCTCATTGGATACCAATTGCAAAGTGTAGACCAGTGGTTCTTTCCCCAGTGGGCCACATATCATTTACATATGACGTCACCAATAAAAAAAACAATCAGATTCAATATTATTGTATTAGCAGATAATATCATTATTATACCTAGATGTTGCACACACAGAAGAATAGGTGTTTTCTGGTGGCATATACATATTTTATTTCTGTCACACAGCAAAATCAACAAATACTACTGGCAACAAATACTATAAAAAATTTGTTTTCGCTTCACAGTATGTTGAAATGGCTGGCAGTGTGACTCCTTCATATCAAAGTGAAACTCTCCTGTTTACGGTGGCCAAGAGCTCAAAGCGCTGCAAATAAGAAAACGCATGCAAATAATAAAAAAAAAACACATGCAAATAAAAACAAAACGTGATCATCAGTTTGACAACACATGTGCTGTAAATCCTCACAACACAAGCAAACACAAAAACGTGCTGCAAATAGCACAAACCACAACGGAAATGTTTCAAGGGGACCCCAAAAAGTGACGAACCCTACTAGGACCTGCTTATCAGCTGTGTCCAAAACCAGTCCTCATTCAACTCACCCGTTCACTCATTCACTAATCCCTATATAGTGTACGGCATTTGAGTGCACAATATGTTCACAATCATTAAATACTATAAAAACTGCAAACAAAAATAAACAATTGTACATTATTTCATGAATTTATTATTTTTAATAAAGTGTTTTTCAGTTTGCTAGAAACTCACGCTCACTGATGACGTGGTCGTCGCGCGCCCTCAGGCGGCCGTTACGATGACGTCACATTAGTACAGATGATTAACGAATATTATTAAATCATCCACTAAATTATCATCTCTTAAAGTTTAATGAATTAACAACTATGCCACATATTAAAACACTTTTCTGTTAGTGAAACACATTACATTGAGTTAATGCCTACATAATATATTTAATATTTTTTAGTTGGTGCTGTCGTCAAGTAGGGTACGTCACTTTTTGGGGTCTCCCTTGAAACATTTCCGTTGTGGTTTGTGCTATTTGCAGCACGTTTGTGTGTTTGCTTGTGTTGTGAGGATTTACAGCACGTGTGTTGTCAAACTGATGATCACGTTTTGTTTTTATTTGCATGTGTTTTTTTATGTGCATGCGTTTTCTTATTTGCAGCGCGTTGAACTCTTTCGGCCACTGTACCTGTTCAATGAACTCACGTTACACAACATTGAGCGCCGTTGTTACAATCTGACTACATCAAGCCCTCGCGCGTCCACGAGCTGCTGCGGGTGCACCGATGCTGTTATTTATTATTTTTTTAATCGATTTAAAATACAAGTACATCAAACAAACGCGTCGAATTCACATATATTTTTGCATTGTAGGTTTTGCATATGCCAAGTAGGCCTACTTTTCTACAGAGCAAACAAAGGCTGCCATCTCGCTCATTGACAACTGATTCTTCCATTCTTCTTACCTTCGGTGCTGATGCTACGACTCTTCTTGTTTGCAATGTGTACCTTAATTGGATTGTTCCTCATTTCGCTTTTCTCCTCTAATAACAAATTTGTTCATTTTGATCCCTAAATTTACAAAAATAATGGCTACTATTGGAATTCTGCCAAAGCGCGTCCTTGTAAGTGTTCCTTAACCGAGAAGGCTATTCAGTATATAGTAGGTCTGCGCATGTCTGAAAATAATTTATGATCACCAAAATGATTTTATATGATAAAAACATTATAGTTCAAACTTCTATTCATTCAATAAAATTTAATTTAAAAAAAATAAATTGTAAAACTGGAAGTTATTTTTTAAATGTTGTCGGCATATCGCGGGCCGCGGGTTGAGAAGCTCTGGTGTAGACCACCTTCACATCATTTGGTAATGTGAAGTGCTAAAATTAGACAGTGAGTCACTTTTTTTTTATCGTGCATTACCAGCAGAGACAACCGGTGAATGTAGGACCTCTAGAAGGAGTCTGAAGCTAGAAGACATCGCTACGGCCTGCGGGGAGACGCGAGGTGGAAAGATTTGACGACGAAGACAATCCCGAGGAGTGATGTTCAAGTTGCTTTTTTTCTTGGACAGGTAAGGGAATGAATTATTGTGTAAAATGTTCTCTAAAACTCATTAGTATCCGTGTGATATACACACAATTCAGAGACAGTCAATTCCGATTCGTGTCGATAGATGGCAGTGAAACGTAACAACATTGTGTAACAGAGACGCTAACGTTAGCTAAAAATGACAAAAGGCACCTTTAAGTATGTTACAGGCACTTATTTTATTCAACACGAATGAAGATTATGAAAGTAGCTACTGTTAATAGGTATGCTAAACTTTGATATCCAGTTCCAATAATCGTTTACACCACCTGTAACTTAATTAATTTCAAACAAAACTTTTGCATGTGCTCAGCATCTGTAAAGTTAATGGCCTTAAGGCAAGTGTGGATATAAGAGAAAAGCTTTTTCTTATATATTTACATTTCAGATTATTGTAGTAGGTTATTGTAAGGTGCATGTACATGCAAGTACAGTAGCCAATTAAGCGATAATATCGCACGGGTGCTATAATTTGTAATTTAATGTTGTCAATTTTCACTCTGACATAGCTCCAAAACAAGCCAGAAGATTGGAGAATTAACAGCTGCGTCTCCGAGCAACACAATAGTGGTGTTTCATTCTTGAATCAGTTCTTTTTTTATTCATTTTTTTTTATTTAGAGATTCGGTTTAATCAAGATTATGAATTATTTAATTAATGGCTCATAAAGACAGTCACTTGTTGCCACCTACTGGCTTAACTAGGGGTGGCACGGTTCACAAAACCCACGGTTCGGTTCGTGTCACGGTTTTCGGTTCTGTACGGTTCTTGTTGTTATTTTTTCTTTTAATCTTTAACACTCCAGAAATTTACTTCAGCATATGATATACAGCTTATTAGCTTAATTATCCACAATTTAGGATACTATATTGTATTGTTGTGTATTGTTAACGACACGGGCGCATCCGCCAAATCCGGGCAGCCTTCATTAGGGGTCGTTCACATATCTAAAAAAGCGTGGAAAGCGCGACCGCGTTGCTTCCATTTTGAGCGCGCTTGCCGCGCGCCTACATAGGAAATAATGAACATGCGCGCGCAAAAGACGCGATATATGAACGGCCCCTTACTCCAATTTTACTGTCTATATGTATGTTCGCGCGAAACTGTCTGAATACGGGGCTACATTGCGCATACGTCGAACCGTGTGACGCACACACAAACCGAGACAAGGTTTTTAACGATAACCCGCAGAAATACTCAATGAATATTATCAGACAAGAGTATATTAAAGTCTTTATCTTCATGGGTGGTTTATTTAATTTAAACCTTCCTACAATATTGACAACTTTTTCAAATTTATGCTTACATTTTGAACCCTTATTTCCATTAAAAATGAGTGCCTAGTTTCTCTGCAGTCTGTTCCTATTTCTTTACCGGCATTGTATGAAAGAAATCGTGCATTTACAAGACAGTATCCCTCAGAAGATACAAAATAAAAGCAATATCAGGTAAAATATACATTTGAAACATATTGGCAGTTTGTTATATATGCGTGAGGCTCCCTATAAATTCAAACAATGAATTTTACAACATCAAATTCAGCCAAGACTTGAACATCAAGGTCACATAGTTTGGCTTTAATTAGGATTTGATTATTCATGTAGTGCATAATGTTCTATTCTGAGATTCATTTTGCTTCTGTCCCATCTTTCAATGATCCTCAAAAGCATTTATAACAACTACATTTAGCCCCATGAATTAGGGATGCTAATGTTTAGTCGACCTATTGATTAAGTGTCAATAAAATTTAATAAATGAAACTTCTCGATGGTCGATTAGGCAAGGTCATCAAAACACATGCAGCAGACACACGTGGAAAAATGAAGCGAGTGCCCCAAATACATATTCTAAATATATTCATGTCTTCAAGACATGAAATGGACTGTTTATTTTGAAACATAATTAACCAATTGTTCAAAAAATCGCATAGAATTAAGACCGGATCAAACCGATCAAAGGGCGCTCCAGCTGTTAAACTGTGTCCGATTGGTTTCTACACATCATCCCTACCCACCCACCACATTCAAGATCCAGGCTGTGTCCGAAATCACCTCCTTATACCCCCATTCACTATTCACCACATTAGTCCACTAATGTAGTTCACTTGACAGAGTGAATGAAAACGAGCGAATTCGGACACTGAGTGTGCCGGAAGGGCTGCCGCTTTTGCGTAGCTTGTGCTTGATTTTTGATAATTATTTGAAACTGGCGGCTCCAGCAGTAATGAAACGATTTATTTTGAACTCTGTCATGGAAACTATGTATAAACCTTAATTAAACAATTTAATAATAAATTAAAAAGGAATTTATACCTTGATATTATGATATTATGCTGTAGCCACATTGGAACACCGGTTTGGAAAATGGATAGATGGATGATTTAGCTGGATGCCATCTTTTAGGCAGATGTGGGAACATATTCGGTGCGTGACTCTTGCATTATGGGAATTCTCTAGCCGTTGAGCATACATGCGCACTCGTTATTGTGGTGCATTTTGGGATTGAATGAGTGCACTCCAATGTCCGCTATGGTTTCGGACACCTCTACAAATGGCTGTCCCCTAAAATAGTGGCCTGTTTAAGGATATAGGGGCGATTTTTAGTTCCCAGTTTTCATTGGTTTAGCTTTCAAAATTATGTCAGAAAAAACTGCATCATGATCGTGACCCAATCAGATCCTGGAAGTCCTATAGCTGTAGCCAAGCAGCATGTCATGTTACTCTGTGATCTACGCAGTGACTTTTGTTGTGTTTTGGTCTTGTTTGAGACCACCTGCTCTAAATAATGGCATGCGATCTACTATGGTTTACTAATGTTTCGCGAAGTTACAAACAAAAACATGCCACAAAAGCATTGTGTATACTGTTTACACATGCTCCAGCGGCGCTTTTTTCATACGAATACTTTGGTTTGGTTTCTAAGTGAAAGAAATTTGCTAGTTGAGACCTTTCAAACTTTTCAAGTCTATCTGTTATGTACGATGATTTTACAGATACCACCCTGCTTCGAATTTAATAGGCTGATTAACAATTAATTGATTAATTGATCATTAATTTAAACAACGATCGAGTATTATGTAAAACAGAATAAATTCACTGTAAGAAAAATAATTGTGAAGAGCAGGGCGGGCGAGAGCCGTGAGGGAACGGTGCATCGGTCTCGTGTCTCTCACGGAGGAGCTCCGGAAGCATAAAAGAGGAGCGACGACAGTGAAGGACGAGAGAGGACCAGGCCTGGACTTTATTTTATGTTTTATTATGTTTGTGTGGGCGGTAGTCTCCGTGAGGAACTGCTGCCATTTTACTTTCGTTTTATTGTTTGTTTATTTATTTGATTAAAAGTTATGTCTAACGTTCGCCGGTTCCCGCCTCTTTCTTCCCGTACTTATGAACTGTTACAATAATGTTTATGGACTTCTCAGGAATATATATATATATATATATATATATATATATATGTACACTGTATATACTGTATGTATAAAGTGTTTTTTTTCTGTTCTTCTCAGCTACGCTTTATCAAAATACAAGCAAGTGCCTCTTCACTTGTCTTTGTGTTGAGCCAGAGGGCATATCCTGAATTATGTCATGGAAAACTTCAACTAATTGTGTCACGTGGGCTTAGCTCCTGGTGGTAACTCCAAGATATTGTTGTCAAGGGAACCTGAAACCAGTTTAGCTAGCAGGAGTCTTAAGGGGGAGAGTTAGGGAGGTAAGTTGAGGGAGGTATAAGCTCATATGAGGCAATTATTAGTGTCATAAATAACAGCATGAACGTACACAACTGCATCATGTATGAGGAATGATTTTCATGTTAAAAACCTATTTTGTCTTGAGTGATATATTGTGTGAGGTCTGTATAATTAACTGTATAATTAATATGACATGTGAATCGAAAGTGTTTATGCAACACAAGCATGGTTGCTCATTTGATCAAATATGGAAAACCATTCAAAAGGATACATAAGGACGTCTGGCTCTAGCAATGATGAAGTGTTTTCAATTAAGTAAAAAAAAAAAAAAAAAAACCTGCTTCCTCTGTCATTCACTCAGCGTTCCTGGCTAATTATAAAATCTTTCTCTTCAGATAAATAGTAAGTTCTGCAATTTTCTTAAAGTGATGGCAGCTGTTTAAATATCCACAGTATTAAATTGTTTAGGGACACAGAGAATAAGAAGTGATAATTTCTCAACAGAATGTTATTTGGGCTTTTTTATAAATATCTTAGTATCTATAAATATCCAAATATCCGAATGACACCCAAATAAACTTTGCCGATGAAATCAACTTCTCATTCGGACCATTAGTTGTTTTACAAGACTGAAGTTACAACAGGTTCCTCATTGTGTTAAATAGGTCAGTATTGATCTGATAACACTGGCATCAGTATTGACAAGACTTTACACAGAGGAATGATGCTGTGCTTCACATACCATGTTCGATCTCACCTGATTTGAAAAAATGAACTAACCTTCATGCTATTATGGACAAAGCAATGGAGTGCAGTTGGCTTCAGGTCACTGGTCTATTGATTCTTGACTGATTACAAAACTAAGCACTACATGCTTTGCAAAGGCATATTTGAGTTATCTGTCATTTAGTAACTATTGAAGCAAGAGTGGATGCCAGTTAAGTGCTACAAAAGCTTGGTGTAATGCAATTATTATTGAATAGTTCAGAATCTGTCTGGCATCAATACAACACACAGACTTGTTCTATACACACAACAGTTACACATACACAACTAAAAGATTTAAACACAGAATAAGCCACATACCACACAGGAAACAACAAGATGAGCTATAAAGCTATGACAGTAGATAGATAGTAGACTAGCAAGGAAATGTATTTTTGTCAGAAAGCTTCCAGCATCAAATAAATTTGGGTTTTGCTATCATTTCATGTAGTTTGTTGCATGAAAAAGAGATGACACAACACTACTACAATTCTGTAATAAATTGCCTTTTATGAATTTTTTTATATTTTGTGTAAAAAATTAAACAATAAAAACAAATAGATTAAATGATTGTTAAGTGACATGATAACAGTGCAATCTGAAAAATGTATGTTCATTTCGGGAAAATATATGAGTATGCACAATTAAAATGTAGTCTGATATAGTACTGATATATTGTGCGTCGCTATGTAAAATATTTGTAAAATAATGTTAAATATGTCAAATTGAACTGCTTATTAGGGTATAATACAGTTTAGAAGCATGTGGTGATGTCTCTCCCCTATATTTAGTTTAAATATGTGATTTATATTGTGTTCGTGGTGTCAAATCACTAAACATACTGTAAGGCTGCGATTTAAATCCATGTGTGTCCTGTGTGTCCATCTGAAATGATCATTTCTATTGCCAGTGACAAGCCTTGCGTGATGTGAAAAGCCCAATTTCATACCCCCACAGAACTGCTCTGAATGAAATAAAAAAGCGTGTGTTTGCTGTTGTGTTGTCGGTTAGGCATTTATGATGGCAGAGACAGACTGATTTTTTTTAGGCTAAAATGTAGAGGTTAGACATGTGATGGTCAAAGCCTTGCCACTGGTTATCATCATCATGCAGCGAGAACGGAGGTGCTGTTTCACTCTGGCGGTAGCTGCAGTCGTTCTGCCCACCTTGTTTGTCACCGTGAGGAGGGGCTTGCCTTCTGAGGACGCCTTATTGGGTATCTCCTTCAGGACCATGGCAACGGTCTTATCTGCAGCCCTAGAGTCTTTCCCCTACAACAGTGAAATCAACAATGACTTGTGTCAGGACAGAATATTTAGATATTCCAAGTATTATTCGTCCTACGGTGCTTAACGCTAAAATATTTATATGCTATAAGATTAAGATGATCACACTGAGCGTCAACAACACACAGCAAAATGAAACACTGCCTAAAGCCACACATGAAAACAGCTGTATGAAGTGATAGTATGCTCTTTCTCACGTCACCCTCGGTTTTGCTTTGCTTGATGAAGTGCTATATCGCAAAGAGGCCACCGAAGTCATGCAAGTGATAGGGTGGGTGGCTGTCGTCAACTGCTTTTATCTAAGCTACAGAGACAGAGATGTATGGCCAGGCTGAACAGTCAGTCATTTGAAGATTCAACCACTGCCTCCCCTAGGGAAGACGGCATCCGATTGCTCCAAGGCCAAGTTACATAATGGGTTAAATTGAATTGGACAGCTCTGTTCAGCTTGGCTTAACTCGCACTGAGTAAATGCAGTGTCCAGTGGATTTACACTTGCTAAGCTCTCAAATATACAAATACATACTGTAACATGGCCGTCCGTCCGTCAGGGTTACAATGCTTCAAACATTCAAAGTTTGTCTTGGCAAAGTGTGCTTTTCTAAGTAAAAAACAAGGTTACACTTTATTTTAAGGTGTCTTTGTTACACTGTAATTACACATTTAAATATTGAGTAATATTAAGTAACTACATGTACTTACTATAGGTTTAGGATTAGGGTTTGGTTTGGTTTAGGGTTAGTTGCATGTAATTATACATCATTTACAGTTATTACTATAGCAACTACATGTAACATATGTAATAATGGCACTGTAAAATAAAGTGTTACCAAAAACAAATGACTAATTAAGCTCCAAATAAAAATGACAGAATTTCTTTGAAATTCAATTAGTGTTAATAATATTGCTTTACATTTAAATATAAATTGCAGATATGGACTCCTTTTGCTAGTTTATAGACGGAAAAAATGGTCGGCGCACCAGTCGCATGCTCCAAAAGGGTTGTAGCTAGTCTCTAAAGTAGAGTCATGTGTGGTCATGGGTGTGTTTTGGGTGTAACGTGCAATAAACCAATTAGAGTGTCATCGACCATTCCCTTTAAAAACCAGTTGCACTTGCTTCATGGCAGATTTGCTATTTACATGGCGTAATTTGCAAGCAGAAAGACTGAATGCTTCTCCAGAGAGGAATCCTTTTATTTATAATATTTAATAAAATGTTTGTGTGCTGTGTTTATATTTGTGCCGGGTATTTGAAAGGGCCTCAGTCTCAAATAAAACTCCGTCCACCTCTACTTTTTATATTCTTGTTTGGTGTGGTGACGTCAGAATTAGATTTCATAAAGATGAAATACTGCTTCTTTGCAAAATCTTGTTCTATTAAAAATAAAAAAGCACAGACAATTTACACCTTAAAACTTTCCGGCCATCTTTTTTTTTTTATAAAATGTATTCCCTGACAGCCTAATCTTGCATGGCTCTGCCATTAGAGATAAGAAAAGTAATCTCTCTCTCTGAATCACACTGTCGTCATTCTTAAAACGAGAAGTGCTCAATTCATTCACTCTACCCTGTGATTGTGTCTTATTGGTCTAGTGCCATTGTGTGTACGTGACCTGAGAGACATCTCTCCAGAGAACTTAATGCTATTAAAGGAGATGAAAAACACTTGTCTGCAGACAAACTTCTATGTCTTAGTTGACTGATATAAAGTGTGTTTTTTTTAAAAAAAATGTAAGCAGTCCTCACAAAGTGAGGAGTCTTCTCTGCTTCATGATTTCTCTTCTTTTTCTGGAATATGATTAAACCCTCATGTTCTGTTTGTGGTCTAAGAGACCCCAAGGCCATTTAAATAGCTCAAAAAATATTTAAAGGGTTAGTTCACCCAAAAATGACATTTCTGTCATTAAGTATTCACCCTCATGTTGTCCCAAAACCGTAAGACTGAGAGGTTTATGAACCACACATAGCCAGCAACATCATTGCACCATTTGAGGTCCAGAAAGGTATTAAAGACATTGTTAAAATAATCCATGTGACTACAGTGGTTCAACCTTACTGTTATGAAGCGACAAGCATACTAATATAAGTACGTAATGACAGAAATTTCATTTTTGGGTGAGCTAACCCTTTAACATTTCACCTCAGACTGGAACTAAAATACTTTTAACATTTACAATTGAGATTGAAATACTGTTACAATCAAAAATAACTGTTGTCTGTTTAAATATATTTTAAAATGTTATGTGTTCCCGTGGTGGCAAAGCTGAATTTTCCGTAGGCATTACTCCAGTTTTTAGTGTCACATAAGCCTTCAGAAATTCTAAATATACTGATTAGACATTACTTAATATTATCAGTACTGAAAACAGTTCTGCTGTTTAATTTTTTTGTGGAAATGGTGATACATTTTGAGGATTCTTTAATGAATACAAAGTTCAAAAGAACATCTATTATTTAAAATATAAATCAGTATAAATGTTTATACTGAAACTTTTTGATCAATTCATATCCTTGCTGAATAAAAGAAGACATATTGCAACATTGTGTATGATATAAAAAAACGAATTGACATAATTACACTGAATTTAAATGAACTCAAACTAAATTCTGCACTATACTACAGTAAATCCAGCTGGTAGAAAATGAAAGTTTACTCTACAGTTGTTGAACTCATTATTTATGAGACAAGTGTGCAAATGAGTTGTGGAAATAAACTAGTAGTGAGTGTAATGCTACTATTACCGCAGCTTATGATGTAAATAATTTCACAAGTGCCTGGTATCAGCTGGTATCAGTGATGCTGAACTAATAGTTTCCTTGATGAGTAAAATGCATCTTATACTACCATAGTGTCACACCATGGTAAGAAGATGATATCTCAACTAATTAATTACATTCAGTAACAGTAATATTCTTCTTTATGCAAATGTGTAAATTAACATCTCCTGCATGTACAATCTGTCAAATTGTATGTCACAAAATTTGCATTCATTTATAAATCATCATGTCTTCAAATTATCTTGGAGGCACAATGCACGGATTTTATATAATTCACCTAATTAGCAGTAATCTGTTTGTGGCGTGTGGCGTGTGCGGTTGGGCAAAACTCAGAATTTCAGTGGCTCCCTTTCTATTCATGAGTTGGAAATTGAATTGGAAAATGAATTCAAAAAGGACTTCATGGAACTGCAATTCAAAGAAATACAACACAGTTGCACTGCAGGAGGAATTTCATTAGTTCAATAGAAGTTCTGTGTCAAAAAAATTATGTTTCCATGTTGTAAGCTGCTTAATGTTGTTTAGCTCCATTTGGCTCCAAGATTTAGGGGTATTAGAGCATTCTGAGAAATTAAGTGTTCTTCCATTATGGTCAATAAAATAAATATAAATTCTTCAAATACCAGAACCGAATTTAAAATGCTTTCTCATGTCAAATCTGAATAGTGCACAACCCGGTGAACTGCTCCAGAGCTGGTGCTTGCACTCTGCATCTTTGGATTATGTAACAGTAGCGTGGATAATGTATGGCTGTTTGATGCATCTCTAGTTCAGCTCCTGGCAGGATTTGGTCCATTTGCTGGATCTGCCTGCAGCTTCAAAGAGAACATTCATACTAAACAGCCTTGACTGTCCACTGGACTCAGGACCAATAGCCATTTTGTGTGAACAAAACACAGTGCTGCCTCTAATATTACATGTCTGTACAAGAGGGACAGCTAGGAAGGGCCTGTCATAAAAATAAACTGGGGCTGTGAAATGAAGAGACATATGTTGGGAAATGTCCTCACAGGGACTCCACTACTACTAAAGTCAAGTTAAAGCTTTTGAATAACAGTGAACTCAGCATAATTAGTAAGGGCGTAACCATATCCGTTAGTTTTCTTATTAGGGGCCAAGCATAGGCACCTATTGTAATCGTTAGTATTCTTCTTCTTCTTCTTCTACTCTGGATGTCTATGACAATCATAGGCGAAATTTGCTGGTGGGATGGGTGGGACATGTCCCCACCACTTTTTGCCAGCATCAATATTGTCCATAATACTTTTTGAAACATCTCACGGCACGAATGTACCCGATACAAAAGAAACATCTCCAGTTGATTAGCAATTCATTCGTTTGTATTAAATAAGAGGCATTCTGGTGGTGGAATGTGTTGTTTTTGAATCTTGAATCATGTTGAGTGCTTATTGCCGCTGTTATCAGTGGCGGAAGGCAGCAGTGTTCTCTTGGTGCTTGTCTTCACACAAACGAGCGCTTTAATCTATCGCTTAAGGCTGTTGCGGAGACTCTCTATTCGTTCCAGTGAAATCACAAAACAAAATGCACACAAACGTGTCCCTGCTCTTGATATGCAATCACTGATGTACATCTTTAATGAGAAAATTAACTATTTGTGGGCGGATTAGAACCCAGAACCTGTGGCATGCTTAGCTAATGTTCTACCACCAGTCCATTAAGACAAATACTATAATTACTGCATTCTACGTATTTATTCACTAATGTACACTCTAAAAAGTAATTCAGGGGACCTGTTACCACAACTTAGATAAATGTATGGTTGCTAGTTAAAAATTCAAATTTATTGTTTTAATTAATCCTTTTAAGTTGGAAACATTATTTTTTAGAGTTTTGTTGGCAATAATATTGATCATTACATCAACTTAATATCTGTAATTTAAACTCAAATTTCTGCATTAATTGGCATTTTTAGGTTGTTGTAACTTAATGAAATTGTCTTGATAACTTCGGAAGTTGTGGCAGTGGATTTCTAGTTCCCAGCATATATGAAAATAAATGTTGAAATTAAGTGTTAATTTATTTGTTTTTAGTCACGGGAATTACCTCAGTGCTTAATGTTGTTTTAAACTTTTAAAATAGTTCCCTTTAAAATAGTTTCTGTAACATTGAAGTTTTTGTGGTTACTGTTGTCCTGAAAAGTAGATATTGAAAGTAAACATTACATTAACTCTAAAAGCAGTGACTGCGCTAAATGCCAGTGACAAGTACAAGGACATGAATGACTTGGAAAAAGTGTCCCAATGAACCTGAATTCTCCCTAATATTGTACTTGTTCATTAAATATACATGTTAAATAAGTTATGTTAGCATGTGTTATGATAGCTGTTGATCTGAACTGTAATAGATGATTAATTGGTTCCAGGGCTTCAACTCTGGTTGTTGGCTCAACTTAATTATTTTTTAGTTCAACTTAAACATTTGTTTATCTGTCAAATTATTAAATTCCTCTAACTGTAGCTTGTTGGTTGAACGTGAATTTACTTAAAGTTGTCATAAATCAAAAAAATTGATGCAAAGTCTTGTGTTAATTGTGTTTTTGTTGAGCCAACACATAATTTTTTAGAGTGTAAATACCCATTAGACAATATGCTGTATTATAGAAGCTCTTTTTCACATTAAACATAAGTTATATGTCAATACATTAAACTCTGTGCACTATTGAAATTGATTTCTGTAGATCGTAATGTTTTTTTTATTATTATACAATTCTGATACTACCAGATACCCAGACACACATTCCTTTCCTAACCACTCTTTAAAATGCTGGAAAATTATGAATTTTGGCACACTGATGTCCTCTATCTGTGTGCCAAATTTTATAACTTTCCAGCATTTCAAAGTTAATGTTTAGAGTCTGCACATTAACATTAACCACAGAAATTTTGGAGTCTCTAACTGTTTATGGAGTCTCTAACTACAAACTGCATCTGAGGGTGTATCTCTGGAAAGATTTGACATATTGATACCAAACTTTGTGTCTAATATTCACTCAACACTGACAACACCAGATCAGTTTGGTTTCAGCACCATCGGCACGTACTGGTCAGAAGAAGTTCAAATCAAATCAAATCAAATCAAGTCAAAGTTTATTTATAGAGACATTACACGTGATTACAAGTGATATAATCATATCCAAATGTCTTTACTCAGTTTTGCAGTTGGTCTGATGCTCCATGCCTTGATTTTTAGCTTCTTATTCTGCCTTTGTCATGCTCCACCACTTAATTCCCGCCTTCTTCTTCGTCTCTTCTTCTTCTCCTTCTCCTTCTCTTTTTCCTTCTGTTGGCCGCCCATAGATCCGCTTGTGGGAAAGTTGTGAAATTTGGCACACAGATAGAGGACAGTCTGAACATTAGCCACAGCGATTTTGGAGTCTCTAACTCAAACCCTCTAGCACCACCAATTGTCGAAATCTGCACTCACATTTATGCTAATAACTTTTCAACCTTAAGGGCTCAAAACAATTTTTCCCTCTGATTCCTTGGCTCAAGAAGATTCAACTTAATTTTACATGGCAAATATTACAAATAAATTATTTAATTTTGATATTTTGAAATTTCAAATGATGCAATGTTTTAGAAACAAACCAATTAATAACACAAAACTCTAAGAAATTACTTCCATTTAAAACAATATTTTCCACAAACATTTAGTTTGGGGGAAAAAATGAAGAAAATAAATTAAAATTAAATTAAAAAGTAGTAAATATAATAACAATATATTAAATTAAAAACCTATGTTCACTTATTAATCAGTTATATCTATGGTAGGGAAATGAAAACATACTGAATAGTGCATAAATATTTCAAGATCCCTATTAGGAAATAGTGTGGAGGAAAACCTATTCCACTGAGGAAAATCTTTCTAAAGACGTTTCTCCACAGGGCAGCTCAAAGTTCCTGGATCTGATTCATGGCAGATGTCACGCCTGCTTGCCACCTTTAAATGTTTATGACTGATGTATCAGCAGAGGTTCCAATGTCCTGAAAGAGCTACAACTACCTTGACACTCTCAGAGGTGCTTCTCATGTATTTATATTACACACAGTGTCCTAATACAAACTGCTGACCTCAACAAGCCTATCCACAGTGCTCAACAGTCACAGCTGGTTCTAACAAAGGGTATTAAAGTCAAGTGCTGTGAGAGATTGCATGTTCCGTTTTATAAATATAAACAATTCTTCAATGTGGTCATTTATGCCAGTTTGCAGCTGCAGCAGTACGTCATGCAGCACATAGAATTGTGCCCTAAATATGCGGCAGACTCCCGCTCATTTAATGATTTTAATTTTCTCCCTGGGCTGGGAGCACTTTGGGCTGCTGATCTAATTAGAGCATTTCAGGGACTAAGCAGAGATGGAATACATTGTTCTGCTAACCTGGGAACATTTCTGACCAACTTTTATTCAGAAGGAGGGCTCACATATAGAGATAGTTATGCAGAGATATATTTTTACACCTGGAAAGTATACTAGCAAGTTTCAGAGATGGTGATGGAAAAGTATCAGTGATTTCATTCATTTAGAACAAGATGTTAATAAGTAATTTTTATGTTAGACACAAAGTTGCAGCAGCAAATTTAGTAGTGGTGTTTTGTTCCTGATTGAATCAGTGTTTCTCGGTTGAGTGAATGATTCAGTGACTCACTCACATTAGCTGTGTCCAAAACTCGCATACTGTCAGAGTAGATACTACATTTGATGAAGAACTTATTTTGGTAAAAAATGTTATATATGAATGTGTGTAGAATGAATAAAATTTAGCGTTTCATCTACCATGTTGTTATTGGCTTACGGCGTTAGTTGGTCGCTTCACTGCCATTCACAACTCCTATAAGTGTCCATCTGATGCAACTCCAAAGCTTGGAAGAAGTCATCCATGTACTTTTCGTCTACTGTTTTATGACTACTATGAATTCGGACATTCTAACTAATTTCACATACTGTTTTTCATCTACTATAGGGAAGTAGGCACATTCTGACACAGGGAGTCACTTTCGTTTTTTAAACAATTCATTTGAATGAATGACTTTATGACTGACTTTAATGAAGAATGTTTTAATATTCTTTGACAGCTTCACTTGTCCACTGTTCACATTTTTGTGAATCTGGTTTATTCTCATGATAGTGATTGTTTTTTGCATAAAAGCAAATAATTGCAATTATTCAATACTTTAATATAAGCTAAATGAGAAATGGCAATACTACTGTAAATGAGATCCTATGAGTTAAAAGAAACACTTTGTGGTTTAGTATCAATAAAAAGAGGTATTTTATCCTTACTGAGGGGCAGTCTGTGTGTATATACTGTTAAAAAATTTGGGGCTAGATTGAGTGGATAGAAATCCCTTTCAGATTTGAACAGATATAGGCCTATTCTAAATGAAGCAAACACTCATTTGATATGTAATGTCCAAGATTCGACCATCAGACATTCCAATTCATGTTTCTTTGCTAGAGGAAAAGACTGAGTTCCCTGCAATCATCGGGCATCTAGATGTCCTTGCACTGATGCACGTTGTGGCCAGTAAATAGTTCTTTCAACTAGCTTTGCTGCCTATAGCCATCCTCTTGTATTGACTCACTGAACCCTTGTTATGTAGAATCATTGTCCATTGCATGAGTCTCTTTGGACTAGGTTTTATTGTACAGCACAAGTAGTCTTGATAATGAGCTGCTCGCCACTGTTGCGCAGATACCATTGCCACTCACAAAACCAAGGAAGAATCATTTAAAGGTCAGGTTTTGTGTAAAAGCTTTTTTCCTCTTTTTCCTTTGTTCTTCAGCGACATGTTAAATGCTAATGCTAAACTCGGAGAGCCCCTGCAGAGTACTTTCAGGTGCACAAAAGCACCTTCAACATCTGAAGGCAGAGTTAAGAAGAAGAATACATGCCAGCCAATTAAAGTTGTTAACTGGAAGTAGAGTTTTTCTTTTTTTACCTTACTTTTCCACTGCCTGACCGTTATATGAAAATAAATCAGCAACTTAGACTTGAAAATTCCTACTTTAGAATTGTAGGCTACTATTAATGAATGGGAATGTTATGGTGAGATGGAGCAATGATGATGGGGGTGAAAGGAGCCCACCACGCAGCTGATGTAACGAAGGGACGCTGATGGCTTGGGCGACCACGACGGAGCTGCAGCAACGAACCCCCCGAGGTGGAAGCAGGGATCCGGAGGGTGGAGGTAGAGCTGGAGTGACCGAGGGCGGGGAGGTGCTAGCCGTAGCAGAAGGGGTGGAGGGCCAGAGAGCAGCGGATGGGCCGCAAGTCTGTAGCAGTGGTGCTGTCCGATCAAGGCGGAGCAGATGTGCCGAGGAAGCCCAGCGTGGCCGAATGCCCGATGGTTCCTGCTGACGACGAGAGTGGAAGGAGCATAGATTAACCTCTTCTAAATCAAAATAGATTTCCCCAGTGTTTGCCAAAAATGCACTCTCAGTGACGGAAGGGTGGGTGGGGCTCACTTCCATACCCTGGTATTACACTAGCACCCCCTCGGCGACAGAAGGTGCAGTCGGCTCACGCACCTGGTCAGTCCCGCTTTGCTCAGGCTCCGTGGTGATGTTCTGCTCGGTTGCTCTCGTTGGCGCTGGCTCAAACATCACGGCGAAGTTCCTCTCACGGCCTGCGTTGGGCTCATGCTTCTGATCCTCGCAGTCAGGCTGTTTTTGGCTGGGCACTGGTTAGCTTGTGGGGCTGGTGTCGTCATCCTCAACGATGCCCACTCTACGTATTCGGTGAAGCTCCTTCAAGGTCCTTCCCCGGACAGCTGCTTCTTGGTGGTGGTGTTGAGGCGGGCATATAGGAAGCTGCAGAGACAGTTGTCCTGGAAAGATGTGGCTGGATCAAGGTTGAGGAAATCCTCCAAATGTGCCTCAAGGGAGCGGTCCTTCTGCTAAAGGCACAGCAGTTTAACTGCTGCAAAGTAGTCCATTGTGCAGAAAGAAAACCAAAAACACGTAAACACAAAAAACTCAAACAAAAAACACTAACAAACACGCCGCTTATCTTATCACTGTCTGGTCTTCTGTAATGCGTAAGATGATATTCAGCTGTGGTCATTAGTGTAGTGTCCATGATGACAGATAGTGGCAGGAAACATGTGACCAATGAAAACAAACAAACTGAAAGTCCATGTGGTGTGGGCATTTGACACCTTGACTCAGATTCTATGATATTTTTTTTTTAATGATAATTTATTCTGAGTAAAATAAATTGATTTATATTTAAATAGGACATTGAGAGTATTTTACATTATTGATACTTCAATAATGCATTTTATATCAAATAAATTTTATACATTTTGCAAACATCAGATAACAGCATTTCCAAATGTTTCCATTTATTTTTCATTGCAAAAATATTAGGTGATGCATTATCATTCTGAACTCATATCTAAATAAATTCCATTGGGTGGCGTCTTACCCCATCCTCTCCTACATGGCTCGGTTTTTGTCGTCATTGTAGAGGAGGCTCTGAGTAACTTTCAGTAACGTCACTGATGCCCTTGAGACTTGTTAAGGCTGTAGTATTTTAGAGTAATTGCGGGGTGACGTGAATATGAAGTAATTCATTGCTGTGTTTTAATTTGTGTATGGAGATACAAGACTACTTTTTTAAATACCCTTGCTGAAAGTTGTAGAGCAGCTTCATGTGCCATCTTATCAAAAAATGAAATGAGAGCATTGAAAATATTACATGGAGGAATAATTATGGTGACACAAACAAATTTACCAACCCAGAATGATAAACAACATGTGGATGGAAACCAATCTATTTATGTGAAATAATTGGTTCATGCCTCAGCATGCGAAAATGGTGGCACGGCAAGAAAGAGAGAAAGGTAAAGGGAGATTGCATTTCATTGCATTACCTTTTTCCTGAGGTGGGGATGCATGTTTGTATGTGTTATGCGAAACCACAAGGACATTAGATTCAGTAATAGTGCAAATATTGAGATAAAAGGTTTTTATCTCAAGGAAAGGAAAACCTGTAATTGACCCCTTGATGAAACACTGAATATAGTTATGAAAACTGCACACTTCATGTCCATTTTTTTCTGCAGGGTGACCTGATCATCTCCTTATGATTTGTTGTTGACTGTTTAATGAGAATATAATGACTGGGCGGAGAGCTGGTAATGAGCCGACACTCTATGCATGACCAGTTTTTGGTGATCAGAACCCTTTAGAATGTGTTTTGGGACTCTGTGAATGCCCTACACAGTCTGTTGTTTCCAAATCCCTTGTTCTGTACCGGCAAAGCCCATTATCGCTATTATTTAGCCAGCCCGAGTCTTAAGGTCTCCAATTATTGGGTGTCCTAACTTTCTCCTCTGGCTTTTGGGAGGCTACTCCTTTGTGGTGTGTCACTAGGATTGTCTTAGCTCGAATCTTCTTTGGTCTCGAAGGAAAAGAGCTCTTTTGGATAGGAAAGCTGCCAGCATATGTGCAACCCGAGGTCAAAACATTTCCCATAAACTATGTCCCATGAGACCAGTTTTTTGCTGGATTGCGAAGGTGTGAAGCTGTAGGATTAGGGAGTGGCCAGAATGATCTCGCTGTTCACAAGGATGAAGCCGAGGTTTATGGTACTGAGCTCTCATAGGCTTTTGGATGTTGTTTTTCGCTCTTGACGGTGTAAATTACATACAATTTCCTTAACAGTCCTGACAATCCTGACAATTGTCACCTTACATCAAGAAAAAGAACTATATTGGCATATCTGAAAGATTGTTTAAGTTTGACATGCTTTCAATGCTTAAGGCAGATGAGGTGCTAACAATTTTTGCAATCATTTAGAATATGAGATATTCCAGTATACTAATTATTTTTGTCCACACATAAAACACAGCTAACATTTAATGTTAAAAATAGGTTAAAAAAAATAGATACAGTAAGATGCATTTTCTACTAGTTTTGACTATGAAAATACATTTTATTTAGATATTTGTGTGTTTATAGGTCAGTGCTGCCTACAGTGCAGCGAGTCTAAGTGTCCCACAGGCCAGTAAAACCTGAAATTACCTTTGGTGATTCAAGCCAATGGTCCAGTTTAATTACACATAATGAATATTTTATTGAAAATCTAAGAGGCACAAAGTTGAAGGCATGAAGGTGTGTATAGGATAGGTTTAGAGGCATGTGTTAAGTTAGGGGCCAGAAAATATCATTAACTTAAAAACAATAGAATACAATGGAAAGTCCCCAACATGACAGTAAATCAATATGTGTGTGTATAACCTTAAGTTGGCCAGGAGGACCATCACTAGTACTGTGCATTGCCACCAACAGCATCTGCTAAATGAAGGCTACTTCTTTCTTCTTGCATTCTTTCTGAATATAATCTGATTATTAAAAAAGCCTATGTCATATCGAGATGGAAATGAGTAAAATATGTGATATATGTGAATATTTTTTTGCTGTTGCCATAAAAGAACTACAAGGAACTATTTATATTTTAAATAGCATTACATTTACATTACACTGAATATGAGTTTTGACTTAATCAAATGTTTAATTAAATAAAATATTTCTCTCTCTCTCTCTTTCCATATATATATATATATATATATATATATATATATAAATATACAGCCGTTTGCTGACAGGATCTAATACAATTCTGAATTTCAAACAAACTGCCATTAAGTATTTATGAGAACTGTGTACAAAAGCATCATGTCAGTTTCATTGATCACATCTTTGTTCAATGAAACTTCAGAGTCAAAGGTTATTTTCTGTCTTACTGTCTGGATAAACAGACAGCCAAAAGCTTCTGAGCTACTGGTAATCTAGTCTCTGGATTTGACGACTGATGTTGGCTTGCTCTGCCATGTGTTTGTCCAAAGCTGGAACAGCTTACACGGATGTGTTTTTGCTGCTGACAACACTTAAATAACTGGGATGGCATTCTGTTATTAGAAATGGGATTTTTTTCGGTGTAATCACTTCTAATGGTTATGGAAACCATTATCAGTTGCATTCAGCATAAGATTTTTACGTTTTATGAGGAAAATGTATGTGGTCTTCACTGTGTAAAATCACCAGCATCATAGTCTATAGCACAGGTTGTTATGAATGGTTGCTAGGGTATTTTGGGTGGTTGTTAGGTGGTTGCTTCCTTGTCCAATTCAAAAAGAAAATGTATAAAGAATGTGTCCCTGAGCGACATCATTCATGCTTCCTTATCCCCATTCTCATTCACAGATCTTCATGTTTTGCTTGTCATCTCTGTCAGCCTAAGTCCTTTCCCATCTGTTCAGCCCTCCATCCTGTCTCTTCTTTTTCACTTCTGTGCTCCTTAGAAAAAGCAAGTCAAGGCCATTCTGGGGTGTGATAGCGATTACCTTACAAGTGTTATGTTTCCTTTCCGGCAACATATAGATCAAATGAATCATTCCAATTCTAATCTTGCCTCTCATGTATCACAGCAAGACAGGAAAACAGGTCTTTCTGATGATGTTCATGAATCATCTTTTTCGTAAGAAAACTACAGCAGCTTTAAAGCTGAAGTGTGTAATTTTTGGAGGATGATTTTCTCTCAATTGAATTTTCTCACAAGACAAAAAACCTTGTATGTCATAAACCATTTAATTAGGAACCATTTAACCATCCCTCGAGTTAGCTGGCAATGAAATTGACCACATGTTCAGAATCACTAAAGACGACAAAGTCATAACCAATTGTGGTTTATTCACAGACACACTGTAGGTTGTGTGAAACAAAGTAAAAATGATGCTCATCTATAATGCATGCACACACACACACACTACTGTTCAAAAGTTTGGGGTCAGTAAGATTGTTTTTGAAAGAAGACTCTAATGTAGGGAGCAGGATAAAAATAGTAGGGTAAATCGTGCGCATGCTTTACCAAGTCATTCCATCAATTTTATTCGAATGAAATAGTAAATCGTGCACACGATATAGCAAATTAAGGGAATGAAATAGTAAATCGTGTGCACAATTTAGTATATGGAGGGATCGACTCCTGCATGTCATGTGCGGGGCTCCGTCCTAATGCTCTCCTGCAATTATTGGATCAAAAATACAGTGGAATCAATAATATTGTGAAGTATTATTACAATTTAATATAACTTTTTTATATTTTAATATATTTTAAAATGTAGTTTATTCTTGCGATGACAAAACTGAATTTGTAACAATGAAAAAGTCTTAACTATCACGTTTGATCCATTTAATGCATCCTTGCTGAGTAAAAGTATTAATTTCTTTAGAAGAAAAACCTTACTAGCGCTTTTGGACGGCATGCTTAAATGACCAAATCTCAAGGGGAAAGAAAGAAAAAATAGAAAAAAAAATCGATGACACGAATTTGGGGCTGGACTGTCTAATAGATGGGGGAAATATTCAAAAAACCTATTTAAAGACAATCATTATTTTACACACTTTAGCTCATATTCATAAAACTAACCTGCATTTATCTGCTTTGCTCAGCTCATTAGAGAACACTGGAGTTCCAATGTCATTATACAAGTGTCCTACAGTTTACAACAAAGAGAAACTGGGCCTCACCGTCACTGTCCCATGGTTAACAGTGTTAACGTCAGCACAGTGCTAGCAACTGGTCTGCTCTCATTGGCTTTGGGACAGAAGAAACATTGTGCCATTAAACCACAATCTTGTCTCTGGGGGCTGTCAGCCAGGCAGGTGTGCTGTAGAAAATAAAATTCACCAGAGGGGTATGGCATTATTCTTCCTAACTCTAGTGCGGGAGGGGTTGAGGTCGTTGCATTCACTTGCACATTAGCAAGACAGATGAGCAAAGCCTTTCTGCAAGCTTACAGTCTTTGACTTTCACAGATGGCCAGTGTATTTATGGGGTCTTCCTCATTTTAACCAAGGCAGAGCAGTGAAAGAGTGCACAGTCACCAAAAAAAGTTGCAAAGCTGCACAAACTTTTGGGCTTGAAAACCCTCATTGAGAGTGTTATTATCACAATGATCTCATGCTGAGGAAAAATGTCACATACTTCTAGACAGAAAACAAGATTTATAGAATTACATCGTGCACATCTCTCTACCTGAATATGTGTACAAATCTAACAGTGAACAATATTTTTTGGTGAAACCAAGGGTGCCCTCATTAGCCCATCCTTGTAGAAACAAGGAAACAGTACCTCCATTGAAACAAATTTAGCCAGATTTATCAGCTTATAGCAATAGCTACCTTCAGAGTACTTCAGAGAATACAATGGTATTAATGTCCTCAAAACATGGCATTACCTTGCGCCATATCTACAAAAACATATTACTTTTTTAAAGGTGTGACCACATATAGGCTCTTAAATGCTAAAATGTATGTCTTAAAAAGCAGATGTTTAAATGAGAGAATGTTTTGAATCTTAAGCTCCCGAAGGGTCAGTCTAAAAAGGTAACATCCTTTTAGGTCTATTTTAAATGCCAACTGTCTTTTTTTATTAAAAACCATAAAAGCATTTAGTGGAACAGGGGACAGCAATTTATATAATTACGGCAAGGTAAAAGACATTTTATAAGATCTCCACAGTGTCTTTTTTTCAGGGTATTTAGCAAACATCCAGGTAGATAGATTAGTCATAGCCCAAGAAAATTCTCTGTGCAGCACACACATACACACACACACTTACATACACAATATACTCCGTTCCGATATCTACCGAACCACCTATGGAGACAGGATTTCAAGTATATTCCAAAGGGTTTACAACTTCATTATGCTGACTATGTAAATTCTAAGGCAGTAACACATGTATCCTTCACAGCGAAGGCAATAAATCCAAGATGGTGCATGAAGCATGAGAAATGCTCATTGAAAATACTTTTTTCAATATTTAATTCAAGAAAAGGTTACTTTACAAAATTTGTGTGATTGTATTATAGTATTATTTATTAAAGGATTAGTTCACTCTCAAATGAAAATTACCCCAAGCTTTAATCTCCCTCAAGGCATCCTAGGAGTAGATTAATGTCTTCTTTCTGATGAACACAATAGGAGAAATATTAATAAATATCCAAGCTTTATAATGGCAGTAAGCATTACCAAACGAGTATGAGCTAAAGAAAGTGTCTCCATCCACATCCATCCATCATAAACATACTTCACACGGCTCCAGGGGTTAATAAAAGCCTTCTGAAGAGAAGCCATGCATTTGTGTAAAAAAAAAAAAAAAAAAAAAAATCCTTATTTAACAAGTTATGAAGTAAAATATCTAGCTTCCACCAGACCGCCTTCCGTATTCAAATTACGGAAAAAACATTAGTTCTATAGGAGGTATTGTAAACTTTTTGAACTGCTAGAGTTTTACACTTCACTGTAAATGATTTCTGTTGTTTTCACAGTAATATACTGTGTTCTCAACAGTTCCATAGTGTAGAATCTGAGTACAGTATGTTACTGTAGATTTTCAATGCATTCTAAGAGTGGATATTTTTTACACTAACACATTGCTTCGCTTCAGAAGGCCTTTATTAATCCCCTGGAGCCATGTGAAGTATGTTTGTTGGATTGATGTGGATGGAGACACTTTCTTCAGCTCATACCCGTTTGGTAACGTTTACTGCCATTGTAAAGCTCAGATGTGTCAGGATATTCATTAATATTTCTCTGATTGCGTTCATCAGAAAGAACAAAGTCATAAAAAATGACAGTGATTTTAACGGAAAAAGACTGTAAAAATGCTACGGTGAAAAACAGTTAATTGGTTTACAGAAAGTTTCCGTACTATATACCGTGAATAACTGAAATAGATTGAACGGTACATTTAATGTAATTTTATGATAAAATACCATTAAATTTACAGTTTTTGGAAGTGAAAAATAACAAGTCATTGTATAATTTACAGTGGAAAAAACGTGAATTGACATTCCCACAATTCCCTGTGTGAAAGTTCACATTTGATTTATTTTTGGCATGTTGTTTTTTCTTAGTTTTTTTTCTAATCAGTGTATTATGTTACATCTAATGTTGTTAAATTAATGTTTATTGCATTTTTAAAATTTCATGTGTGTTACCATGATGGTGTTTAGTGCTTGTGTGAATGACACTGTGTGCACTTTTTATATTAGTTTTGTAACAATTGTCACAGCTGTCCCGACTCCTGTAAAACCTAAAACATTGCAACCGTAATTTATACTTTAAAGTTCCGGCATGCAATGCAAGTTATTTTGTTCAGACCAATGCGTAAAAAATAGCAGTCACTCTCTGACAGTAGGTGGCACTTCTAGAAAAGCAGAAATACATCAATACACATATATTGCTGTCAAGGCTCCATTGTAATTCAGTAGTCATTTTAGACTAGGAAATACAAAGAAATTCAATTTTAAAAAAAATCATTGTAGATTCAAAAGTGTTTTCTAAAATTTTTGACCATTTGCACATTTTGTAAATTCAATAACTCAAATACCAAAAAATATGTGTGTTATGCATAAATGTCCTATTAGGAAATAGATTTTTTTTTTTCTGTACAGCTGCACTATTGTTCATTACTGGCAGGCAGAATAATAGCCTTTTTGCCTGTTTTTTAGGTTTATGGTGTTAAGTTTTATAGAAGACAGAGAGCAAAGACTTCCTAATCCAGAAAGTATTGATGATAGGGATGGCAGTGCATCAGAAAATAAGGTCGTAATAAGAAAGCAAGAAGATGAAGATCAAGGAGAATAGCAGTCAGGGCTATCCTTAGGGCCCCATGCTTGAGGGGGCCCCATGGTGAATGGACTGAGTGCGACCCGGTACATTCGCAATCCAGAATGCGATCGCGAATGGAATGTGGGGGCCCTACTTTTGCTACCTCGCACTGGGCTCTGCCCCATGCTTGGGATGGCCATGTAAGCAGTGGTAGTGATGGCAGAGATGAACAATATAAGTCATAGATTCTGTAAGTCAGGTATTTGGATACATTATCCTATGCAAGATGAGATCCATACTTCAACCAGAGGTCAGGAAAGATGTCACTGCCTATTGCCCTCACTACATTGACAATCAGGGATGCTCCAAAAATGATGACTAAACAGGTCAAGATCGAGTTATGTGTGGAAAGTGTGTGCTACACTGAAAAAGAAGAGTCTTGTTGTTTTTCACTTAAGCTACAATCATTGATTTGGAATTCCAAGAAAGAAACCATGTTGTAACACAACCTGAAATGGAATTAATAAAGCTTTTTAATACACTAAGACCTTTTCACTACTTTTCAGATAGTGAAAACGCATTTGAATGTGTCTGCAGTATTGCCAAATTTGCCAAAAATTATTTACCCTAATAGGACATTGTCAGTTATAAATGATGAAATCCTTAAAAAAAATTGGAAATTGATTTTAGCCTTAAATATAGGTAAAATATAAAGTGATTGTTTTTTTATAATTGTGATTTCATAATTCGTCCCCTAGAGGGTTAAAATCAGTCACTTGTGAGCTGCCTTAAAAGACAGCAGCCTATGTAGGCAGTAGTCAGTGAGGCAGCTAAATAGGTTTTGGAACAGAGCTATTGTCTAAATTTAGCACATCCCTACCTCAGAGTCAGATCTGATTAAGATGATTCTGTTATGAACCGCTGTCTTATTATTGGGCTTCAGTGGACAATAATGTAGCTTACTGTTGTTCCCAGTCTTTGTCTCTTTCTGTATTTTCTCTCTCTTGGCTGCACAAGATCTAGCCTGATTATTTTGACTTAGAAAAGGCAAGAAAGCATCCTCACAAGAGACCTCCTTCGGCTGGTGTCCTAGATCTATGATGCTATACCAAGCATCTCTAATGCTCATGACCATACCTGCTCTGCAACATCTGGTACATTTCCAGCTCACGCTCATTAGAAAAACGTGCCTCTACATTTTTCTTGGTTCAGTTTCCAAAAGAAATTAATACTAGTGGTAGTGAAACACCAACAACTTTTATTCCTGTTCATACAAATTACAGGAACAAATTATAACGTTACTCTACATTCGCTTGCCAGCTGCTGTGAGACACTTGGAAACATTATTGTAAGTACTCAACTGAACAAAATATATAACACTGGCCTAGTGGTTTTTGGATATTTTACTGCAAAAATTTTCCATATTGCAGCTTTAAGGGTAGGGTTTATTATAGGGGGTACATTATTTTCAAAAATGCATTTCTGAACTACGTCAATACATACAACAACCAACGTAATAAAACATTGCCAGATTCACATTAATTTATTTCAGATAAAAATGAACACGTTTTTAGTGCCACTCACAAGACATTTCACTTTAAAGGGTCACAAAATGTTCAAGAAGCAATGTGATATTTTGCAGAGATGTCACCACAGGCTCATATTTCCACTGAGCCTTGGTTGTACATTTCATGAACAAGAAGTCTCAGGCTCAAATGATTCTAACTATTTTTTTTATAGATGTATGATAGATTAAAGGAATTAGTCAGAATAAAAAAATACCAGTACATTACCATTATTACAACTGAATCTACCATTACTGTTTAGTGTTACATATTTTCTTTCCTTGGTGGTGAAGATACTTTTATTCCATGCACGACATCCTTTGATTGGTGGACGAGGTGAAAGGTGTTTCATATTTCAAGGTGGCAGGTGTTAAGCTCATGACCCCCCCTGCAAATCTCTACATGTGTATGTGTGTAAGAGAAGACATGTTTGGGCATGTTCTGTGTGTGTCTGTGTGCATGAGTGATTGTGGAGGTGCACAAACTAGTATCATGAGAGCTGCCAAATCCTTGGACAACGTGATTCATTTCAAAGTTAAAACAGTGAAAACATTAGTGAGGATTGGCGGGAACAAATGCAGATGTGTTGGATAGTAATCGACAGACAGGCAGTATGAGGCAGCATAGACTGGATGCATGACGGGGGAAAATTAATGAAGAAAAAAATGCAGTGTGGCACAGTTGGCAAAAACACAAGAGAAAGTAGCACAGGACGGCACGGTGGTGCTGAGGTCATCACGGCGACCCAACACACTGTAATAGATGACTGCTAAAGATCTTCCTGTGGAAACAAAACAGTTCAGCACTGTGCTGTATGTTTCGGTTACCCATATGATGGGGAAAAAGATTCTCATTTGTAAAGTATTAAATCTTTGTTTATATCTTCTGAAGTTGACTGAAGAGGGTGTGTTGACAGAAAATCATCAAAGATTATGCACTGTTAAACATCCCAAAAAATTACTTGATGAGCACAGTTTTCAACAAATAAATCAAATATGTATACTTCCCTACTATATATTCCATAAGCAGTACACCAAAAGAGTAGTTTGTCTGAATAAACAGTATTCTGAATACAGTGAAAAATCCCAGAGGACCTACTTCCGCCAACATTCTGAGGTGCGTATTTGATAGACACTTTACTATCCCATGAGGCCACAGAAGGGGATTTATGAATGGAAGTGAAGCGACGCAACTGACACTGGTAGGACATGTGACAGTAACAATATGGCGGATGTAGTGCTTCCAAATTTCACTCATACTACCCATATTCATACTATATAGAGTGTACTTTTTTAACGGTCGCAAAGTAAATTCAAATTCAAATGCAGTACCTACTCGGACAGTACTCAATTCCGGATGCAGCATAGGCCTTAGTTACATCATAACGTTAAACCAAGGATTGCTACTCGCTAGTCAGCTGAAAACTTTGAATCAAAGATTGCTAATTGCTGTTCAGCTGAAAATGCTATTAGCAGAAGGGGCATTCTCATTCCAAATTCTCATTCCATTTGACAAAAATCTGTGTAGTGCAGGATGTCATCGTTTATTTTTTTATTGGAACTTAATACTGTAAATTTAAAAATGTGTTAAATCTGCTAAGCTAACTTTGTTATTTTTACTACATTAATTTATAGATGACCTCTGATGTGTAACCTTGCTTTGGCTTGACAGCAATAGTTTTTTTGTTACCAGCGAAGTTGCAGAACTTAGTCCATTGTATCTAAATGAATGCTGTTATCTACCACCTTACTTAAAATACATATGATTCAGCAAACATTTTACAATCCTATGAATATCAGCCAGAGTATGACCAACTGGTAAGCAAATTAATCTAATTTGAGCAAAGAAATAATTTCTTTGACTTAAAAATTATGCATTACATGGCAAAACCATATGACAATATTTAGCATATATAATGTTTAGCTAGAGCTGTAATTGTCTGTGAAATGCTGTGTGAAAAATGGCATATCTGTTCTAGCCACTAACACTCCATATACCACCATTAAATAATACTGATTACCCTTTTACCTGCATCTTATCTTAATTAGCCAATATGATTGCGGATTGATTTTCTGAATTTCAGTGCCACATACTATAGTTGGTAGTATACATATATCATATAGCAAATAATACTATGGCACAGGAAGCAAGAGTATGTATATATAGATATAATAGCAGTGTTTTACATAAAAATACATAGTATGTAAATCTCTTTTGCCTCCCTTCAGGTTGGTGCATGCAGCATGCAGTGAACATACATTTGAAGTCATGTGAAAAGAGTCAGTTCCTTCAGGACACTGATTACCCTATAATCATTGGCTATCATGTTGGAACCGGTCGACAAATCAGCTTAAATGGGTTAAACCTGAAGGTTTTGGTTGGTTTGCCTCTGTAGGTTGATTACGCTGTTATGCAGGCAAAATGTCTGTCTTCATTGAGAGCCATTCAAATATAGCTGTACATTTTGATTGAAAAAAAAAAATTATCTGCAAGCCACATATAAATTACAAAAATGTCATTATAGTATGGTTGATATTTCAGAACTGTCCAATTTAAAGAGGTTTTTTTTTTTTTTAAATAATTATATTTTAATGTATTATTACAGCTATTTTGAAAGAAAATGTAATACTTGTGTGTGACTTGACTTGGATCTAATTAACCATTCCAGTCGTGTCCGACTCTTGGTGATTTTATGGCCATCTCTTGTCATACGTTAGAGACTGACCGTGAGTTTTCTTGGCAATTAATTTTCTGGGGTTGGTTGACGGGTCTTTCCCAAACCCTCCCCATTACATTGCTCGTCCTTGCAGTGCCAAACCACATATAGCCATGTGTCCCCCCAGATTTGTTTGACTTGCAAGTATCTTGGTGGCAGACTGGAGTAACATCTCAGTAAAATCTGGCAAATCTGCTGCAGTCCATGAGGATGATATGCACTGTAGTACTTGCGCTGCCGGACTGCTGAAGCATGCACGCAGAAAGCCTCATTAAAGGCTGATCGCAGCTTCAGTTGTCTTTTGCGGGTTATTGCCCTTGAATGGTCAAAAATATATCAAAATATCCTGGTGAGTATTCGTGTAAACACAGTCGGGTATGTCTTTAGTTTACGAAAAGATTTGAGAAGGAAATCAGATGTGTTCTAGAGTATTGAATCTGTGCAGGTCTTAAAGTGACAGCAGCCTAATAAACAACAACAACAATTAAAATCACCTAAAGCTTGAACGAACAACTTTAATATATTTATTATGAATTAGTGTATAGTAAATTTATAGAGTGAAGACTATGCAGTGGTTTTTATTACATTAGATTATTTAATTTCTTACTTGAATGCTACTATTAAATAGACCTAATGTACCTCAAAAATGTAAAGCACTGTTTATTTCATTTATATCTTTCTTATATAGAATGTGCCATATTGTTTGATTGCATCTCTGCTTATTTTTAGTAACAAATATAAAATAAAATTAAATAAGTACATTGTGATTACAAAATTGCATTTAAAAATAAGATTTTGGTCATGTCAGCCTGTTGAGAATGTTGCGAATTTTAACATGATTGATAATGTGATGTGTAAATATCTCTGTAAAGATGTTCACACTGTGGCATGTAATTATTATTAAGATTATTATTATTTTAAATAAAGGGGAGGTAATGGTCAGAAAGCAGGGCAGAAACATGGTGGTCAAGTGAATATTTATTTTTTTTAATTAATTTATAAAACAATTAATTTTAAGTTCTGTCATATTACTCAATTACTTTTACTGTTACAATTTCATATTTTTTCTATTTTTGTGTTTGCCATGGTATCAATTCAGTATCGGTATCGAGGTATTTTAGACCGTACCGCATCGGAGTCATAATTTTGGTATTGTAACAACACTATGCCCTGTTGAGAGAATTATGGCATAAAAAATAACCCCTTTAGATAACAACTTTACATTTCCGCTTTACATTCTAATCAGTAATAAGCACTGCAAATTTTCAAATGAAAATGGAGCTTTGGAGAAGTACATATCTACCAACAGGATGTTTTGGGATCTAGAAATGAATTCCTTGCTCCTGACCTTGTGAGGAATAGGCGAGAATTCATCTTTTCACATTTGACAAAAGATGTGCGTGTGTGGTCCTGGTAAACCCTATATTATGGACAGGAAATGTCCCCACAAAGATGGCAATATCTGAAATCCTTGTCCTTGTGGGGACATTTTTTGTTCCGAGTGAGGAACAGCTTATAAATAATACTAAGGGATGTTTTCTGTGATGGGTAGGTTTAGGGTGAGAGGATCTACAGTTTGTACAGTATAAAAATCTTTGTCTATGGAATGTCCCCATAAAACACGAAAACCCAACGTGTGTGGATCAGATTTTGCTTACATTAAGGATAGTAAAATCTGAAATCACCAATTGCCATTGGCTAAGTCACTATAACAAATGATTAAATAAATAGCTAAATAAACTAAATCTAAACCTAAAAATGCAAAAAGGTTTGTGAATGTTTGAGGATGGAAAAATATTATTAGTTCAGTACAAAAACAACAGTTTCAAGTCAATGAAAGTCCCCACCAATGAAAAAAAAACTTGTATATGTGACAGACACCTTCCATGTCCTGCAGTAACTGCGGTAAAATGTTTTACGAACATATACTGGCTGTTAAATGTAAAATATGGTCAGGATCAGAATCCATACTAAAGTCACTACATGCTATCACAAACATGTTGGCCTCAATCCTATTATAATCCCCTCTGACATCTGTAACAAAGTGGCCTGAGCCCCTCCACGTTTCTAATGGGAGGACGGCTTTGATTGGGTGTTATGCATTGCCTGAGACACAGGCATTAACCAGCTGGGTGCTTTCTAGTCACAACCCCTGCTGAATCGCTTGGCCTCGGCTGGCAGCGAGGCAGCTTTGTCAGGAAGCTTGATGTCCTGATATGGCAGCTTTAAGCCACACATCTGGAAAGCAGATTAGGAGAACAGAAACCATTCACACGTAATGCTGAGAGGGGCCAGATACCGGTGCTGGCATTATCGCCTCTGTATTCATGGGCACCACGTCAGATTGCTTTGAAATCACTTGGTTGTATTCACAGCTGCACATGAGGCCGTCAGAGCCCCTCTGCCACCAGACAGACTCATTAAACCCATTTCACATGCTCGGCAATGCACCAGGAGCACGGTGTAATCAGGGTGTTTGACCTGGACATTGTTTTACTGAAAGGACACTCAATGTCCATGATTTATTTTCTACTGTAATTCCATTTTATCAGGTATATGATGTAGACATGAGGAACTCGACTCATGTACAGATAAGGGAGAGTTTACCCCAAAATAATAACAATAATAATAAAAACTTTAATCATTTACTCACCTTCATGTTGTGCCAAACCTGTATGACTTTCTTTCTTCTGTGGAACACAAAAGAATATATTTTAAAGAACATTAGGGTGCAACTTTGGACTTTTGGACGTCAGCTGTCATTGACGAATACTATTTTTTTTTAAATATCTTTATTTTTTGTTCAACAGAATAAAGAATGTCATACAGGTTTAAAATGGCATGAGGTTGAGTAAAGGATAGAATACATTTTCAATTATCACTGCTCAAAAAAATAAAGGGAACACTTAAACAACACAATGTAACTCCAAATCAATCAAACTTCTGTGAAATCAAACTGTCCACGTAGGAAGCAACACTGATTGACAATCAATTTCACATGCTGTTGTGCAAATGGAATAGACAACAGGTGGAAATTATAGGCAATTAGCAAGACACCCCTTGCTAATAAAGGAGTGGTTATGCAGGTGGTGACCACAGACCAATTCTCAGTTCCTATGCTGGTTATATCCTGGTTGATATTTTGGTCAGTTTTGAATGCTGGCGGTGCTTTCACTCTAGTGGTAGCATGAGACGGAGTCTACAACCCACACAAGTGGCTCAGGTAGTGCAGCTCATCCAGAATGGCACATCAATGTGAGCTGTGGCAAGAAGGTTTGCTGTGTCTGTCAGTGTAGTGTCCAGAGCATGGAGGCACTACCAGGAGACAGGCGAGTACATCAGGAGACATGGAGGAGTCCGTAGGAGGGCAACAACCCAGCAGCAGGACCGCTACCTCCGCCTTTGTGCAAGGAGGAGCAGGAGGAGCACTGCCAGAGCCCTGCAAAATGACCTCCAGCAGGACACAAATGTGTGCATGTGTCTGCTCAAATGGTCAGAAACAGACTCCATGAGGATGGTATGAGGGCCCGACGTCCACAGGTGGGGGTTGTGCTTACAGCCCAACACCGTGCAGGATGTTTGGCATTTGCCAGAGAACACCAAGATTGGCAAATTCGCCACTGGCGCCCTGTGCTCTTCACAGATGAAAGCAGGTTCACACTGAGCACATGTGACAGACGTGACAGAGTTTGGAGATGCCGTGGAGAACGTTCTGCTGCCTGCAACATCCTCCAGCATGACCGGTTTGGCGGTGGGTCAGTAATGGTGTGGGGTGGAATTTCTTTGGGGGGCCGCACAGCCCTCCATGTGCTCGCCAGAGGTAGCCTGACTGCCATTAGGTACCGAGAGACCCCTTGTGAGACCATATGCTGGTGCGGTGTGCCCTGGGTTCCTCCTAATGCAAGACAATGCTAGACCTCATGTGGCTGGAGTGTGTCAGCAGTTCCTGCAAGAGGAAGGCATTGATGCTATGGACTGGCCCACCCGTTCCCCAGACCTGAATCCAATTGAGCACATCTGGGACATCATTTCTCGCTCCATCCACCAATGTCACTTTGCATCACAGACTGTCCAGGAGTTGCCGGATGCTTTAGTCCAGGTCTGGGAGGAGATCCCTCAGGAGACCATCCGCCACCTCATCAGGAGCATGCCCAGGCGTTGTAGGGAGGTCATACAGGCACGTGGAGGCCACACACACTACTGAGCCTCATTTTGACTGCTTTTAAGGACATTACATCAAAGTTGGATCAGCCTGTAGTGTGGTTTCCACTGAGTCCAGACCTTATATTCATTGAAAGTCTTTGGAATGTGCTGGAATACACTCTTGGAATGTACTGGAAAAGCACAGAGTGCTCAACTCTTGTATTGAAAATACAAGATCTTGAACAAAAATGTATGCACCTCTTGATGGAATTAACATCCCAACATTAATTTCCATTAAGAGGTGCATCAATTTTTGGTCAAGATTGTATTGATAATGCAAGAGTCGAGCACTCTGTAAAGTCTACTCCAGCACATCACAAAGACTTTCACTGAATTTAAGGTCTGGACTCAGAGGTGCCAATTCATGTGTGAAAATGATTCTTTATGCTCCCTCCCACCCATTCTTTCACAATTTGAGCCTGATGAATCTTGTCTTTGTTATCCTGGAAAATGACCATGATGTGTCATCCTACATGGTTGTTTAAGAAATGAAAAACTACACAATCCATCAGTTAGGGTTAAAAGAACAGTTTCCAAACATAAAACTTGCTAGAAACATAATAATCACAGCAATGATCCAGGCAGTCATGGACTCTTTAAGAATTTGCCTATTTAAATCCAAACAGCAACTATTTTTGGCCAGACACTCAGAGTGTGTCTTAAAAAACAATTTAGTCTAAACAGAATAGCAAAAATATTTCAATTATGCGCTTCCTGTAACAATAGTGTTGTTTTTAGTCAATTGCCATGAATTTCATCATTCATGGTCTCAACTCAAGAGTTGAGTAGCTGCCTACTCTGTTATCTTATTGTGGAAAAAAAGTGTTGGTTGTGACAGTCCATCAACATTTGCTTATAAAAGTGCATGCAAAATACAGTGGTGGCAGTTGTCCTCCTTGGGTTCACAATGTTTGATAAGCTATCTGTCTGTCTGTAAGCACTATAAACCTTTAACCAGTGTTGTGTGTAATGCATAACTAAATAATACTGTAATTTATAATACTTTGGTCATTTCAAGAATAATTCATCAAAATATTGATTTTGAAAACTTTGAAAATGTTTTGAGAATATGGATGATGGTAAAAAAAATGTCTGCTCAGATTGAACCTTTCCAAGTTCCAAAAAATAACAAAATATACTTTATTTGGTGTGTGTGAGCTGGAACAGTTTTATTTAATTCTACCTGTCCTTTGCATCACTAACACATCTATAAAGGGCAAAAACAAACAACAACAACAACAAAATACGCCACATTAAAAGCCACTGTTTTGATCATCTGTACATTGTGGGGGGTCATCCTCTATTCCAACTTATTAATGAAATCATCTGACGTTGAGCATATGTCAGCCCTTGCACATTTTCTGTAAATGATTCAACAATGTTAAATTACATCCATTAAAACCCATGCAGGACTAACATTGTAGGAAGCACGTATGGCCCAGAGGAGCCCTACAATAGGGACCTTGCCATTACTAAATATAGCACAATGATTGGAAACAAGAGCTCCTGTGTGCCAGAAAACCGTGAAAGTGTTTAGTTTAGTGCATAAGCCTAACAGCTCGGATCAATATGTGGTACTCAGAGATTGTGTTGCAGGGGCATCTCAGTAATGTGATATTTGTATCTACTGAAGGCCCCGCGCACTGGAAGCCCACGGCGTCCCCCCTCAACAGCCCAGACAGATTTAGACTGGCCATTGGCCCACTTCCACCTATTGATCACAAGGTATGCAGTTACAAAGCTGCTTTCAAGTTTGCATAATGCACTCAAAGATGAAAAAGTAATTCATCATCATCTCCTTTTCGCCCTTCTTTCTTGTTCCTTCTCCATCACTCCAAATGAAAGATGTGCACTGCATGATTTGATCTATTCATCAGCAATATTCAAGTGAGAGAAAAAACGTGAAGTACTGGTGGCAATCAGTCTCAGGAGGTTGGGACGAGGGGCATACATTTTGGGACTGACAAATGATAGAGGCTAGAGCTATGAGGCTGTGTTTTCACTTGAGTGCTTTTTTGATGGAGAGCGTAAGAAGCGAGCTCTACCACGGCCGTATAAAAGTCAATCTGCATAAGCTAATCACCGAAACTCTGCTGAGGACTTCATTGTGGAGGGCCATTTTGTTAGGCTTGTCTTCGTGGCTGCACTGGAGAGCAAGGGCTCCATGTGAGATTAGACAAGTACCGTGGACTTGATTGCACGAGCCACCGAGAGATCCGAGTAATCATGTCATCCATCTTCATTTCCTAAAACAACGCAACAGGTCACAAATGTGATGCAAGGCAATTTAGAACTACAGTGAATGAAGTTAGGAAATGATTGAGCTTAAACTTATTCCCCTAAAGTAGCAATAACTGAGTGAGTTCATCACCAGCTGTTTTATTTATAAATACAATATATGGCCCAGAGAAACAGACTGCAATTTAACGGTACAGTACCGTTTTTATGAAGCTAGCAGGTTTTTTAAGCCACTGAGAACAACAATGCTCTCATTTCAAAACTGACATTTGTTTATTGTTGTTAAGTCTCTTTTTTCTTTTCAGTCACACGGCTTTGTTGCTAAGCTCCTAGCATGTCCCTCGGTTGCCAGTTGGCACTAATTTACCAGCCCCAAATTAGTCGACTATAACAATGTACTGGAAAACGCCTCAGATGAAAAACAATTTAGATGATTAAGATAAATTGAGTGATAAGATAAATTGAGATAATTATGAGGTATTGAAGAAGCAAAGTATTATCAATATAAGAACTGAATCGAATAAATGACTCAGGACACAGCTGTTTTTCTTTACTTTCAGACTTGAGAATTTCATGCCAGGGCCTGGGTCACGACTGACCTTTGCCTTGGCAGACAACGCTGGATAGGATCTGTGCCTGAGGATGGGATATAATTGACATGGTCCACTGCTTGAGGGTTTGCTAGTTGGACTGGTATACCATGACAGGCAGAAATCATTTGGGTCAAAAATATAGACAGACTGCAATGTTCATGTCTGACATTAAAATGTATGTGACATCAGAATTCATGAGGTTGGTTTATGAATGTAATCATTGTCATCATGCAGAAAGTTTAATGGAATTGTCATTTTATCAGTGATGGTGAGCGTCTCCAACATAAATATACAAATATTATATTAATTATACATGTACAATAAAATTGTGAAATAAATACAATTTAAAATACAAATACACAAAAATACTTTTGTATTTTAATATATTTTAAAATATGTAATTTATTCCTGTGATGATAAAAGTGAATTTTCAGTATCATTACTCCAGTCAGTGTCAGTGTCACATGATCCTTCAGAAATAATTCTAATATGCTGATTTCACACTGAAGAAAGATTTCTTATTATTATCAATGTTGAAAACAATTGTGTTGCTTAATATTAGAAACTGTTATAGCATTTACTTAAAATAAAATAGAAATCTTTTATAACATGTCTTTATTAACACTTTTGATCAAGTTAATGCATTCCTCCTGAAAGTTAATTTCTTTAAAAATGGACAACAACATTTTAAAAGGTTGACACAATAAGAGAGATATGTCACAGGTCAAGAAGAGGTGAGGATCTTTTAGCAAGTAGTCTTTATTCCATGAACATATAAACAAAATGATAATCAGAACAAGAAGCCAATTGTAATAATCCAAAAATGAAGACACAGGAGACGCAACAGCTTTACAAACAGTGTGTAAAGACAATGACTGACAACTACAGACTGAAATAAAAAAAGAATAACAAGAGAGATAATGTGGAACAGGTGTGGGACATTAGTAACCATGGAGACTAACAAGGCTAACTATAGAAACAGGAACCAAACACAGGGAAAAAGTAGACATAGCAAGACATAAGAATCTCAAAATAAAAGTCCAAGAACACTAAAAACGGAATCATGACAATATAAGTGATCACCAGGACTTGACATTAACACTCGCCAAATGCCGGTGAATTTCATCAGTGGGGTGTGTTCTTACACACAAAGTGCGCGCACATAAAGTAAAATACGCAAAATAATGTACAAATGCCGGTCTTGGCAAATAAGTTATGTTTTAAATCAACGTAAAAACAAAGAGAGAAAAGAGGAAAGAGAGGGAAAAAAAGAAAGAAAATGCAAGTGTTCACACAGAATGCATTTTTTTATTCCAATGTTGTACTTTTCCATTGTTTTTCTATGTAAACATACACTAGAGGGTGTGTTCTAAAAACACAGTAAATCTAACTTGATTTAACTAAACTTTTGAAAAATGCGTCTCAAGACCTTTTTTTCCCCATTCTACGTTTTTCAAAGCAGAAACGTGTTCTGCGTGAACGAGCCCTAACAGTATAATGTATCCATGTGTCAGGTCTTAAAGTGACAGCACCCTAATATACCCACTGCCAAATTATGAGACAATATTAAAAATATGGATATGGCCATTTTTTCCCCATGGTATTGATGTCAAAACTGGCCACTTAAAATTCTGAGTGGCTAGAAACTTTTTGAAATCCACTTGTCACACCGGCTGGTGAGGAAAAACGTTAATGTCAAGCATGGTGGTCACATATATAAATAGTAAATAGTAGAATAATTTATAATATTTTCTGTTGCTAGAAAAAAAGGTTCAAATACCATCTGTCTCACTTGACTCAATAGCTTTTGCCTTAATTATTTTTGATAATGTTTATTCTAACATTTTTCTCATTTGGTTGTAATTAAGTGATTTCCCTTTTATCTGTTACCACTCAATTTGTTCCACTAAGCAAACAATAATGTACTGGTTCCTCACTGGCGGCAAGAATCCACTTTACTCTATTTGCTGACAAACAGCCCCCTGCCACCAGAGGAATTATCTGCCATGCTCAACTGCTCTCAGTATAAGGAGCTATTTCTATAGATGCACTCACATGATCCAATTTAGTAGGATGTCTTTGGAGAAATGCAAACTGGTTATGACACCACAACATGACCTTTCAAATTGATCGAAAGATTGTAATTGTTTTCAGACTGCTGGCTTTATGACATTGTCATAAAGCTTGTCAGAAATGCTGACAAAGCAAAGTACTGGGTAACTAAACAATTACGACAGTAGATATATTCAAGTCTAGACCACTGAGTCACATTATTCTAAATGAACTGGCTAGCATTGATTGCTATTAATAATTTTACGAGAAAAGTAGATTTAGTTAATTTAATAGTGCAGATATAGTTTACAAAAATAACAACAAAAGACACCTGACATACATTATAATATAAAAATTTATATGATTGATAGGGGCCATAAGAAATCCAGTGGATATATATCAACCCCCCAGCTAAATATAATGGGAGGAAAATGAGTCCTGTAGCATCGGCGGTTAGATTTATGGTGGTGTGTATTTGTGTTAATTTGTTGGGAGTGTGTGCTTCAGGAAGAAGTGAGCTTGGCTGGGAAAACCAGCTGTTTCAGCAGAAGGAATTCCATAGAGAAAGTCCTTACAATACACAGCCGCTATCTGAGAGCCATCTGTGTCTCGACTAGTCGAGCCCCATGACAGTAGAGCCAGACTGTGTGGTTAGGGGTCAGTCCAGCACACACAGACAAACACAATCACACTCACACATTGCATCCCTGAACACCTGGTGGAAATGTGCATGTAGGCCAATGTCTCGTGTCAGTGTTTGTAATACAACCGTGTTCTCATAGCTCTCGCTCACTCACATATATGTGTGCGGTTTAAGTTCTGTTTGTTGAAGATTAATAGTGATTGGTGCAAACAGAGCTAGCTGTGCTTGGACCTCAAGTATTTGAGGACTGCGAGTGATTTAAGAGGATAAGAGCTGACCAAAAGATGGGCCGTTTTATCAGACCAAAATAGAAACACATGCTGCTGTTTGCAGAGCTCAAAAACAAGCCGGCCATGCTGTTAACAGTCTTCATATTTTATTCTTTTTTCTTTTTTACTCCTCCTATGAAGACTCATATGTATTTTTGGGAGGGATTTATGTTGATTTTTTTTTTATTGTTATCCCAATGTATGATTAATTCTGTCAGACTAAGGCATTACAAAATGGATGTATTCCAAGAAACACAAGCAGAATGAATTTAAAAAATGTAAACCAGTCGAGACAATTTATGGTTGTATTTTACACTGCATACTGCACCTGTAGCAATAACAGTGCAATGTTAGTGTGTTGCTATGATAACAGCATAACGCTCACAATAACACAAATAATGAATAAAAGTATTTTTCAGTGTAATTTTTAATTAATAAATCAATGCTGTTCAGCATATTAGACTGATTTCTGAAATAATCGTGTGACACTGAAGACTGGAGTAATGGCTGCTAAAAATTTAGTTTTGCCAAAACAGGAATAAATAACAATTTCAAATATATATAAATTACAAAACAGTGGTTTTAAATGAATAACATTTCACAATATTACAGTTTTACAGTATTTTTGATCAAATAAATGCAGCCTTGGTGAGTATAAGATCCTTCAAAAACAATAAAAAATCTTACCAACCCTAGACTTTTGAACAGTAACGTGTAATCATAATTTCTGTGCTCTGATACATGCAATTCTGCCTCAGAATTTGGCCAAAACAAAGTATCTAGGAAGCTGAGTAATTAAGATGCGTTCCTTTTGGAACAGCTTTTGTGTCAAGAGGGTGCCTATGCTGTCTAAAATGCTACATCCATAAGCAGTTCACTGGCTTTTGGAAGAGAGCTTGGGTTTCAACACGTCAGCCCAGTTTAGTGTGCCATGTAACAAATGTTGTTTTCCTATTTTGCAATCTCGTCAATCTACTCCTACACCATAAACTCTCTTCTATGCCTTTCTCTGTCCTTCCTGTTTGCATTACACTCCTGTCAAGCATGGTCACATCTAAAGGATAGATAGCATGATGCCCTTTGACCTTTTATACTGCATGCAGCATCATTTCTTCTGTTTCTGGGTGGGGAATTCATCATGCCAGCACCATTTGACCTCAGCACATGTGAGCTTGTGTGGAACAGATGGGACAAGGCAAGGGTTTGGGTCACAGCTGTGCTGGAGGCACTGCCCCCTGCTGAAGTATCCTTGAGTCTCTTTAAAAAGCCCTCTACTGAGGTAAACCCCAAACTGCCTGCCAGTGTTGTTGCTGCTTTCTGTACTTTGCCCCCTGTAATGACAGTGTAACAATGTTTTGGTTGGCATATTAGGGTTAATATGCATATTTATAGACGTCTAATTCCTGGCTTCCTGCTCTATTTAACAGGAAGTGCCAGCTTTCAGTGCATATAGCAAAACACTGTGTCCAAAGAGCTGTCTCATACATTTCAGGATGCCCAAGTCAGAATTAGCTTTTCTGACATACATTTTTGGCCCATAATTTTACTTCTTCTGTACGAGACTTGGGGGAACATCTGATATAAATACATCAGAGTGTATTTAAACACGCTCAAATATGTTAAATAGAGCTGAAAGCAATATATTATTTATAGCAGAATACAGCTCTTTTCCATATAATGAAAATGAATGATGAAGATGGCAGATTTTTAAGGCAAAGTTTTTGGTGAATAACTGCTTAAATTTTCATTTGTTCTTCACACAAAGCTATGGTTTCAGAACACTTGACATAGTATAATACATAAGTCAGATGGACTATATTTTACAATTCTTTTATGGTGCTTTTTTGTCCTTTTTGGAGCTTGATAGCCATTAGTGCCCATCCAATTCTACTGTATGGAAGATAGCAGCTAAACATCTGCTGAACATCTCCTTTTGTGTCACAAGGAAGAATGAAAGGTTGGAAAGATCTCTTTAATGTCTTCTATTACAACAAAATGTGCCATGTAAATTCTGCTGTGTACTAGCTAACACATACTGTAAAGGCTTGAATAAAGTATCAAGAATCTAGTCAGGTTTTTGATTCAATTACAGCTAAAGACGGCCTCCTGTGTGATGAATCAAATTCAGATCTCTACCATAAATCCTCAAACATCAAAAAGAAGAAATCTGACTACATTTTCACCCTCAGTTACTGGTCTCACTTCATGCAATTAAGCTCACCTTCTTCTACAGCAATTACCTTGATTGTTTATATAAAGATTCTCTCAAATTCAATGTTATGTAATAGACTTTTGAGACAATTTTGTGTCGCACAAAGCTTTAAACATTAATTTGAAAAATCAGAGCAGTCTCTGTTTGTTTTTCCCTCTGATCTCTGTGGACTAGTTTCCAGAATGGTTTGGTTCAGCTAATTAGTAATGGTAGAGAGAGAGAGAGAGAGAGAGAGAGAGAGCGTGCATGCAAAAGAGTGGATAAATTATGGAGGAAATATGAATCGATGAGTATAAGATGTCCATAATTGTTTATGAGTAAGTGCAGTAATTGCATTTTGAAATTGTTTGCTCTTTTGTCTTTAGGTTGGGTTGCTGTGGAGATATCAGAAACATAAGAAAGGAAGGATTCTAGGGTTTATTAGTTTCCTGCACCTCTACTCTTATCTCTCAATTTTAAACTGACCAGGGGGAAAAAATTTCCAGCTAACACCAAGAACAAAAAGATAAAAGTTTACACTGGCTGCCATTTTATGAAGAGCTCTAACTACATAATGTAATTGTACATTCCAAAATGAAATAAAACTGAAGTGGGTGCAGGGGGTCATGTTCACCCAGTTGTAATGGCTGCTATACACCCCTGCTAGCACTGGTGCCACTTCAAAGAGATTAGATGTGAGTCCATATTTGTCCGTCTAAATTTTCCAGTGCCAAAGCACATCTTGCCTTCCCTGATGCCTAGCCTCATATGACGCCTATAACTGATGAGTCCACCATGGACCCAGATGAATGCTAAGAGATTGTATCTATAGGCTGCACTTAGAGATGGATGAGGCACCATGCAGGGACAGTGGTAACTTCTTGCGATGAGTTTGAATTTAAAGCTCAAAGGAATTGATCCTAACCAACCTTCTTATTTTATAGTTCCACATCCCAAGCTTCTGCTGGGATTCTTGTGACTTGCGGGATAGGAAGTGTAAAATTCCTATTCCCTCGATGGAAACCTTGATTGGTTCCTGTTCATTAATGACGTCCCTACATACCATCATATTTTAACTCATGAACATTTAAAAAATAACACTGTAATCTGATGCTTTCTTTGAATTCTCAGGGGGAAAAAACATGGCTAACAATATTGCACTCCGGGATCACGCTTTTCCAATATTTACAAAGCTTTCGCTGTGTGCTGAGCACATCAGAAGAAGCTTGCCTTCACTGGCCTTGCAACTTTCCCTCCACCCATAAAATTTTAAAATTTCTAATTTATTATATATTAATTACCCTCTTATTTATGCATTACATAACAGCTTTTGCTAACATCTCTCATGTAAGACCTTCATCATTTATTTACATACTGCCTTTACAGAAGTGACAGAGTCAGGCCCACTCTAAAATGAGATAAAGATTCCACAAAAACGGCTCACATATTTTCTGAGGGCAAAGAGAATGCTATCACTTATTCTCCTTGCTCCAGTCTGTTTCTCCTTACACTTTCCCCCCTTAGTATCTCCTGCTGATTGTTTTCCCTGCCGGCCTTGAGTTTTGTCCTCTCAGATAAGTGTCCATGAGAGACGTGACACACTCAACCTAATCAGCTTTAACAGGTAAAGGACAAAACAGTCCCTTGTCTTTTTTGTTTCTTCAGGAATTTAACTTGAAGAGTTGAGCCAGAGATGCAAAACTCAACTAGTAGAAGCGACATCCTCGTCACCGGTGATGTAAAAATACCCCCTGTCAAGAAGCACACCTTGAGTGAGACAGATGGTCTATTGATTTTATCTGAAAGGCTGCCACATGTCCCTCTCTATTACACTGTCCTTCTTCCGGACTTTATCAACAGGATTTCAGTATTATTGTGATAGATACTGAGCGACATATGCACTCTCAACAGCTAGACAAACCGATTGTGTAATCTCTGAAAATACCGCATTAAAGGATCATGGTAGTCATAACATACAAGGTGTCACACAACCTCTATATGGCATTACATTTATGCATTTGGCAGATGCTGTTGTCCAAAGAGACTTACACTGCACTAAAGCTATACATTTTTTATCAGTATGCATGTTCACTGGAAACTGAACCCCTGACCTTGGTATATGGACCATACTCTACCAGTCGAGCGATGTAAACATGTTTCATTAACATTTATGTCTTTGGATAAAATAGGTACCCACCAGCTTGCCTGATACTCTACTTTAGTAAAAATGCAGTGTAGAGCAATTAATTTCATAACATGAAGTGTTGTATTTTTCAATGAAAATTAATCAAAAGTTGCTTAACCGGACATCTTTTAACCAAAACCCTTTTCTTATAGGAATAGTTTACCTAAAAATTACAATTCTGTTATGATTCTCTCTTATGTTCTTCCAAACTCATGTGCTTTTCTTTCTTCTGTGGAACATTTAAAGGAGATATTTTGAAGAATGTTTCAGCTGTTTGTCTTTTTGGAGCTTGAAAGTTTTGGACTTCTATAGTATGGGCAAAAAGTTAGGGTGAAATTACTACAATTTCATACAATTCGACTGATATACTGCAAGTCATGTAAAGCTAAATTTTTTATTATTAACAGAGAAATATCAAAATCAAATAAAAACATTGATCAACACATACACAAATTACATAAAATATGGCGACATAAACATAATTAGAAAAAAAAACAGCTGAAAAAATCTTTCATGTTATGTAGAAGAAAGAAGGCCATAGAACTTTGGACCAAGGTGAGAGAGTATATGATATAATTTTCATTTTGGCTGAACAGATTTCAGTTCTTCTCAAATGTCTTTAGAGGTTTAGACTTCTACGAAATCAGAGGATGGCAGTCACTTATGGAGCTCTAAATTGTTCTACTAAACGTGATAGTTCACACTAAAATTAAATTTCTGTCATCATTTACTCAATGGTATGTTGTTCCAAACCTGTATGACTTTCTCTCTTCTGCAAAACAGAAAATAAAATATTTTTGATGAAATCTGAGAGCTCTCTGACTCCTCCTTAGACAGCAATTTAACTCTCAAGGTCCAGAAAGGTTCTAAAGACATCGTTAAAATAGTCCACATGACTGCAGTGGTTCAAACTTAATTTTACAAACACTTTTTGTATTTTCGCGCAAAAACAAAACAAAAATATTGACTTTATTATTCTCCTATGCTGTTTATGTTCAGTGCTTCCAGGTTCTATGTCAGAATGCAGAATCAGTATTGGCCAACGTACTGCTGATGCAGGAGCATGACACAAAGTATTCTCGCCGCTTATAAAACTGAGATTGAAACCCTGCAGTCACATGTTTTATTTTATGTCGACTATTTTAATGATGTCTTTAATATTTTTCTGGGCCTTGAAAGTGGTGGTTAAATTGACTGAAACTGTCTATGCTGTCTTTGATTTCATCAAAAATATCTTAATTGACGCTTTGCAAACAGTTTGATTGACAGGCGATCTAACCAATCATAACCCAGAATCCGCCATTTTTCTGACAAAGCAGTCAGGGGAGTTAGTAGTTGGTGAACTTGAGCTTGAAACATTGTGCGTACTCACGTCTTTCCGTGCTTGAAACAACATTCCTTCTGATGTCCATTCATGTTTATTTGATGCTATAAATAAACTAGTATGAAGAGATGTTGGTTCACGAGCCGCTTGAAGGAGCTACAGCGATCTGTCACGACACATTAAAGAGACACTATATGGTATTTATTGTCTAAACTTCTTTAAAAAATGACAATATTTTAAATATGAAACGTTTACAGTGTCCTCTTTGCTCTGCGATGTATTTTTCACTGCGTGAGAACATGGCTTGTCAGGCATAGCAACAATAACTAAAGGGGGCGGGTCTTTGCGAAGGGTCAATTTGTGTTCCGAAGATGAACGAAGGTATGGAACAACATGAGAGTGAGTAATTAATGACAGAATTTTCAATTTTGGGTGAACTAATCCTTTAAGTCTGCAAGTGAACAAACACTTTAGAGTTCCATTAGGGATTGAACCTGCCGTCTTTTAATTTTGTAGAATTCTAAACCTCTGAGAGACATTTGAAAAGAGCTATAATCTGCATGAATTGATGTTTGGCCACAATACACAATACATTTCCCTTCAGATTTTTTACAGTTTGCCGAGAGCTGTTATGTATCTATGCTGTTTCCAGCAGGGCGCTATTATAATTTGCTTGTAATTTTATCACGTGTATAGCAGCATTGCTTGTAACACCATTTATCTAACCTTCATTAGCATACGAAGGATTAATCTATGCTTATTACATTAATATTCAGAGGATAGGCACTCTCTAAATCTATCTGTCTTTTTCTTTCTCAGACTTTTCTATGGGGAAAGGCCCTGAAAGGTCATATTGAGGCCTTCTCACATAAATCAATAGCTGTCACAATTGTAGGGTCTCTGAGAGCCCCCCTCGCCTCAGTGTGCTACAGTCTGGTCCTGCATATTTCACACTCACAGAGGTGGCACACAAGCATGTCTCAATCTCTTTTTCTGAGCTCAGCTCAAAAGGCGAGAGCCCAAGATGAACTGCTGTTCACCTCCTCAGCAAAAGCACTATCACTGTCAAAGCCAGACATGCAACATGAAAAAGCCAATGGACCTCATGCATGCCAGCCTATCAGAGCAGCATGGTAGGAAAACACCTGGCTGGGCTGTATCTGCACACCTATGGGAAATCAGAGAGACTCCATTCACAAGGCAAAGCCACACCAAGGGATTATATACAGTACAACACAACAGCTCTATGAGGTACCCATTAGGCAGGCAATTTAGAAAATGGGAAGATAACATCACATTTATATCATTTTATATATCTAAAAAAAGGAGAGTCCAGTAAATGCTACAGAGGTCCTATTGAGGGTAATGGCCAATTGTTAGCCAGCGGAACAATTGAAGTATTTTACCCTACTGCACCTATTAAGACATTTATAGTTATGAATGGAATAATAATTAAGAAGAAAAAAACACTTGTTTTGCAGAAAATCAGCATGGCTATGTGACTCAGTTTTAGAAAAGCAATGCTGATATTCAGAACAAAAGCATAAATGAATGCGTGGTATTGCTTGTCTAGAGTTTATACAATTCATATACCATTTCAACAGTTTCATAAGCAAGCTGAAACTGAGTAACTTACATTGTACACACAATTTGGCTAGTTATTTTGTATAATCTTGCTCCACTAGCAAAATATTAAAGCCAAATCTGGATCTAGACTATTAATGCCGTAAACACCGAAAGCAGAGCGATACAAAAAGTGATACATTTGATCTGATCAGATTATACAACCAAACATTTCTATAGTCAATAATTAATATGGGTAATTTGAAGGTGGTGTGATTGTATATCATTTATGAAATAAATAAATTGATTTATAGAAAAAGGAACTGATACACTAAGTGAATATTGAACTGTATAACAGATTTCATCATGTAGGGAATCGGGCACACAGGCTAAGATTTTCTGAAAAGGAATCATGTTTGGTTTTAGAAAACAAGAATTAATTACAAAAATGACAAGTAGAGCCTGAACTGAGCAAAGAGGTATAGAGACACGCCATTAATTCCTGAATATGCAAAAGATGCCTCGACTAATTAAAGTAATAGGAAGGTAAAAAGGCTCAGGAGCTTTAGCCAGAGTTCCATAAGGTGCTTTATCTTGGGGGGACAGTGTGATGCATTCTTGCAATAGCCAGAGCAAGATAGACAAATTACACCCATGATAGCTGCACTTTTGGACTATTTGTGATGCCAATGTTTAATAGTGAATGCAACACACTGAATTGCAAATTAATCTCAAACAGCCATATGCCTGTAAAGGGCAGGAATCACCCAAGCAACTAGAGTTATTTATAGTAATTATAGCACGTGTTATTAAATCTAAGGTGTGAGCTGATATTTGGTTTAAATAGGTCAAATAGCTTTTTCATTTATCTGCATGTACTGTCAATATTGTCACATGATAAATATGATAGAACAATCCCTCATTTTTATGAAGGAATTATAATGCTACGCAAGTATTTAAAAAACGTATTGTTTTTTATTTTATATATATATATATATATATATATATATATATATATATATATATATAATTATTATTATCAAATCTGGTTGTTGCGTTGTTCGAAATGAAATGACAGAACTTACAATTCACCCCTAAAAAGAAATTTGGTCTATGAAAATGATCAGTGGGATATACTGATTTCCAATGCCCCCTAGTGTGGTTAGAGGCTGATGTTTAATACAGCAAAACTGTACATTCACAAACACTCCAGAAGGTAAAAAGTTTCACCTTAACTTTAATAAAACCAGCAACGCATATTCATTTGTTAAAGGCTGATTGAACAACTCTCGACATTGCATACTTGAGAATCAACATATATTGTTGCTTAGAAAATGTACCATTTGATTTAAACTCTTCATGGCAGTGCTGCTATGTAATAATGATATATGTGCAAGCGCAAACAGTTTGCCTCTAATATACATTGAAACACTGTATTGAAGAAAAGAAATACTCATTCTTACAGCAACGGTGAAGTGAAACAGTAAACAGCATATACTCTGAGATGGCTTCAAGGGAGAATGAGCCATCACTGTCAAGATAAGTGTGTCTGTTTAGGGAAGGAGGAGCTGCAAAGAGCCCAGTGAAGGACAGATAAAACATCTGCTTTGCACAGAGAGAACATTTCCTCTTAAATTACCTCCTACCTGACAGAGAAAATGTGATATCTTACTCTCCCTAACTCCCCAAAGCCTGAAATAAAAGCCTCTAACATGATGAGAACAGTTATGAATAGGACCATATGAGACTCTTATCAAGTGTCCGATTACCGTTACCTGAAAACAAATCTATTTTCTATCTCCTGTAACATTAATAACACGACGGAACAATTATTCTTGTACAATATTGCATAGAGCACATAATTTTAAATTAGACATGAATCTTTAAATATGTGTAAGAATGAGTACTATAGGTGTCTATGCATGAAATGGTGGCCAAACTAGAGAATTATTGTACATATAATACAAGTGATGCCAATCACTATCTAATTAATATGAAGGTAACTGAAGACACAGCAGACCATAGAGACAAGGGGTATCAAAAAGCTACTCTGGTTTCCTAAGAAGCTGTAATAGAAGTCATAAAATATTCAGCTGGTAAATTACTTGGAAGTTGTAAGACTTGGTAAACAAAGCGCTGCCTGCTTTAATTTAGCAGTTACGTAATTAAGAGATCTTCATCAAATAGTAACACAATCAAACCTTATTGTTGCTGTAGTAAACATAGAGGTTCAAAGACACCAGCGAGTCTCATTTTGCACATAATGTGATTTATGGATTGCTCCTTCAAGTTCAACTGTGTAGGCCTATTTATTATTCCCCAAGTGAGACAACAAAATATTGGGTAAATTTCTATTGGTGATAGAAACAAGAAAGTGTGCAACTGTGTGGAAAAAAAGTGCACAGCAAGACAGAAGATGAATGTTTATGCCTGCCTTTTGTAACTGAAAACTTGCTTTCCTTTCTTTTCTGAAGAATGATTATTTTACTTTTCAAATCGTCCAACTGGCTTCTGCGTCATGTAGATGAATCTTAATCGATCATACATAAATTGGCAAATAAGTATAAATAACATAACTTACCATGTCTGAGACTACAGTATCTGCCATTAATGTCTTAAATCATGAAATAAAAATGTACATGAACACAACAGACATCAACAGCAAGCAAGACTGTTTAGGGGAGAACAAAATCCAACTTTGACATGATTCTAATGCACTGATCACTTGATAATTGCACCTCTCATGCTTCCAGTGCAATCCAGTGATTTCAGTGTAATTACAAAAACAATACAAATAAAAGCCATCATAAATGTTAAGAAAAGTATCATACGTCTTGTGTGAACAGAGTCTTACCTGCAAATGCCCCTGGTACATATTTAGTGGAGAATAAGAAAGGTCCCAGACTATGGATCGCAGCTAGATGAGCACAAGAAGAAATATGATGACACTTCTAATGTTCATGCGTGCGACAGTGTTCTGAAAGTACTGAAAGAACTGCTCTTGAAATTGAGTCCAGTTAGGGAAGCCGACACATTGGAGCTGTCTCGTGAACCAAGTGCTGAATTTACGCGCACGCGATAGCTTTCGTCACCGATGCACTTTATAAGGTGAGGAGGCTTCAGCGCAGCTGCTTCCAAGCTTCACGCGCGCCGGCGAGTCTCTTCACCAACTTGCTGAGGCGCGCGATGGATGCGCTGAAGGCTCGAGAATCGTGCCTACGTCATAATCAAAGCCCCGGTGTGGCTTTCAGCGTTTTATCTTAGTTGGTCTGATTCTTAAGCAATTCCTCCCTCCTTTATCAGACTCTCTCTCTCCTTGTCGACTGTTCGTCCCCTCCTCTCCCCCAACGGATTTAGGCGGAGCCGGTTCCGTCATTCATAGAAGCGTCGCTACACGCGCAGATGCTCAGTCCAGGTGTTCTCATCGTTTTAATGTTCAGCTAGCGACTAAGTGACAAAATCAAGTGAATGGCTATCTCGGTCCTCCTCTTCGTGTGTTGTTCCTCATAGCTTCGGAGCAAGGAGGCGCCGCTTGCATTTGTTTTGTTACATAATAGCCTAGTCAATTGCCAGAGGTGTAATAGGAGAAGATATATAGCAGAAAACATGCTTATAAACAACATGCCAAACAAATGCTTATTTTCACAATGTTTTTTTTTCCGAAAGGTAAAATATTTTGTTGACTTGCAACACTAAATGGGAAAAAAGTAGGGTAAACAAGAAAGTTTTCTCAATATATAAGATTGGTATCACAAAATATATTAAGCAGCTTAAATATGGACAAATTAATATTTCATTTTTTTTAAATAATCACTTCTCTTTAACGAATAATATTACATTATGTTAATGTAACTGATTATATTATGTTAAATGTAAATACTGATTGTTCTATTTATTAATTGCTAAAATAAAAATCTTTTAACATGTACAACATTTGTGTAGGCCTAAGTATAGACATACATACTTACTCACATAGAGCAAACACACACACGAGTGTCACATGATCCTTCAGAAGTCATTTTACAGTTTTGATCAATTAAATGCATCCTTGCTTAAAGTATTAGTTTCTCTCTCTCTCACACACACACACACACACACACACACACACAATTACATTAATATTTTGTTATTAGTTGTATTTTCCCAAAGAGTTTAATTGATTTTAACATTTCTTTACCAGCAGAAAAAAGAACCTATTCTGTTACTATTCTTTTATGAGAATCTCTTCAAGAGAATGGAACAGTTCTTAAAATGTAATATTTTATTATCAATGAAAAAAATGCCCTCTATTCTGTTCATAAAGAATGGTGATTAGATTAATTAAATATTTATAAGAGAGGGCAAGAATAGATGTCTTCATTTATTCAGATTTTTACAATACTCTGAGTATGATTAATAAGGCCGTTATTTAAAAAAATGTAAGAATCTGCTCTATTTTTGTCCATTCCGTTCCATCTCCTTTACATACACCGTTATACTGTTGACAAGTAACTGAATCAATTGAGAGGCGTCATGGGTTGGGTTAGTATTCTGCCTTTGAATACAGTCTGACAGCTGTCTAAAAGGTATTCATTGTTTTCTGTCAACATAACAGCATCATTATTTATCCCATATGAGAGTCAGAGACCGAGCTGTGTTTGCTGTCTGTGTTTGTGTGGCCTGCTGCTTGGTTAAAAGGACGTGTGATGTCACTGATAGATCTTTGGAGCATGGCTGAGAGGGGTTTAGCTCCAAGTAAGGGTTTCCAGGCTTGGATGGGAATACTGATGTCACTCAATGACACTCCAGGCTTGAAAACAGAACAGGACGCATGGAAAAATTTACTGTACTCCATTGACATCTTGGGTCTGGGTGAGTTGCGGAAAACAAAAACAGAATACACAGATGTGACATTGTTTGGGATCATATCATTGTTTGGCAATGATTTGTTTTTTCTATTAATGCTTTGGTAACAGTTGTTATAAATTTTGATTATATTATAGATCTGCATTAGTCTGAGTACAATGGTGTTTTCAGCTTTCTGCCATTTTGAGAGTATAATAAAAAGATGAAAATGACAAATGAAAAAGTAATTTTGCAACAATAATTCAATGATCTAAGGAAAGTGCTGATGCAACAATGAAGGGACTCTTCTCACCCCACTTCCAGTGTTCTGACATTCTGCAAATACTCTAACTTTGTTCTGTTGGATTTTTTTTTAATCTCCATTTTGCTCAAAGGATGCAATAGATAGTTTCTAAAAACCTTTTATTAGAGGAATAATCTACTCTCACTAACTAACATGACTCAGTCTTCAAGGTAAAGAGGTGACACTCTGTTTTAGGAATAAAGTGTCAATTTTAAAATCACGGTTTGATGGGCTTTTTTCATTATTTTACCCAGGTTTGAGGTAAAAAGATTACTTTGATGAACAATTGCTCCCTTTACTTGAGTGCTGTAATATACTGTAGACAGAAGTAATACACTGTAAGCTACAACACTCCATAATTGTTCTCAAAAATGCATGCTGACGATTCAGGAACAAAATTTCAATAGCATTCAATTATCTTGTAAATGTCACCAATATGTCACTGAAGATAATTTTAAAACAATTACTGTCTGGATATGGATAAACTGATTAGGAGACTGCAGTAATTGACAGTCCAGTTGTAACTCAGTACACTGCAGGAATATTTCTTAGACGTCCTGTTCTCATTAAAAAGGAGGGCATGATTTATTGTCTATAATTGCAATACTGAATCATAAATGATTGTTCATTGCTTGTGCATGTTAAATTTGAGTGATCTTTTGTCCTGTTTCCAGTCATGTAATACTGTCTATGTAACATAAGACTGATGATCCTGCTAGATTATTGATCGTAAAAAACAAACAGAGAAAGGATCAACCCGATACAAATTGTCCTGAGTCAAAATTTACGTAACTAAGCGAAAATAGGAAGAGAGATGCTATGGCTATCTATCACTATAATGAATACTGTCTGCCTACCAGACCAAAGTTTGAAAGCTAATTTCATTCACCACTGATGCTTTAAATGAATAGTTATGACATGTGCAACAGCAGGTCTTGCTTTTAGTGCTTGTTACTGCTTTATGTTTTGAGTGGGATCTTGTGAGATCCCTCTGCTGGCTTTCAACAGTACTAAACATTAAGACAGCAGCTGGAGCCATTAAAATGAATCTTAAATTAACTAGATTTCATATGTTAAAGTTTTATATAGAATACGTGTACTTTTACATAAACACATGTACATTTACTTACATTTTCATACACACAAAAACGTACAATACTGACATATTTATAGCACTAAAATGTAAAAATACTGACATATTAACAGTAATAAAGCGTAAATAATTTACGTATCCATGTGTGAATGTGTATGAATTCCCATGTATTAATATTAAAATCGTGGAAATGTTTTGAATCTGTTGTATTCAATTATATCAATACATGGTTTTTAGTCAAATTTATGGAATGCAGTTTACTGATCTACATAATATGAAATAATATTACTGTAACAGTTTTTCAGTACGGGAAGAAGGAGGCGGGAACCGGCGAACATTCAAACATAACTTTAATAAACTCCTAATAAACAAACAACAAAACGAAAGTAAAGTGGCGGCAGTTCCTCACAGCGACTGCCGCCCACACAAACAAAATAAAACATAACATAAAATTCAGGCCTGGTCCTCTCTCATCCTTCACTGTCGTCGCTCCTCCGTGAGAGATACGAGACCGGTGCAGTGCGCAGCTGACACTCATTACCACTCGCATCACCGGCCTCGCGCCGTTCGTCACAATTACTATTCGTGACTTGTGCTGTGTGAACGCGTTACGGAGGATTACATAATGTTAAACAGGACTATACTTTGAAACTTTAAAAATTAATACAATTTCTGAATTGTTTAACCATTTTGTAATAATTGGTTTGTTTGCTATGAGACACAAAAGACGTTTACTCCTATGCAGTGACTGACAGTACAACCCTATGATACACCAAAGCACAACATAAATTCACAAATCACATCAATTTTATTTGTAAGGAACAGATCCAAATCCAGCCCTTTATCCAGCGATCTTCATCTTCATTCTCAGCAGTGACTGTCACAGTCAACGCCCGCGCTCATTATGATTCAAATTTGAAAGTTGCGCCCTCGAGAAGTGTTACAACATGGTTTACGGCACTGATGTCAAACACTCGTTGGTTCTCACCTGCTTCGTCACAGATTGTGACATGCCGTATTTCAGTGGATTGGCGTTTGAAAAGACTTCCATTTTCTCAAAGAAGAAAGTCTGAGAAACTTCTCATCAGATTTTGAAAGTTTTTTGGCCTTCCAGTCTTTTTCCGTTCCATATAGGTTTACAGTTTTTTTGATTGCTTAAACATTTCTTGAAATTATGCCTCCTGTTTTCGAAACTCTAAACACAAATCCATAACTTCTCTCCCAATTCTCCAAACTTCATTTTCAGGTCAAAATGCTCTCCCCTCAAAACCATTCAATCTTGCTGAAAAAACAAACAAGCCCTCAGAAACATACACGTATACACATTACAACATAGTCTTATACACTGGTGAGATAAATTCAACAGGATTCAAGAACAGCTGAAGAACCAATTTTTTTTGTGTGTGCAGGCAGCAGGGGCAAAATTCTCTTGCATGCCTGAGCCATCAACTGAAATGTCTAGTCAGACTTCTTCCATTCCATCGTCTCTGTTCTACAGAGATAGAAGTGATCACTGTAACTGTAATGCATGCTTTTTACAAAATGAAAGCAGACAGAATCTCTTTCTATACTTGAGGCAATTTGATGCATCTCTTTTCTTTACAGAAGTACAGTGCAACAGCCACAGTACATGTATGCGTTGTATCAGTGTACAGCACTCAAAAGTAACAGAGTACACTGAGATACATATTTTTCTCCCTGAAGATTCTTATGATCGAGGCAACAGTGAAGCAACTTAATTTTTTATTTCCCAGCTTCACTCATAGTCATAGTTGTCCTTGTCTCCTTGTCCCTCGTCCTCGTCTACTCCTTACTGCTCTTCCTCATCCTCCTCCTCTCTGGTGTCCTCAACCTTTTCAATCATGACTGTCTGGATCCATTGTTCAAAAACTGAATGAACTGACTCAAGCTCTTTTACTGAAGGTTCTGATTAGTGTGTGATAAATTGGACTCTTAGTGTTTCCACCGGGGTAATTGTGTGCTAATTGAGCAAGCTATGCTGACTTGAGTGACCAATATTGAATGCTGGTGCGTTCTAAATGACATCATGGTATAGGCAATGAGAAATGAAGGGATTTGTGTGTAGAGTTTGTGACAGTTCAACAAATCTGGCTCATGTGTCAAAACAGTGGAATAGTGTTTATAGTTTAGGGAATTGGGTTTGCTTTTTGATAAATGGCATGATGGTTTTGAAATTTTAATTCAAAATTCTGGTTATACTGTTCACGCAATTGAGAAAAACTGTAAGAGAGCCAGGTTCCTTTTTTTACTCAAGTGTAACGGGAGGTCACTAAATACTTGCACTTTAGCCTTTAAAAGCTATTTTTTCTACTGTTTCAGCTGTTTTTTTAATACTGTGTACAAATTTACTGTATTATCTTTTTATGTTTTAAAAAAAGACAGAAATAATTATATATGGTCATTATCTGTCATGGAGTCAGTCACCACATTCTTCACCTCATCAGCGCCAGATCCACCCACTCGTTCAGCATCTCCCGAATTCTGATCACCCGCACCTATTCCTCTGCACCAGTCATCACTATAAGAACTCACTCCTCAGTCATGTCAGTGTTTGGTCCCATCGCTACAAAGACTTCACCTCATCTGTGTGTTCATCCATTGTCCTGCTCAGTCATATGCATTTGACCCTGTCTTCACCAGCCAGCCCCTGCAACATGGAATACAGCACGTTACACTTCAGCAGCCTAGTCACCACTAATTCTCAGAGACTATTTCACTCACCTGCATCATCCCATTGTTCGGCTATCTGTTGCCTGCAAATAAACTGTTTTACACTACTTACCATCTGTCCTCATCTGTGTCTGACAGAAGACCAGACCTCCGACTATGCAGGCTGCAGCAGAGGCTAACGGCTGATCTGTTCGCCGATCTCATCCAGGCAGTTCAACGGTCTCTTCCCGCAACACCATATTCTTCATCAGCTGCCTCTGCATGTCCCATGGCCAGACCAGCGACCTTCACCGGCGAGGCAGAGAATTGCAACTGGTTTTTACTGCAGTGCTCACTCTTCTTTGACATGCAGCCACATCTCTTCGTCTCTGGCAAAGCTCATGTGGTGTTCATGATAAACCTCCTCTCCGGCCAAGCTCTACAATGGGCTCAGGCTCTCTAGATGTCCAACGTCGAAGTTACCACTTCGCTCTCAGCCTTCACTTCTCACTTCAAGGAGGTTTTTGGGCAAACTCCATCTCCGATCAGCTGTTCAACATTCTTCAGGTTCCGGATTCGGTGAGTAGTTATTCTCTCCGATTCTGGACACTGGCGGCATTGAGCGGATGGAACGAGACAGCCTTACTCACTGCCTTTCGTCAGGGATTCAACCTCGATATCTGTCAGCTGATGGTTGGTAATGATGACCTCATCGAAATGGAAACCTTCATTCAGGAAACGATCCGTGTAGCTCAATGTTATTCTGCCTGTGCTGCCCCCTGGCCCGGATTGCATCCTCTGCCTTCCGCCGTGCCAGTTGCACCTCCAGCACAGTCCACAGTCCATATCATAATCCGTTTTGCCTTTGTTTCAGCACAAGCAATCATCGATTCCAGCTCAGTGGGGAATTTCATCTCTCACCAACTTCTTTGGGAGCTTCAAGTCCAAAGAAACCACTGTCACCAAGCCTTAAGGTTTCAAACCATCCTCGGAAAACCGCTGGGCCGAGGCAACATTAAACATTTCTCCCCCACACTGACGCTCTGCATCGGCTGTCTACACACCAAGGACATCTCGTTCATGGTGCTGGAGGGGTCAACCGCTGACATCTTGGGATGCCCGTGGATGGCAGAACATACCCAATTGGTCGACTGGAGCATGGGAGAGGTTCTTAAGAGGGGAGAAAAGTGTTTCCAATCCTGCCTGTCGCCTATGACAAAAGTTTCCAGCTCTTCATCTTCTGTATCTTCTGAACCATCAAGCTCCTCTCTCGAGTTGAATTCCACCTCCGTGGAGAGCCCAGAGGTCTCGTGCCAAATCCAGATACCTCCTGAATACCTGGTGTTCCAGGATGTCTTCAGTAAGCGGTTGGCCACCCGTCTGCCACCTTATTCTGGTCTGCGGCCGTACATTGATTACTGGGTCCTCAACTCCCAGACAGCCAAGTTCAGCTATCCCGTTCCTCTGGTCCTGGCAGCCCTGGAACAGCTGCGGGGAACTCACATCTTCTCAAAGCTGGACTTTGAGCACCTACAACCAGATCCGTATACGTAAGGGCGACGAATGGCCACGGTATTACGTTGGACCAGAGGAAGGTGGATGCCATCTGGAATTGGCCCACTCCTGGCTCCATCAAGGACCTTCAAAGGTTCCTCAGTGTTGCCAACTTCTACCGCCGATCCATCAAAATCTACAGTCTAACCAGTGCTGCCCTCACGTCCCTACCCAAGAACAGGCACAAGTCTCTGTCCTGGATACCATCTGCCACTCTGGCATTCGAAAGCCTCAAGGAAGCCCTCAGCTCTGCTCCAGTCCTTTGCTATCCTGACCTAGATCTTCCCTTCGTTGTCGAGGTGGATGCCTCGATCACTGGAGTTGGAGCTGTCCTATCCCAGCGTCAGGATGACCCTAAACACCTCCATCCATGTGCCTTCTTTTCAAGGAAACTGTCCCCAGTGGAATAGAACTATGACATTGGTAAGTGCGAGCTGCTCGCCACTAAATTGGCCTTGGGAGTTGGCTGGAGGGAGGCATTCACCAATTTGTGGTCATTATGGATCAACGGAATCTGTAATACCTGCGTGACGCCAAGCGCCTCAATACCCGGCAAGCTCGATGGGCCCTCTTCTTCACCCATTTCAATTTCATTGTGACCTATCGCCTGGGCTACAAGAATGTGAAGGCGGATGCCCTTTCCCGTCTACACACTTTGGAACTGGAACCGTCGCATCCGGAGACCATACTCCCTCCAGCCATGATCATCAGTCCCATCCAAGTGGGAGATTCGCCAAGCTAAGGAGGCAGAACCTGCTCTGCCGGGAGGTTTTGAGGGGCCTACTTAAGTGCCTACCATCTGTCGCCTGCCCCTCATGGACTCAGCACACACCTCACCGAGCTCTTGACACCCAGGTAGCTAGCGAACCCTCTCTCTCCTACGTCAGCGTTACTGGTGGCCCTCTGTGACCCAGGCCATCTCTCGATATGTCAGGAGCTGCTCAGTCTGCGCCATCACCAACACACCCCGACAACTTCCCGTTGGTACCATTACCCATACCTCAATGACCCTGGTCCCATATTGTCATAGACTTCATGACCGACCTGCCCCCTTCGGACACCCATACCTGCATTTTCGTCATCGTTGACCGATTCTCCAAATCCTCTAAACTGATTCCTTGAAGGCACTCCCACCCGCCCTCGAGGCAGCCAAGGGACTCTTCCAGCATGTCTTCCGTCACGTCAGCCTGTCTGAGGACATCACCTCGGGGTCCCCAGTTCATCTCCCGAGTCTGGCAATCCTTTTTCAAGCTCCTTGGAGTCTTCGTCAGCTTGTCATCTGCCTTTCACCCCCAAACCAACAGCTAGACTGAGCGGAAGACCCAGGAGATCGTAAGGGTACCTGAGTTCATACATCCACCGGAACCAGAACAGCTGGAACCGGTCCCTCCCCTGGGCGGAGTATGCCCAGAATTCCCTTCAGCAGTCCACCACAGGCCTTACTCCATTCCATTGCGTGCTTGGATACCAGCCACCCTTATTCCCTTGGTCCACCAAGCCATCAAAGGTTCCAGCTGTTCATGACTGGTTCCACCAGAGCGAGAGGATATGGGAATCAGTGCACATGCATGTACAGCAGGCAGTGCGAAGACACAAGGCCCAAGCTGACGTTCGCCAATCCGACGCCCACATACCTACCTGGCCAAAAGGTATGGCTCTCCACTAGGAACATCTGTCTTCTCCTGCCCTCTCGGATGCTGAGTCCCCACTACATAGGTCCCTTCACAGTGCAGAGGAACCGGAATGATGTCACCTACCATCTACACCTCCCGGCACAATACCCTATAGCACCTTCATTCCATGTGTCACTGCTCAAGCCCTACACTGAGCGTTTGTCTCCCCTCACAGGATCTGGTGATGATGTCATACCTCCTCCTCCGACCTCACTGAGGAAGAGGCAATCTACCAGGTGCGAACCATCCTTGACTCCCGACGACGGGGATCTACCCTTCAGTATCTCGTCGACTGGGAGGGATATGGACCTGAGGAACGCTCTTGGGTAAGTTGAAACAACATCCTCGATCCCATACTCCTGACCCAGTTCCACCAAGATCATTCCCATCGTCCGGCTTCCAGAGGTCATGGACGTCCCCGTGGCTGGCAATTCCCGTCGTCAGGAGCCGTCCGTGGAGGAGGGGGTACTGTCACGGAGTCAGTCACCACACTCTTCACCTCATCAGCGCCAGATCCACCCACCATCTCCTGAATTCTAATCACCCGCACCTGTTATTCATTATCAGTCATCACTATAAGAACTCACTCCTCAGTCATGTCAGTGTCTGGTCTCGTCACTACAAAGACTTTACAGACTCGCCTTATGCTACTTACCTGTTTCCTGCCTGTCATGCCGTTCTGTGCCTGTGATCCCCGCCTCTGTCTTCACCAGCATCACCTGCAACACAGAATACAGCACATTACACTTCTGCACCCTAGTCACCACAATTTCTCAGACTGTTTCACCCACCTGCATCACCCTGTTGTTCTACTATCTGTTGACTGCAAATAAATTGTTTTACACTACTTACCATCTGTCCTTGTCTGTGTCTGACATTTTTATTGCTGAAACAATCATTGCTAAATCCTTGCTAAAACACTCTAATGGTGGCCTAAGACTTTTGCACATTACTTTATATATATTACTATAACTGAATACTATAAACAAAATCCATAAAATGTGCAGTAAAAAAAATGGCGGCAATAAAAGTTTTACAGATTGAAATTAAATTTATGGTTAAAAACCCTATTTACTGATGTAATGTAAATAAATAGTCTGCACATTTAACAGTATTTTACTGTAAAATTGCATGAAATGTCTCATTAGATCTTTTACCGTTTTTTCACAGTATATATGAAGAGAACTTACCGGTTAGGGAAACTTAACCAATTTTTTTGTTATTATTTTTTTTTTTTACTGCAGCCTTTTAATTAAATGGTTGAAACATTCTTCAAAACCTTCCTGTTTTGCAAATGAAAGTAAATTTACAGGTTTGGAACAACATGAGAGGTAGTCCATGATGAACTTTCCATTTAAACAGAGACTAAGAAACTCCATTTAGCAGGGACTGTACGTGTATATCTCAGACACAATGAACTTCTACTGTCAAGCAGAATTGGGTCTGTGACCTCCCCACCAGCACACTGAAAAAGCCATAATTAGCTGTCTGCTGTCTATAATTTGTCACATCTCAACACATTATACCTATAGAGTTAATGTATATCCCTGCCATCATTTGCTTGAAGCCTTCACATCTGATAAAACAATGTTAACAATAATATCACTGTTTTTAAATTACATTTTCATCATCTCTCTGCTCCATTTAATGCATTTGAAGTATTTCTGTATTTCTCTGGGGGTAAATGACAGTTTTGCTTCATTTGAAAGCAATGACAGTAAGAACAAATGAAAGTTGGACTGAGAGGGAACTGTGGATCTTGAGGGATTTAGAGCGCATGATCTCATTTCCTAGTGTATTTTTAAAGCCCAGATGATCCATCTTGGGTCCATAAATCTCTGTTGCATTGAAGAGAACCATGAAGCCCCTTGCAAAAGCTTGACGCGAGGAGTGCAGTGCTGCTAATGAACTTTGAAATGGGAGTGAGCAGCAAGGGCTATCAATTATAATAACAGCCTCCCCTTCTTCCAGACAGAGCAACATCCGTCCCCATTTTGGTCCAGCACCTTCACCACGTTTAGCCTCATTAAGCAGCTCTCCTCAATAAAAACAAAGGCCAAAGGCCTCATCACACGGTTGCACTGCTTCAAGTCAATAGATTCACATTTTAGCACATATTTATATACCTCGGCATATTTTAATATTATGACAAATGTCCTCAAACTCCTGTAGTGTCAATCTCGCACACACCGAATTGCATGTTCGACCATAGATTCGACGTCAATGAAAACGTTCTTAGAAATATACATTTTGTATTGATGTTGATTTCATATATTTTTTAAAAAAAAATTAAAAGTTTTATACAATTTTAAGATGTTTCAATTTAATTACTTGTGGTGTCATGTGGTGTAACAAGCAATTTTAAAAAAGTACAAACAGATTTTCCTTAAACCTGAATACCCATAATAAATAAACAAAAATACTTTAATGGATTTTTTTCTAGCAAATATCATAAAACAAATATCATTCATTCATATTTTTTTAAAATGTTTTTGCACCACAAGACATTTTACAACCTGAAATAAATATCTTCATTAACATATCTAAATGTTCTGATATTATAAGGGACATAGTAATGGTTTGCGAAGGTTCTCTATGATATAATTCCTTGTTTTAGATATTGTTTTATATTTCTGCATGCTGGTTTGATCACATGACTTAAGTGCACCATATGACTTTGATTTGGTAAAGATATTATTTTCCAGTATTAATATGCAATGAAGCACTTGTTTTCTAAGAAATAATTAAATTATTAAAAGTACAAATTATTTTAATAAGGCTTTATTTCATTATAATTACAGGACAGTTGTAATTACATACATTTTTGTTACATGCATTTTAAGAGAAAAAATCTAAAACAAACCAATCACAAAAGTGTTATATTGAAGTCACTGTAAATGAATTGCATTTTTCATGCATTTTTAAATAAATTAATAGATAGGACAAGAAAAAGACCATTATGTGACTGACCCTCCTTCTAAACATTTCAACAATTGAAGCAAAAAAACAAAACAACCCACACGCACGCATAGAAGTCCCATCTTTGCTCCATTCTTATGAAGGCTTCTTGGCTGTTCCTGAGGACTTACAAGCCTGTACATGTTGCTGTGATAGAGAGACAAAATTGGACAAGCAATTAGTCATGATTAGTCCTTAGCAACCAGCAATTAATTATTGGGTGACATATTTGTAGGCCTGCTTCAAGAGGTAAGAAAACTTTTTAAGACCAGAGCAAGCAATCTTTGACACTGCAATGAGAGTGTGAATGCACTCTACACACAAGCTGAGAAACAGATACTTTAAACACGGACAGAGGAACAGTCTATATATGGAGTCTAATCTACATGATGAATTATCATGCCGAGACGACATTCTTTATTACAGCCGCTGAGGAACAAAAGCCCACCGCTGAGGTGAAAGGGATCTGAAAGTAAGATATTACAGTAGACGCATTACATAAAATATATTACAAATAGCACTGAATAATTCAAAACGATGTATGAGGCTAGTTTATAAAATTAGAAGTGAAGTGTGTTGGTGTGTTGCCAACTGTGGGATTAATTTTGGAGAGTTTGCTGTAGACCGTTCCAGTGTTGTGACTACAAAGCAATAGCTAGGCCTCAAGGGACAAAGCTTTTTGCTTAGCCGATGGTTCAGCAAATTTGTTACCGGTTCGCTTCAAAGCCCTGTCAAAAGTTGCTTCCCGGAAATCCTTTGTGTGGTTTTTGCCTCTGATGAGGTGTTTGTTTGCAAAGATAGAGGTTATGTCAACATAAGCAAAGCTGTTTTTAGGAGAGGCAGACAAATGGGCCCATGGGAACCTTTCAGAACATGATGACAAAAAATAGCCATTCTCTCGGGCCACACTTAGACTGAAGTGACAGAACATGATCTCCTGATTTACAAAACATGAGATCAGCTGGTTTCTTGATCCAAATCTGTATCTCCACCATCTGCCAGTGAGATTCAGCTAATCCAAAATAAAAGAGTGATTTAAAGGGTTAGTTCACCAAAAGTACTAACCTTAATGTCATCTCAAACTCATAAGACCTTTGCTCATCTTCAGAACACAAATTAAGATATTTTTGACCACACATAGGCAGCAACGTCATTATATCTTTTGAAGTCCAGAAATGTGTTACAGATATTGTTAAAGTAGTCCATGTGACTACAGTGGTTCAACTTTAATGTTATGAAGCAACTCTATATACTCTCTATAGAATACTCTGTGTGCAAAGACAAAACAAAAATAATTACTTTATTCAACAATTTTTTTCTCTTCCCTGTCAGTCTCCTACGCTGTTGACGTAGTGAACACATAGCAGGGTTTCCATGTTTACGCCTAAACACCTGCTCAGTATTGGCCGATGCTGACGAAGGAACCGTCCAGTAATGAGTTCTGAAAAGAACAATTCAAGCTGAAGTAAAAATGTCAAGGTTTGTTGGTCCATACCTGTCATTTTATTCTCTGGAATACAAAAGGAGAATTTTTGAAGAATACCAAGGCCACTCTTTTCCATATAATGGAATCATGACTTGTGGTCTGTATCCATAGTCTTCTGAAACCATAAAAAATATACAAAAAAAATAAACAAGCAAAGATTATTTTATAACAGAAAATCTTTTTGAGATCTACCCGAGCTCTTTTTGGTTCCTTCCTGAAAGCAGCAATATTCGATGATCGATAAACAAATCAGCTGATTCTATTTACAAAACTGGTTTAAATGATTAATTCACAGTTTCAACTGAGTTCTTAAGTTCAACTCACTGACTCAATGATCCGATCACAGACTTTTAGAATCCATTTGTGGGGAAGATTTTAAGTGAAAAAGAATTTGAAAAACTGGTCTGTTTCTCACTCAAAGCTATCATTTCACTTCAGAAATCTTGAAATATTTTAAAGCTTGAAATCTCCAGTTCCCAGTCATTGTAATTGCATGGAAAAGAGCAATCACGAGCATGAAGCAGCTTCAAAGCAGCTTCCCAGTAATAAACAGGAGCAGAATTAATGATGCAACTTCATCAAATATAAGACAGAATCAGATTCTGCCCTAAAGCAGGTGTAGCAAGATAATAGTGTCTTTATTCATCTCAGTTCAGTTCAATAACTGTAAAGTTCATTCATTACGATAAAAGTTCAATTCTGCTGTAAAGCAGCTCTACAGAACACAATAATATTGCTGAATATTAAGTATCCCCAACAAAGCAAGAAAAAGGCAACAGTGGAAGTCACATGAGATTGGTGACAAAATAATTATATATGATGACAAAATAATTTTTTGGTGAACTGTTTATTAAAAGCATTTCCAACAAACAGATAAGTGGAAGCGATGTGATTCAACATCACTATGACCTCCCCTGTCAGGTGATCCAAGCCATGTAAAATTAACACACACTAAGCTGTCTTGAACAGCTGTGTGCTGTCCATGTAAATTAAGACAAGATTTGTTCAAGTGTTACTCCATCAGCTTTAATTTTAGTGCTTGAATGCAGATGTATGTTAAGTTACACAATCACACCATAGACTTGGGGCAGAAAATAACAAGGGAATGTGCTCATTAGTGAAGAGGTAGAGGGAGTTAGAAGGTGGCTCAATTAAAACAACTCCAACTGACAAAAAAGTGAGCGACAATATCATTATGCACTTGAACTGTGCAAAGCTTGGTCTGACTGCCTCTTAATCGCTGTTTCTGTGATGATGCCTTGTCCTTCATTTTCATGTCTTTGGCATTCCCAAGAGTTTTGCATCTATCTCACTCTGATACCATATAATATACCCTTGATGAGGAGACTCTGAAAACTGACCAATTAGAACTGCATTATTGCCTTCTGCAGTATATGCTGGCTGTGATCTGCTGTTGAGCACTATTAGCATAGCAATGAAGCATTGTGTTCACATTGGAGTTGAATGTGGCCCAAATCAGATTTTTACCCCTCACATTTGACAGATTTATTTAGACTACTGCTTTAACAGAAAAAAGAACTGTGCACTCAATAAGTTCAGAATACTCAAAACATTTGAGGAACTTATTACCTCAAACATTTACGAAGTCATTTTTTTAAGTTAGTAGAACATAAAATTTTTGTGACAAGTGGGGAGGGACCGAGAGCCGTGCAGGCGGAGCAAGGCCGGTGTGGCGCACAGGTGTCTCATTAACAATCCCGTCACTGGTATCCCTACACTCCCACAGTTCTCAGACTCACCCCTCTAATCATAGTGTTAATTACATATAGTTAATTTACATTAACGTCACATTCAGATCTTGGTTAAATGTTAGATAGCAAAAAACACAAGCTATAATATCTAGCAAAGAGACTGTCTTTATGTAATTGCATATATATAATCAAACAACATACAGTATATGTGTCACGGAGTCAGTCACCACACCAATCACATCATCAGCCCCAGATCCTCCCACTCGATCACCATCACCTGAGTTCTGAGCAGCCAGACCTGTTCCTCATCACCAGCACTCACTAAATAAACTCACCTCACAGCCAGTTCAGGGTCTGGTCTCATCTCTAACATAGACTTTACAGACTCCCCTTATATTCGCTACCTGTCATCTGCCGGTTATCACGTCCTGTTCCTGTGATCTTCATCTGTTGTCCTGTGTCACCGTGTGCTCCCAGCTACTTCTTCTCCTGTCCAGCATCTGCAAAACAGCAAGTTACACATTTGTCAGCTAAGTCACCGCGTATCACTGAGACTGTCACACTCACCTGCTGCACCCATTGTTTCACTTGTCCAGCCTGCAAGTAAACTGTGTTGTACAATTTACTATCTGTTCTCGTCTGTGTCTGACAATATGTGGTCTTAAAAGTTTTGTAGCCCATCCTCAACCCAACCACAGGCTCCACTCTTCACCACAATGGTAGCCCTACAAAACTAACATAACAGAACCCCCTGTAAATCCCAACATTACACTACATTAAACACTAACTTATGTCTCCCTATGTTAATCATGTGCAAAAACAGAAAATAACACTTAATTTCAATATTCATTTATACAGTCTGATGCAAAGCATGCTGGGAATTAGAAATCTGCTGGAACTCAACTCAATTACATTAAGTTCAGCTTACTACAGTGAAATTTTGAGTTCACACAACTTTTTTTCTATAAAGTACAATGAACTTTCATTAACAAACTCATTTCATTTAATTAATTTAACTGTTCGGTTTTACAGTGTGAACAAAGGCAAAAGTTGGGGGCACTTTGCTGTAAGTCCCAAACATTGTCACCTATTACAAAAACCAAAAAATAGTCTTGTATGCATCAATAAATGAGCATTTCATCATGCTTTCTAAATTTCAGGGGGGGTTTTTTAATCATTGTCTTTTGTTTATTTAAATAATCAATCAATCAAATAATGTCATTGTGTCCATGACCAAATGTAACACTGTATGCATTTGCATAAAGAAAATTTATTTTTGAACAGAAGATATGATGTATGTAGATGTATGGATTTATTTATGGAATAAATAAATAAATAAATATAAGTAATACAAATTATTTTATCAAGACATATACATTCCCTTATTTATTTATTTATTTATTTAAATGTCTGCAGGTTTGAGCCTCTATAGGAACATGAGTTAGTATAAATGGCGCTGATTCATGTTTGGAGTTGTAAAGTAGATGAATTATTGGTCCCAATATAAACTGCGAATTGCTTTGTGAATAGATTTACTGCAGTGTTCTTTAATTTTGAGACTACAAGTGTGAAATGGTGACTGGTGTTTATTGAGGTTAAAGTGCACTTTGTCTAGGCTAGTCCAGTTATTCCACAAATCTACATAATATTCAGTAAACCATTTGTATCTAGACTTCGCATTGTGGACAGGGGCACTGTCATGGTGGAACAGTTTAGGGTCTTCCTCGAACTGTTGCCACATAGTTAATATTTTATAAAATACTAATGTATGTGATAGTATTAACACTTTATCGAAATTAATTGGCCTAGTCAAATATAAGTGGTTGTCCACATACATTTGACCATGTTGTGTATGTACTGCATCTAAAAGTATGTGTGTCCTTGTCCTGTTAAAGCAAGCATTCTTTGTTATAATGGGGGTCCATTCATCTAACCCTGAGGACATCATCAGGAAAGAAATGACTCAGGCAGGAACAATGTTTGTTGAATCTACAATGTTCTTTGTGAAATGACTCTGCTATAACCTTCTTTGTTATATGTATAAATTAATGACAACATAATAATAATAATAATAATAATAATAATAATAGATGCAAGCAGCAATTAACAGGGTTTAAGCATATTGAGACCGTTACTGCATCTATGGTGTTAGGCCGACACTAAAGCATTCAATATTTATAGACTTTTGGATAAATGTGGAGATGGCCATTTTCTTAATGATCCTATTGAGGCTATCCAAATGGTAAAGTTTAACAGTTTTTGATAATTATTGACCTAAAAAATCTGGAGAATTGTACTGCAATGGTTTTGAGGTTGAGTTAAATACCTAGGACCTTAAGTTATAGAAAATGAGGAGATTCAACATATGCTATGAATATAATTTATTATATTAATTATAATATTATAATATTATAATTTATTATTGAGATATGTAGCACCACCCGATGGCTGATTTCTTTTATACTTCACACAGACTGCTAGTCAACAGTCAAACAGGGCCACCAAGTTTCGTTTTGATCTGCCTTTTTAATTTTCTCAAATTTCATAGGTCAATGGCAGCCATGTTTTTTGTGAGACACAAAGGTCCTCATAGACATTCATGACACCTTTAACCAAGACACTGCATGCCAATTTTCAAGTCAATTGGACTAACGATTCCATTGTTATAGCCATTTTCATGTTTTATTTTCCTTTTATAGCACCACGAAGTGGACAATCGCTTTAATTTTTTTCCCTATTACAGTGCCACCAAGTGCAAATTTTAACAGTTAACCTAGTCTAAGAGGTACTCAAAGTTTATAGTTCGATGGCAACCATGTTTTTCGAGATACACGAATGTCATCTTAAATCATCAAGGTAACTCGTACAAAGACAGTGCATGCCAATTTTTTTGGACTAACACTTGTGTAGTTATAGCTGTTTTTATATATATTTTTTTGTATTATAGCACCACCAAGTGGTTAATATCCTCAATTTTATGGCAAGTTTGGTGAAAATATCTAATTTTGTTCAAGAGTTATAACTATTTAAAAGTAATTTTTCATCTGCTAGAGGTTGCCTATTCAAAACGAAGCCGTAGTTTGATGATGCCAAATTTGAGCAAGGAATCTTGGGACATGTGGTCTTCACCTCGCAGCCGGTGGAAAAGAATCAGGATAGGATTCGGGCAGAAATCAAGTTCATGCATGCGATTATTAATGTTACTATAGTATGAAGCAGAGCAGGACTGAGTGTTGTGGGAGCTAAACGAGGCCGCTGGAGTGATTGTTAATGAGAGACGAACGCAACACACTCCTCGAGAGCAGCAGAACTTTTATTATGCCACAGTCGCTGGTTCCGATTCCACTTTTCCGGTTGAGTATGAGGTAACACGGCTCTGTTTATTATATTTGATACATTTGAGTGTGTTGAATAATGTTATAACGTTACTCTGTACGTTTGCTTGCCGCTGCTGTGAGACACTTGTTGCACACTGCAGTAAGCTAGATCGATATTAGAATATCAGAATAAATGCTGGATGGGCTGTGTTGATAAATGGCATGCTATTAATTTTAAAACGTATTGTATGATGGAGAAAATTCTGTATTATAATAAATAATACAGTATAGAATAAAAAAATAAAGCTGCATTTGATTATGCTATGTTAGCTAACGTTACTTGACAAAATAGAGTTTTTCTTTGAGGCATGGTACTCGCAAAAAATCAAGTAAATTAGATTTAAACAATAAGACTAAACAGGTTGAGCTAGCTATATAACAATGATTAGGTTTCTGAGAAGTTCCCTTGTCTAATAAAACATGAAATATATTAAAGCGTTGTTGTTTAAAGTTTGTTGTTTCCATGGTTTCTACAAAATAAAACGGGAAAACGAGGTTAACGCGCATATGACTCAATCACACGTCCCAGATCCTTAGTTAAAATAGCAATTTTCTCACGATTTGTAAATAGTTGGAAACAATTGGGATATTGTAAGTACTCAACTGAGCAAAATACAGTGGATTTGGGATATTTTACTGCAAAAATCTTACATTTTAAGTGAAAGTGGGCCTGCCTACTTAAAATGTTTTGGTGTTCCATCATGACTGTCAAAGATAAAAAATATTTTTATAACTTTTTGCCAGGAAGGCCTCAAGATGATGTATATCAAGTTTCGAGTGAATCAGACAAATGGTCTATTAGGCGTTTGAAAAAGTTGATTTTTCAGAAAATTCAAAATGCCGGAAAAATTTTAATGGCGGAATTGAAATCAGAGGTATTTTGTTCGTCTTGAGATTACAATGATATGATGAGACTTACCATCTGGCCAGGTTTCAAGTCTCTAGGCCTCACGTGTTGGTTTGCACGATCAGGGGGGTATTCCAGAAAGCAAGTTATGTGACATACCCAGGTATGTTTAAGAGTAAGTAAGCTGATAACCTCAACTTTCGGTTCCAAAAACTGAGGTAACTTTCAGGGTATGTAAGTAACCATAGCAACTTACTCTCTGAACATAACCTGCTCCGGAGCAGGTTAAGTTTGAGGGTTAGTTTTTTTAAGAGGTATTCAGATGTGTGTTATTTAATTAATATAGTTTTATCACGGTAACTACATTTCTAAATTTGTACATAGTTACTGTTATATATATATATATATATATATATATATATATATATATATATATATATATATATATATATATATATTATATTATACAATACATACGTACATATATGTATAAAGTATAAAGCACTATTATAATGTTTAAATGTTTATTCAATTTATATATAATATAATATATGTAATTATTTAATTGTAATCACACACATCTGATGTGCTTTTTTTCCTTTTTATAACAGGACGTTTTCTATTCTATAATTTCTATAATAAAATACATGTGTAATATCTTATTAAATATTTAGCATCAAACAAACAATATAAGTCTTATTCTCAGTGAATAAAGATTACTTATTCAATAAAAATATTGAAAAAATTATTACACAATCACCAAATAGGTGGCGATGTGCACTAAGTAGGTTTTGTAAATTGCCATTAAACAAAAGAAGAAGGAGGAAGTGGAATGGCGCGCTTTTTCTCAGCGTCTGTTTCCATGGTGAATCATCGATTCGTCGCTCGGTTGAGAATGTCTTGTGTGTTAACCGGGAACATACTCTGGGTTGGCTGAACTTACTCCCTGATGCGTTTTTGGAACCAGCATACCTGGAGTAAGAGAGGTTTGAGTTAATCAACCTTGAGTTCAGGGTATATGTGACGGTAAGTTAACCTTGCTTTCTGGAATACCGCCCAGATTTACAACGGAGTAATAATAATAAAAATCCTAACAATTACAATAGGAACCCCTAAAAATATGCCGTGAGATGTCATGTTCTGTTATGTCTAGCTTTTGTTTTGTTCATGTTCATGTTCATGTTTTCTTGTTTCTGTTCATTGTTCATGTTCATGTTCATGTTTCATTGTCGTTGTCATGTGTCATGTTTGTTTACCCCAGCTGTCTTATGTCATGTGATTCCCCAGTTTGTCATGTGATCCTGCCATGTGCTCCTTGTCATGTGATTTCCCTGTTTGATGTCGTGTTCTGATTGGTTTATTGGGTGTAATCATTGTTCACAGGTGTTCATCGTTTGTCATTAGTCTGTCTATTTAAACCCTCATGTTTCCATGGTTCCTTGTCAATGTTTGTGGATTATGTGGATATTATCCCTGTAACTGTGTAGTCTAGTCAAGTCTTTGTATTTATTTTTGTTTTGTAGATTTATGAATAAAGCTGCACTTGGGTTCTCACAACAACTCGCCTCCAGTGGATCCTTTGTTACATGTACACTTCTTGGTTCATAAAAAGTTTTTTTTTTTTTCTTACTATGGATGGACATGACAGCAATAACCAAAGACACTAGCTAAAGCAGTGAATGAATTATTTATATCTACCATGTCAATATACATGTAACACAGTTTTATTGTTTAATGAGGAGTAGTTTAATATTTAGTAGGCATCAAGTGGTGAATTAAAAAATTAACAACAGTAGTCTATTAAAGCTGCAAAAGCTTTAAGGCAACTGCAAAACAAAAAGTTTGAATGACATTAAAATGTAAATAATGTATGATTAAGTAATGAGCAAATAATGAGAGCATTTTCATTTTATAGTGAACTAACCCTTTAATGTATGTGGCTGGGCTCTTCCTTTTTTCATTTGGAAAGAATATCAGATCATTCTACAGTGTTTTGAGCATTACTGAAGTGTTCTGCACTGCCAACTATAAAAGTTAAACTACTTAACCTCCACAAATTGAATAAGCAGTGAATTATTGAAGTCTTCCTTCACACCTTTCCCTGTAATGCGCATTAATGTACCATCTGCATTACTGTATTCTGCGAGTGGATCGTTTCTCATTCTTCTCCTTCAGTGACTCAGCATCACAAGCATAATTGGAATTATTGCACAACCAGTTTATCCTTTATTGCACAATCTATAAATTAGAATGCTGCACAGGGGTGAATGAGCATCTGCTTAATGCTAATTATGGTCAAGTTATGCTCTGGCAACTCTCTAGTGCTTATCAGTCACCATTCCAGGAGACCTCACTGAACCTTGATCAAATGCAGGGTTTTACACAGTGATGCAGAATAACAAGGAGATTTAAATGATTGCACTTTGATTGTTTTACTTGGTTTCCCAATTAGATTGAGTAGGTTCAGATGGTTTTCAGCAATAGATTTAAAATCTTTGATTTGCAAAGTGTCCATCTTAAAATCAATAATCCTTCTGGCTCAGTCAAGGAAAAGATGAACAAATTCTCTCATATTATTCCAAGTCTAGCTTAGCTCTGTTGAAGATGAGAAGATAACATTAATCATAAAGTAATTGTTAAGTTATTTCACTCCTCTGACCTCATTAGACTGAGTCAGCTTTAGCTGTACAGCAGCTAGATGGTTCATATAAGAGATGTCAACTCAAGTATCGAACTGAGTCCATCAAGCCTATTGGCTCAACCATACAGTGATACACAATTATGCCCTCTGCAGTGCTACCATGCATTTAGAAAAGACAAATGTCCACTGACACAGCACTGAAATGGAAAATTGAAATAACTGTGACCAGGGCTAATTCTTTTCATGTTGTCCCAAATAAAATAGTCCCTGTCTTTGAGAAAGTACCTCTTAAGGTCCACTGTTGTCTTAACTATTACAGAATAAGAGGAACTTTGATGAAATATGCAGAGAAATGTGTTGTACAGCCTTATGAAGAGCCCCGCAGAGCTACAAAATCCATTTGAGGTTGTGTTTTCTGGAAAAGTGTCCATTTAAACCGAATGTAGGTTAAATAATTTAATCATTGTCTCTCTAGACTTTCAGCTTCGAGTTTATTCACAAATAATCTTAAGGCTCTTTTGCCTGAGACTTCTTCACAGTTCTCAAAAGGCAAAAGTATTAGATACTCTCTGCTGCTAGAGGGCATCGGGTATGAGGTGTATGTCATATGATGCTCCTTCAAAATCTAATTGCATGCATTCAGCTCTCTCAGAAGGAGTCTAAAGTGCCAGGAAGCATTTATGCATGTGGGAACAGTCTATTATGAATATCCAAATGAAATTTTAGAGGTTTTGAAATACTAATTCTTAAGGGAGCTAATGTAAGTACAGAAAAAGACTCCCTTCTCAGCTCAAGCACACAGTTTCTTTCATTTCTGCCTTTTGTGAAGCTGGTATAGTTTTGATACAAATGTGTACACACAACACGAAGATGCTTGGAAGAACACTTGCACAAGTATATATAAATAGCTTAATGTGCTCTAAATGCCACATGGATTTTTAATATAGAAATGATTAAATAATTTTAGGTTGCATCCACATGTTTTTGCGGTTGGTTCTGTTTCAATGAGACTGTACTGTATGTGAACTTTTAATGTTGTAATTCACCAAAAACCAATAAGCCTTAATATGAAAACATAGAGAGAGTTGGTTATAAACCCACTGTCAATAGACCCTTTTCTAAAGACTTACAATTATATTGGGAGAAGCCGGCTCATGATTATTGTGCATAATAAAATTCAATTCAATTGGGAGATCAAATTATATACACAAAACAATGATCACATCAATATGGGCAGCATTTCATTGCCATAAAGTGTCATAATAGAAGCCATAAATCTGAACTAATCATATTGGCAACTATGTTGTGTGTTATTTATTCCACATGTAATGGGATTGAGTAATTGTTTTTCATCCTTACCAATCTCTAAGTTGAAGTATCCCATTTACATTTATATTGCCACTTATAGTAATACTGCTTGGCGGGGTCAACCCTGAGTTTATAATGTGTTGTGGTGACTGCTTCACTGGCTAATATGCTTCTCAGCCCTCATCCGTTAACCTCGGTTAAAGCTCATGGCTCAAAGCTGAAAACCTATGGATGAAGTTCGAAGTTGGATTAGTTTCTTTGGCATGGATTAAACAACTGTATATTTCTAAACTTATTTTCCTATGTGTGATATAGGCAATAGAATTATCTGAACATTTTATTTGTTTAGCCATAAGGATTCTCAGATCCTATATGGGACACAGTTTAAATGAGTTTGAGATAAGGGGGAGATGCACTAGATGGAAATTTTATGATTTAGATGAGGTCACAGCTCGGATTATAGATCTATTAAAATGGCATTACACCATCAAACCCCACAATGTCTAAATTAATAAATCTTTCAGACAGTAACCTTTCATTATTCTTAGTTTTTTCTCTGTTTCCAAGTGTTACCTTGACAATCACAGGCTATATTTGCTGCATATTTGCATTGCAAACAAAACAATGGTCTTTATCACTCTAGGGTGTATGTAGTCACTAAACAGTTGCACCACTTTAGCGTCTACTAGTTTTTAGTCTATAACCATGCATTTTATTTACTTACCACCCACCTATTTTAACCAGGCACTAATAGATGGCACGATGAACATATTTCATGTAAAAATATGAATATGATTGAAAGCAACTTATGCTCAGTGCAAACACATTATTCAACAGAGAAGAAAAAGAAACAGTGCAACAAAATGTTGACATTTCAATGGATATCAACATTGTGATGAAAGTTGTGTTTCCTTGGATCTGAGATCTGAATGGTTGGTTGATTTTAGTTTAGGCTGTTAAAATCAATTCATGAAATTGTGTGAAACAGCTTTCCAACTTGCCTTCACGCATGGCTGTAAGCTCTAAAGGGTATTCAGGGAAAATAGGACATACTCTATTGATTATAACTTTGCCTACTTCAGAAACATGTGGTTTCCAGCTTGATCAGCTTCTAATCTCCTCTCATGCCTTTGGTTTTTAAGATGTTCTGTGAAAACCATAACAGTGTGTTTCTTGTACATTATCACCTCACATCAACTGTAGGTAAACTCCTGCCAAACTCTTTAAGGCCTCATGAGCTGCATGAATAGTATATCTGCTATTGTGACTATAGTGATTTCCGTTTGGAGAAGAGAGCTTCTTGCCAATTGAGTTCAGGTGAGTTCAGTTTAAATTGGTTGGTAGTTTAAAATGGCATTGAAATATTTTATATAAGATGTAATTTGAAGGCAAGTATATAGGCCATAGTGTACAGTAACTAGAACCATTTTCAAGTAAGACTAACATAGTAAAACTGAAATGGTGAGTAAATAAGGGGCTTAATCTCCATTTGAATGTGACCCCTTTCCTATTTCATCACACTGCCTAACAACTCACTATCAGCTCCAAAAAAAAGCACAAATGCTGTAAAACATGTGTATCCAAAACCTGGTATGTCAGCAGGAAATGAAAGCAGGAGGAAAATATATTTGCACGGGTGGGCTGTCAGAGAACTGTCGCTTTAGTTGTGTAAAAAGAATGGCCTCCTTCACTCAGACCAGAATATTTCATCTCAAAGTGCAGCAAGGATGTACATGGAATATTATCTGACAACACTGAGCTTAAAATAGCACAGAGAACACAAACAAACAGATGTGGCCTTCATGGGAAATTCTTTTATAGTTTGATTGAAAAATAGGTTTTAATACAGCCATTATTTCTTTGTAAACATCAATTTTTTTCATAATTTTTCTACACGGATATAAACACTAGAGGAAAGTATATATATATAAAATCTAAAAAGTTGAAAATTGAAGCACAGGGGAGAGTCCTAAATCTGTTCTGTATGGAAGTAAAAAGGAGAAAGAAAAAGGAAATTAAAAAAAAGTCATGGGGATCACTTAATCTCGATCAATTGCAACTTTATTGCTCATAACTATGACTTTATTGTGACTTTATATTTTGCATCTCACAATTTTGTATAATGGAATTTTATATCTCAAAATGTGACTATTTAGTACAAAATTTTACAAAACTTATCAAAATTAGATTAAACTAGTTTACATAGTTTTGCTATATTTGGCACCGCTGATTTTTTAAAAATTTCTTTTAACATGGTGCTAGCATATAAAAAAGTAGCATCAAAAGAAAAAGCACTGCATGGGTTTTCTTTCACTTCTAATAAATTCAAGTCAATTCAAGTTTCTCAATTCGACATTTTTATGAATTATATAAAGGGATCACATGTTATCTTGTCTTCATTTCAGTTTTGACAACTTGTCACTGTGTGACAACTTGACATAACAGATATTTGTAATGTTTCACATTACACATAATGTTTTAAAAGATATCAATGAATGTACAAAATGTGTGTTTAGTTCCCTGGTAGTGAAAACCTTTTGGCCTCTCATAATGCATTTACGATAACACCTGCCATTACTTTGCTGGCAAAGCTCTGGTAAAGCAATGAATAGTTCAGCTTAGCCAAGTATGGGCTGGTGTGGTCAAGCAGAACAGCATATTCAGAGACTAATGGGGATTTTAAAGAATTGCCTAAGGCACAGACAGGGTCGCTCTCCTCATTTCCTTTTACCAAGGTGGATATGTGTACAAAGATGGCATGTCTGTAATGTCACCTCTTTTTCTTAAGTGCCATTTGACATAAATAAAAAGTATGAAATACAAAGTATGAACATGATAAATAACTAAGGCTTAGCAATATTACAGAATCACTTGCAGCCTGATTAAAACCATTACTGTTCAATATTTAAGTACGCAAAATAATGATAATACTGGGAAGGGATGCTGAATCATTTTTTCATGGTTGACTTTCATTAATACTGACACGTGGGAAAGAACAGAAGAGCTTGCAAAGGTGAATCAATCATTTCTATATTCCTATTACAGGTGAGAAAATATTTCAACAGCATCTTATTTGTTCGGGGACATTCGTGGCCTATTGGAAACAGAGTCAGACTGTGGAAATCCCAAGGTTGGGGGTTCGATTCTCGATACCAGCCGGAAACTTCATAATATAACTTCTTTTTCACCATATCATATCATATACACAACAATCCTCGTGGAGAAACTTTTTGGCCCTTGGTTGAATTGTCCTAATTTTATGGGAACTAAATGTAAACAAAACATGAATTTGGTAATGTGTCGCCTATGAAAAATATTACTTGACTATATTTGTATGATAAATTATATAAATAGAAAAAAACAATAATTGTCATGAAAATCACAAGATGAGTTAACTACAGCAGTATGCTCTCACCTGTTTTTTTCTAGTATGTGTTTGTCATGGACTCTATCAACACACCATCCACACCAGGTACTACAACTTCACCCATCCGATCACAATCACCCGAATACTAATCAGCCTGTCAAGCATTATCACCAACTGCTTAAATGCCCACCATTCCAACAGGATCTTGTTCCGTCTTGTCAGTCTCGACTAGAGAGTGTAATTACCTGACTACTAACTTTGTGTCTTCGTCGCCTTCCTTCATCTTCTTCATCTATCTGGAGATACTGGTGCTCAACCTCTGTTTCACTACAGTGTTTTTTGCTATAGCATCAAACTAATCTTAAATATGAGCAATATTATTTACTGGCTATGAATCACCTTTAAGTAATATTGAATGTCTGCTTTATGGTAGCATAAATAATAGATGTCTGGTGTTTTTGAGTAGGTCATTGGAACATGCATAAAAGAATTTCAGAGGAAATAATAGTTTAGATTTGAAATAACTAATTGTTTTACTTATACAGCACTGGGATCTCTGAGACCCCAGACTTGAAGAGTGAAAAAAAATATGCATTTACCTGCAAATGAGCATAAAATATTCTACAGCCCAACCTGTCTCTTTCTAGCCTTATGATTAAAATGTGGTCTAAGCAAGCCCTGAGCAGCATTAGCTTTCACCAGATGTTGAACCCTAAGTACAAAATTCATTTGGGATGAGACTTTAGGCAAACTACAGCCTCGTTTTAATCTTGCATGAGTTCTGTACCTGCTGAAGAGTGACGAGACATTGCAAGCTGCATTGCATAAACTGTTGTGTAATGCCTCAAGAGGTTAAACCCTGCATGTCTTCTTTTTAAGGGCAAAGAGCTCTTCTTCTAAAGGTTTACAACTGCCTTTGTGCTTCCGCTAAAGCACATCTCACGTTCATCTCTGTCCATTACCCAGACTTTAGCAAAAATACTGAGTAATGGGCTTTTCAGACTTGAATTTGCATTCTTATTTCCATATGTATGAGTTCAGTAACACTGATAAGGCCATGCACATTGTAACAGGCAAATGTTGTCTATCTGAACATGACACTATGTCCACTAAAGTCCACTATACTCAACTGTTTAACATATCACACACATTTCTGTGACTGTACAAAGAGCATGAATATTTAATATATATATATTTTTTAAAATAAGTCTTTGGTTAATAATTGGTTGACATTTGCTGTAAATCTCTAGCATGCATCATTTCACAACTTGGTGCCACAATTCAATGTTGCTCTGGAAGAGAATTTCACAACCCTCTCATAAAATTACATTTGCAACATCCCATTTGCAATACTTTGCACTGCTTTTTGAATCCTTGCAAGTGGAATGTTGGCATTGAACTAAATGGAATTAGAATCATATTGAGCTGAAATTAAATGTTCATTAAGATTATTGTCCATTAAGATTAATAAAATGCAGACATTTCTCGAAAAAGTCATGCCAGCAGCTGCTTAAATATGATCAATAACTTGTGACAAACATGTGTTTTTCCATTATAATAATTCGTTACATTTATATAGCGCTTTTCTGGGTACTCAAAGCGCTTTACATATGGAAGGGGGAATCTCCTCATCCATAAGTTGATCTGAATAACAAGCCTTTAATTCATCAAAATAGTTTAATCAATTTCAACTTTTTATACACTTATGCAAGATTTAACTAAAGCAAGGTTTTAAAAAGAGTTGAAATTACTTCCAATGTAGCCAATTTAATTATACTTAAAAATTTAAGGCAGAAACTGATCTTAAAGGGTTAGTTTACCCAAAAATGATATTTTTGATCAAATACATTGGCTCAGTGAGGCCTCTATTGCCAGCAAGATAATTAACACTTTCAAATGCCCAGAAAAGTACTAAAACATCTTTAAAACAGTTCATATGAGTACAGTGGTTCAACCTTAATATTATGAATATCCACTTTATTCAACAATATCTAGTGATGGGTGATTTCCAAACACTGCGTAATGAAGCTTCAAATTTTTACAAAACTTTTGTTTCCAAATTAGTGGTTGGAGGCCTCACTGAGCCATTGGATTTTATCAAAAATATCTTAATTTATGTTCTGAAGATGAACGAAGGTCTTATGGGTGTGGAACGACATGAGGGTGTGTAACTAATGACAGAATTTTTATTTATGTGTCAGCAAACCCAAAAATAAAAAAGGCAAAATTGGGAAAAAAGTGTGGTTTGTGGAAAACAAACAAACAAGTAAATACAAAGATCTGAACAAAGTGCAGCAATTATTAAATTTCCCTTGAGTCTTTGTGCATCTGCCCCACTCAAATTTAAATTATAATCGCTTAAACCACTCTCACTCCACTGGTGGAGTTCTTCTTTCATCGATCACTGTTTCAGCCCAATTAGTATTAGAAGCCTTTTGCAAGGGCTTGCTATTAAAACAACCATTTCAAGACAGTTTCAACAAAGACAAACAAGAAGAAGGTATTCAGGAAGATCTCTCACCTCCAACGAACAAGGCATTTGTCTCCATGGATACATTTAATGGACCCTGAACAGGCACTGATTGTGTGCTGACTGAGAAACACTAATGCTAAAAAATTATTCACATCTGCACCTAATCATTTGCCTCTGCAGTACCACGGAAACACAACACTGAGGAAATGGAACTTTGCAAGAAAATATAACCATGAAACTTAGCAGTGATAACTGATATGGCTTAACCGATCAGATCACAGTGGGCGAGTCACATCATTCTGAATAAGATCCAGGTCCCATGCGTGTTCTTTTATCTGGCAGATAAGAGTAGAATAAAAGTTAAAACATACCTGGCTCCAGGTAGACAGAAAAATTTTCAATTGGACTACCCCACCTCTACAATGCCAAGTGAAGTGCATTGTGCTGGGAAGTGATTTTTCCGGATTAATCTAGCATATAAATGTGATCCACATGAATCATGTAAGGGATACACTTTTCCATTTCACTGTGCTACTTTTCAATTATTTTTTATGTAAACACACTGTTGTGTGCTTGGCCGTTTTGTTGGCGTCTCGCTTCTTTTGCAGCATCTCGCATTCTGTGTGAATGGCCACAAACCAAAACACTTTTTTGCGTTCAAAAATGTGAGACATTGGGTAGTAGAATAAAAAATATAAGGTCTAGACCCATTTATTAAAAGTTGAACTTCTTTTAAAAGTACCTTTTAGAAAATATTTCTTTTAATCAATTTTTTTCATGGGATTTTACTACGACAAATATATACTACACAATGCAGCTGCATAGGCTACTATTCAGTGGTGCATGAGGAGTTTGTCAGGGAGGCTGATACATAAATCAATTATTGGGTTTGATTTTTATATTTTCTGATAATAATGCTCTAATACACAGATGATAGTCTAGCCACCGATATCTTGCATAGTCTTGATATTTAATGTATTATAATCTCTCAAATCACCATCACAATTTGTCAGTATAGTCAAGCCTTTTAGCTACAAATAAATCTGACAACCACAAACTTGAGGAGTAGAACATGTGCTACAGTTTACTGTACATAGAATAGTGAAATTCCCCTCATCTAAAGTATTGTTACTGTCTACTGTAATTATACTGTATATGTAAGCAGAGTAAAAACCCTGTAAATGATTCTTTCAGCTCTCTCCATGGTTAGGATGCATTTTGTAAAGCACTATAACGGGGTTCAATGGAAGGAAGGAAGAAGACAGGGTCGGCGTGACTGGGACTCGGATTTTATTCACAATTCAAACAACACCAGACACAGTATCCACTGTATTATTATCAGTCAGTCTCTAAACAGCAAATTAAAAGTCCAGCAGTCGATCCTGCTTCCACGTTCTGTGTCCGAGTTCCCAGTCCGTCTCTCTCCACCTGTTCCCTCTCGCGAATGGCTTTTTATTCCGTCTCTCCATGCCAATTACTGCAACGATACACAGGTGTTTGTCATCAGCACGTGACTCACTTATAGACTTCTCCTCTCCCGACCCTCTCTCCGCTGCAGCCTTCGCTGAACCACCCCCCCTCACCACAAGCACATAATCACATGTGCTCCTATTTATATTATCCTGAGATTCTGATTGGTGTGTCATCAGTTTTGCTAATAGTCGCGTTTCCACCATAGGAACTTTCCCCAGGACTTAGGGACATTGGGGTGGTACTCAATGTGTTTTGACTGCAGGGACCATGGCCTAAATGAAGTTTCGGGTAAAAAAATTCCCTCTCAGAAAGTCCCTGCTCACAAGGTTGTACTTTTTCAATGTTCAGGAACTTTCGGTAGTGGTACTTAGGCGCTGTACATGCTGATTGGTTGAGTTCATGCAGCATTTTGGTTGGTTGACTCCACGCAGCATTTTATTTGAACCACCGTTTTTAAAAATCTGTTGTGGTGCATGCAGTAAGAGTTGTTTGCTATTTGAATCAAAAAAAAATATGACAGTGTGGTTCAGGCTTTATTAAAATTATATCCGGAGGATGAAATCCAGCAGGAACTGGAAAGTTCTATATCACTAGACTAATTTGCTAATCTTCGCAGTACTTTAGACCGAGGTGGAAGTGCAACAGGTATAAGTATGAATCCTCATTCAATTCTCATTCATTACACACAAACACATAATATAATTAAGCTTTTGTGTAGAGTTTTGCAGAAATCACTAAGAAAATTGGAATGTGTGAAAACAGGTGAAATGTGTTTTGAGAAATGTCTTTGTTTTAAGAACTGAATGAATGGTTTAGGAAATTGTGCCAAATGAATCAGTTGTAGTGTGTTAGCAATCAAGAAAACTGTAATAACCAATAATATCAATAATTTAAAAGTGGCCAATAAGCTCATGTGATCTTTACTACCAGAAAACATGTCCAGTTCATATAATCTGGTCTAGATTTAATAGCGGATTCATTTATTGAGACCTCAATACACCATTAGACTTCTGTCTCATTGAGCCCTTTATTAGCATGCAATTCCCTCATTTTTTACCTCAGCAGGAGTGAGTCATTGTTCCCTACTCCTGTTCCTATCTCTCTCTATCAACAATTCTACAAATCTTTTGGGAAGTTATTACAAAATACCTGTTTAAATACATAACTGGAGGAAAATAAACATGATTGTTTTCTCTGTAATTAAATTAGCATTTTTGCTGCCATCACATTTTTATGGTGATTTTTACACAATATTGGATCAGGAATGTTGAGCTGATTTGTTATCTTCGTTTCTCATTTACTTCATCTGGATCACAGCATGTGCTCTTGCCATTCAAAGATAGGTGGATATGCCTGAGGCTCAAGCAATTCTCACAAGTGACTCATAGCAGCTGTAATTATTCTTCTTTCTGTCATGACAGGAATGGATCACCACTCTAACAAATTACACAACAAAATAAACTGCACTTCAGCGACAGTTTTTTTTAATGCTCACTCTAATTTACTTCAGTATTAATTGGAAGTTAATTTGCCTGTTTTTGCAATGAAATAATAACAAGAGTCAGTATTTTACAAAATCTCTGATCACTTTAAAGTCTTTCCAATCCATTTAAATAACCAATTATTATAGTAATGGAACACAGAAAACACATCTTGTGTTTAGAAATGTGTTTAGAGTTGCTGTTTTTAAATGAGTGAATGTTGTAGTAAAATTCCATAAGAGAAGCTCTCTGCCCATACAAATAACATCTGAAAGAGAGTCAACATGAATAACGAACCTCCCATAATGTGTTCATGATCTCGGCAACATCATGAGAGGTAATGATAACCGAGGCTTTGAAGTGAATGAGCTCTTCTTCCATTATTTTTCCATTACAGAAAATTATACATACTTCAAGTGGATTGCACCTTTATCAAACTAAGCATGGCTGACTGGGGCAAAGATGAATGAGAATGTAACATAATTTAGTAAATGACTCTTAAAGTGAGCTTTTGCTCTGACAATGAGAAATGTACTGTATAAATGCTCTCATGGTTAAGATTACCGCCACATTAAGGCCAAAGCTTTTTAGTTCCAGTATAAAAACCAGCCACTTCAAAAATAAGAGATTTATAAGAAATGGGCAATAGTGAGGCAATGACAGTTCATTTCCTATGTAAATTCTTAGATAACATGTCCCCTAAAGATGGATCATCCAATGGGAGTTAAAAAAAAAAAAAAATCTTGTTTAATATACAGAGAATAAATCACATATGAATTGCACCAACTGTATATTTGCACATGCTGGTTGTTTAGCACCTGGTTCACTAAATAATAATGCAAATCACTATTTTAGGCCATTTACCACCTGCTTAAGATGGATTGTGGGTGATTGGTGAATAAGACAAAGGTTTTTGCACTGAAATATCCCGCAACTCTTCAATAAATTTACACAATAATTTGCAGAAAGTGGTGAAACCCTGCAAGACATGGCACTTTTTCCTCCGCATACTTGATGTGTTTCCTCTTGAGAGAACGTTTCGCTGAGAGACTGTGCACTGTCACAATCAAACGATTTCTATTTACCTCTGCATTTTAAATGTAGCTGTGAGAATTGATCTCCATATATATGGTACATAACCCATGTAAAACATTCAGAATTGGATCGCATTATCCCATTCAGACGTGCTGTGAAGAAACTCTTCATCTGTGCCCTTCCACTGTTGATTTACGTGCATGTATGATTTCGTGCTATTGCTATGGGAAGGTTGCTGTTTTATAAATCACACCAGTATGGCGCTTCCAAAAGTTTTATTGATTACAAGGGCTAAATATAATAAAACGACAAGCTTATCAAGTATGCTTGTTTTGAACACTGAATGTGTATATATATATTTGGCTGAACTTAATTCAGTTGGAATATTGAATTTTCATAATATTTTATTTAAACTCCTGATCTCAATTATCTTGTGTAGTGGAAACCTAAATGAATTCAGATAACCTCAATAAAATACATCAGAGGAAATCAAATTAATCTTTATCAGTGTGCTGCAATTAATATTTGCATGCTAAATATGCTGCATTTATTAACTATATGTTATTTGCAACAGAAACTCTTTTAAACTCCAAATTAAAAGAATATTAAACAGTAACACATAATGCCTTTTTTGTCTTGTTTAAAAACATAGAAAATAAGACTTAATGGAAAAAGTACCCTGCCCTAGTGAAAAAGAAGTTTGATTAATTGTATTTCATTTGTACTTTAAATTTTAAAAGTATAATTTTAAAAAAAAATTATATTAAATGAAATAAAAGTGTAAAAAGAAAAGTGTACTTAAAGAGGGTGCACTTTCATGTTTTAAACACACTTGATTTAATTTATCAAAATTAAAATCATTGTTTTAGTAATCTTTTGTCAAGCTTTAAAAAAGTACTTATTTTTATGTGTTGATTAACATACTAAGGGAGAAGTACTTGATTATTACTTGATGTTACTTAAAGTTAATATATTTTAAATGTACTAAACTGCATGCAAATTATATTTATCAATATTAAATACATAACATAATAGTTTGTATAGAAATTACATTAAAATATATTTTAGTTTATCTTAAATGCTTGTCGGTACATTCAACAGTACACTTTAACCATATTGCAAAGACAATAGAAGTAATAATGAAATTACATATACAGATAATTTATGTGGGTCAAAAAGTAATTAAGTTCAACTAACTGCAGTTAATAATTTATACAATAAATAATTTTAATTTCATCGTAACTTTAAGTGTCGTAAATCATTGCATTCAGTTCACAGTCACACTTAAGTATATTCTTTTAAAGTATATATTTCAATAATAAGTAGTCTTTTTTTTAAGTATGCTAAAGTTTATTTCTTTTTCACAAGGGCAGTTAATGTCAATGACAACTATTCATGTTGTCCCAATATAAATAGATTATAAAACTACTTGACATTGGTTTGCACATAATGAAATGCTGTGACCAAATGTTTGTTGCGTTGTTGCAACTCATTTTATTTAAGTAAATTGAGCAAGAAGCAAAAATATTTTTGTGTAAGTGACTGTAATGTGTGAAACATCATTAAATCTCACTGACTTCCTCTTCCTCCTTTGCCCATTATAGATGAGGAACACATACTCATTTTCGCAGAGGCTTTTCAGTGACCTTTATCAAAGCTACAGCTGAGAGTCTGAAGACATATGTTAAATACAGCAGTTTTCACAGCTCAGTCCTGACTCTGCTGACCTTTTAATAAGAATATATTTGAAAACCCTCCAGCACTCATTTCTAAATGGTTTGTTCATCCATATTTGACAATAGCTTTGACTAGGAAATACTGCCCTTGTTCGTATGTATGATTAGGTCCTTAAAATAACCTCAAATTAACCCAGATGTGAGGTTGTCTGACAGACAGTGCTCTGTGTTCCTAGGCTGTCAAAGTAATGTTCAGAGCCATACCTCTCATTCACAGCTGATAAATTACCATGCCTCTGTTTGAAGTATAAAGGCATCAAAAGCAATCTGGGTGATTAAATTGCAAAGCTTAGAGGATGTGAAACACACACACAAAAACGCCTGAATGCAGATGATGTGATCCAGAGCAATATCTGTAATTCACACTGGCACCATGCATCTGTTTCTGTTATTTCCCACCAGGAGTGCATAGACAATCAGCAGCTGGTTGGAATTTGAACATAAAGCAAACATTAGGTGGATTTTGCTGATAAAGCAGATTTTCAGATACTTTTTCTTGTCCAACCGTTCCACAGAAACTGTGGTAAGAACACTGTCATTAAGAACTGTATTTCCAATAGTGGTTTCGTTATGAAAAGAATGTTGCCACATTTGCACTGAATAACAATGAAATTTATTCACATTTATTTATTTTCTAGTCATATTCTCTCATACAGAAATGTGTTTCCATTTTGATAACTTCGTGGAAGCCTATTGAGACCTCTGCAAGAGCTAACATCATAAGCAGATGCTAAATGTGGATCACCGGGTTCTTTGGGTTTTTATAGCCATCCGCTTTGCATAACATTAAACATACAGCCTAATTATATTTGCATGGAGTAAGATTGGGGCAGTGCAAAAGGCATCCTTAAGATGTTGGAAGGCTTTTGTAGCAGATGGATCCCAGGATAGAGACCTGCGTAACATGCTGGTGGTAGTCCGCCACAGTCCAGGAGTAGATTAAGATGTTGTAAATGTACGTGATGACAAAATAATGGAAGTACTCCCGTAGCACCTTCATGAAGCCCTGAAATATGGAGGGTGAGTTCGACAGGCCATATGGCATAACAAGATATTTATAGTGCCCCACAGGAGTGATTATTGCCGTCTTCCATTTGCCACCCTCACGTTGATGAGGATGAGATTGTAGGTGCTATGCAGGTCCAACTTGGAGAAAATGCAGGTACCTCCCAGGTGTTCCTGGACTAATGGGACCAGGGGAAGAGGATGTTGATACTTTATCTGGGAGTTCAAATCTCGATAATCAATATATGGCCTCAATCCTCCATCCTTTTTTGCTACAAAGAAGAAGCTGGATGTGGCAGGGGAAGTCAATGATTGGATGAAGCCCTGAGCAAGCATTTCCTCAATATACTCCTCACATGACCAAAGTATAAATTCCTCTATTTGGTAGGTCAATGGTGCAGTCCCATGGCCAGTGTGGTGGACGTTTTGTGGCAAGCTCCTTGCCAAAGACATCCTGGAATGCCCGACATTCATGGGAAATGAATGAATGTAGAGTCAAGTCAAGTCACCTTTATTTATATAGTGCTTTTTACAATGCAAATTGTGGCAAAGCAGCTTTACATTAATAATTGGCAAATAATAGAGTTCACAGTGATGGATGTTTGTGTCAATGGAGAGATAACTGAAGCTGGCACGTTATGAATGAAGGTCTAAAAGCTCCCGTCACTCCATTGTATAAGGTCTCCATTGGCCCAGGAGATGATGGGTTGATGTTGTTCCATCCATGGGCATCCCAGGATGCCCTCTGCAGTAGAATCCTCTTGCATCATGAACGATATCGTCGCAATATGGAGACGTCCATTTTATAGAGTGATGGTCGTAGTGCAGTGGGTGATGATACCGCTGCCCAGCGGTTTTCCCAGAATGGTATTGATGTTTAGTGGGTCCGAGCAAGAGATTTTTCTAAGGTGGAAACGTTTGAGGCAGTGGTTTGAGATGAAGTTGCCCATGGAGCCAGAATCGAAGAGGGCCTCCATTGAAACAGAGTAACAAGTTGTATTGAGTGTGATCTTGGTACGATTCAGGTGAGAAATAATCCACTTGCATTACTGGGTGGGTGGGGTGGGGGGGTTGTACTGCACACTCCGACATGAGATGTCCATCAGCTCCACAATAGAGACATGGATGCTGATTAATGCATCTTTGGCATTCCAGACGAGTGAGTTCACCAACATGCATGGGTGGCAGGTGCCGGAGGGTTAGCAGCAGATGTTGTGGCTGGAGAATGCAGCGGGACAGTGTTCAGTTCAACAGCAGTGAGACGTTGAGCAAACCGTACGGAACTCTCCAGTCCAACACTATTATCGTTGATGGCCATTTGAGCATGAACGTATGGTGATAATCCTTGACGATACACAGTGAGTAAAGCAGTTTCATTCCAGTCGCACACTGTAGTGAGGCTCCTAAATCGCCGGGCATAATCAGCTATAGAGGAGCGTCCTTGATGGAGGTTGTAAAGTTGATCGTGTACAGTTGATTGGCAGCTTGACCAAACACTTCCTTAATGTGAGCAGTGAATGTGTCCAGTGAGTGCGTAACAGGAGCATCCGATTCCCATAAGGTTCTTGCCCACTGTAGAGCTCTGCCAGACAGAAGACAGATGATAGACAATTTTGGATCTTTCTGTTGGAAGTCGCTCAGAGAATACAGTTCAAAGGGGCTTTATTGCCAGGAACTCAGAATCAGTAACAGGTAAGTCACTTAACTTGAATGTAATTCTAGTACAGGTGATTAGCTGGTTAAGCGAGCCACATGAGAAGCTGAAAATATAAACGCAGTCCAAGAAGGTGCGTAATCAGATAGCAACACAATGTATCATTGACGAGACCAGACAGTGACCGCTAGTAAAATTCTGGTTTATATGGAGTCCATGATAATTGCTTGCAGGTGTGTGCGATTAGAATTCCGGTGATTGAGATCATGTGGGTGGAGTGATGGGATCTGGTGTTGTGGAGCTGATTCTGTGTCAATAAGTGCAATTGTCATAACAATTTTATGGGACATCGTAACTCTTGCATGTGTGTAAAACATACATACAAGATATATATAACTCACCCAAAACATTTCATTTGTGCTTTAAAACCTAGTTATTGTGTCAGTAAATTGGCCAGTGTTACCAAAATGAAAAAGGTTTTATTATTATTATTATTATTATTATTAATTATTATTATTATTATTGTCATCTTATGAGCTGTAATGGTCAAGATTTTGTTTATTTGTTTTTCAGGATGTCAGTCAATGCTAGAAATGTTTGTTGTTGTTTTTGACACTGACGGTCAGTTTAAATTTTTCAGCAGGTAAAATATTTCTGGGAAAAGTCAATACTATAGTACACAGAAACAGAATATGCACATTTGTATGTATACAAAATATTATAATTATTGAAGCAATGTGTTGCACATAAACAGAAAACATTCTTCGTCAAAGATATTTATGGAATATACACGTATGTTAGTTGTGAAGAGACAACTGAGATGCCAACCAGATGACAATTTGAATTTCTGAGAATGATATCATCGATTTTGATGTTCATTTAGTTATTGAGCAAATTATAGATGATTGTATTTTGGCACACATTTTACAAAAAATTTACAAAAAAAAAATCCAATGTGAACAAGAAACTAATTGTTCAGGCATCTGTATGTATTGCTTTGAGAATAAAATCTATTTCGAGAATTCAGAACCAAAGCTATTAAGAAAAACTGTAATATTCTATATTTTGTCTGAAAAGAAATTCTATAATATTTTGTCTTAAAAGAAAAAAGTTACAAGTGAAATTAGGCTGGACAATAGTGTATTGTACTACAGTTAATATATAATTATATATATTATAAAATATAAAATTATATTTATAATATATTATAATAATTATAATATAATTATATATTATAAATATAAAACCAAAGGTAGAAATAGTACCTTATAGAAGTAGCACAGAAAATGTGAATTTTTTTTTTTTCGGTAGTATTTAAGAAGTATGGCAAACAGTTTGATAGGATTTAAGACCAGTTTGCTTGAGAACTCAGTCTCAAACTCATAGTGCATAAACTAAGAATTTCTTTCCACTGGCAGAATCAGGACTAATATACCAGCTAATGTACTCTGATGAGGGATTGGAAACAAGACAATAATTATAACTGTAATGCTGAATGGGACTTGCATGGGGAGAGGACGACAAAAATAGTTCTGATGAAAAATCAATGTGCTTGTTTTGATGAAAAAGCTTTCTATTCTGATTAGTAATGGTAAGCTGCCTGACAAATGGGGGATTTGTCAATATTACTGTTATCACAATGGTTATAGCTTCAAATATAAATCAGCAAATAGCATTTTGAAGTTTCACAGGTCAGATGTAATGCTTCATACTGGCAAAAAAATTCTTGATGAAGTAGTGGTAAAATAATATGATATGCTGAATGTCTCATTTGCACCCTCCACAGGAAGATGTCCAGATACTGTTAACAGTTTCTCTGTTTCAAAGTCTCTGTGGACACTAATCTATCTTTTCTTTTAGACTATGGCTGCATGCAATATGGTTGGTCTTTGCTGCTTGATAACTCCAGGTAACGAGCTGTCTAATAGAGAAGTCACAGTCTGCTTATCTTCCAGCTGCAACACTCTCTTTTAATGAGCTTTACCTAATTTCCTGCTTTTTTATGCGCTCTCCCATTTAGCCACTGCAAGCCCTTTCACACACTCTATTTCCTGTTCAGCTCCATTTCCAGACAACATTAGAGCTAATTCTAGCATCATTTCTCCCTGGAAGAGAGAAGTTTAAATGATAATGGATAATGTGGTCATTTTGCTGGCAATTACTATCTCAAATTGATATAATAAGTTGTGTGCTAAAGATACAGGAAAAACTTTGAGTTGTTGAGTTGCCTTGGATGTGACACCTGGACCTTCTGCTCAGGATTGTAACAGTCACAATGGACTCACACTGGTCGTCTGCTGAAGTGAGAGCTTTTATTCATCTGTAGCATTCCCTCATACAGCATGAATAGCCTTAATTCTCCATTCGCTCAAAAAGAAAATTATTCCATGGAATGAATAGCAAAAAGGCACACGTGTGGCAAAAAGCACTGTGTGTAGTTGAGTGGGTGATTTCTTATTAAAATGTCCATATTTTTTGGTGTTCATTTGAAAACTCATAACACACATAACAGTTAAAGATTAGAGTAGTTGTTTAACTAGATAAAAACAGTTCGTCAAGACAAACTTTGATGTTGGCTTGAGAAAGCCTGGGCAGAAAGGTTGAAATTAGCATAAAAAACTTGAAGTTTGAAGGTTAAGACCATGCAGTCTTACAGAATGTTTGTGAGGGCTAGACATTTTTCGATATCGCACCATGCAAAAACTCATTCAAGGAGGTATAAAACATGGCCGCCATGCATCATTCATTTAGGTTTGTGCTGAGGAGCTGAGACAGTGTCTCAACCCTTTTAGTGGCAGTTCAAAGTTTTGGCAGGAGGGACACAACATCTCCATTCCCTCCATCAGGGAACAAGGGTTACAATAGTAACAGAGAAGTTCCCTTTCTGTCAGTTACTTTCGAGGTTGTGTCGAAATACAAACAATAGGGGTCCCTATACTAAATGCCACAACAAATGAGCTGCGTCACAAGCTTCAGCTGCACACATGCTAACAAACTTAGCATGCCAATAACAAGTGCACTGTGACCCGCTCACAATTTCCAAAGTCCACAGGGCATGACCTCTAGTCTTTCTTCATCTAGGAGACTAGAAGGTCACTTAAACTGTGGATAGCCTTTTCTGCTAATTAACTTTGAATAAACCATTTTACAGCTGAGGAGTCCTATTTATTAATGTTGGGAAGTGTTCTCCTTCTCTGTTGAGGAAAGAACACAATGGAGACCACTTCCCACCCAACAGGGAGGTCTACATGTGGAAAATACATCCTATGGACTAACCAATGGTAGTACAGAAATCTATGTGGAGTGCTCCACCTAATGGGGGAGAAACTACCAACCTTAGTGACTGATGACGGAACGTAGCCCCGGAAGACACAGGGTTCATCGGGAAACCGAACAGAGGGAGAACACACATATGAGACCACTGTTAGGGAGTCACTACATATGGAGCACTAACCCAAATACAAGGGCTCACCTGAAAACAGACATACCACAGGTAATGGGTTGGTGATGAGTTCCTCCTCCAATCCTGTGCTAATTGATGGAAAAAGGTGGTCGATGGTTCACCAACCATGGGGAACTTTACTTGGACCCAAAAAGCATACGTTTCACCTTGAGAGAGGCGAAAGATGCTGGTATGCAAGCACCACACCCTATCAGTCATCTGAGTACCCCAAACTCAGGATTAAACTGGTTCCATGGAAAGATTATAGAATCTCGCAATGATGTTGGCAAGCTCGCAGCCCTGCAAATGTCTGCTAATGAGGCACTGTAGGCTAGAGACGAAGAGGCTGTGTTGCCCCTAACAGAGTGAGCCCTCACTGCCAGGAGGCACTGTAAACCATGAGCCAGTGAGCCAGGAGAGCAGCATCCTCAATCCATTTGGCCATTCTTTCCTTGGAGACAGTCTTCCCCTTCTGCTGTCCTTCAAAGTAAACAAAGAGCTGATCCAATCTTCTAAAACTCTTTGTGCAATCCAGGTAAATATGCATTGGGCACAACAGAGATAGGGCTGGGTCTCCCTCATCAGGAGGGATCACTTGCAAGGTTACCACCTCATCCCTGAAAGGGGTAGTGGTAACCTTGTGCATGTAGCCAGGCTGGGGTCTCGGGACAATGTGAGAGTCTTTTAGAAACAAGTGAAAATTCACACTTCTCTATTCCATTTTGGATACCACAGCTAAACCTACTAGCCTAATATAAAAGTAAAACATTATTGTGGCAAACAGGATGAGGCCGAGGGCCGTGAGAATGGGGCTGGACAAGTGACACGAGTGTTAATGAGCGTCAGCTGCTTGCCGAAATGGTCTCTAGTTTCTCGTGGAGGAGCTCTGGAAGTGTAAAAGGAGGAGTGACGACCGTGAAGGACAAGAGAGGACCCAGGGGCCTCATGTACAAAGACTTGCGTTGAACTCATTCAAAAACATTGCGTACGGACAAAGCTGTAAATGTGCGTATGCACAAAAAAAAATCAGATGTATGAATCTCTGTGTACACAGGATACCACGTATATTCTCTTTGTACATCCCAATTAACGTAAAATTGAGCAGTCTCCTACCTTAATTAAATAAATTTTAATATGGCAATGAGTCCACTTTGGCAAAAGCAAGCAGCAAGATATGAAACTTAATGCAAAGTGAATTAGAGGTGCTACTATCGGAGGTAGAAATGAGAAAGAATATTTTATTTGGAACTCTGTCCTCCAGAATTAATAACCAAAGAAAAAAAAAGAGTGGGAGTGTTTGGCTGATGCCGTCAATGTTTAGGGATCTGAAAATCGAACTGTAAATGACCTTAAAAAAAAAGAAGGTCTAATATAAAGGCGGAAGTTAAGAGGAGAACTGTTGTGCACCGACAAAGTGTGGGCAGAACAGGCAGTGATACATGGGCAGTGATTTGTTTCAAATCATATAGTAACCTCGTTGAGCGGCCTCTAGCCTGTCCATGCCAAGCGAAGCCTCAGTCAGGGAATACCACAGAGGACAATGGAAGGATTCTTTTGAGGCGACAGATCTACGTGTGCCTGGCCAAATGGGGCAAGGGTGGCCTCTGTGACTTTGGTAAAGGACCAAGGAGTCAGCAACAACCCGAAGGGAAGGATCTTGTCCTGATATGCCCCTTGAAGACCCTTCGAAGGCAACCATAGAAATTGCCTGTGCCCTGCAAGGATTGAGACATGAAAGTTCAGGTTTATCTCTGAGAACCAATTCTGGGATCTCACACATTACCATGTATTTGAGATTAGAGGTCTTCATGGGTCCACTTGGATCCAAAAACTGGAGGTCTGACCTGAAACCCAAGCGGGTTCGGGTCCAAAACTTTGAGTGCTTTGGACATGGGTCAGGTTTGGTATTACTGGCCTCGGATCTCGGGTAATTTAAAACAAATGTACTTTTTCTAAATGGACCTGAGAAGATCCAAATTCTTTTAAACTATGTTGGGCATTTTAAAAAAAAATATTTAATAGCAATTTGTACTAACAACTTGAATTTTTAGAGAGTCCTGAGTGTCTGCGGGGCTGCAAGCTGTGTATGCATCAGTGTCATTTATGTTCGAGCCTGTAAATGGCCCGATTCAGAACTCTAAGATCCAGAATCGGTCTGAGCAATAAAGTAAGGACCGTAAAACCCTTTCCTCGTCTCGACTAGAGGGACAGGCTCTATCTGTCTAGTTCTTTGCTAGAAGGACTGCGATCTCTGCTCGCAAAGACAGTATCTCTGCTCTCTACTGTATGCTCGCCCCACCCTCTACTGGAGTCTTTCGGTACTGCATCATAACAGACTACAAGAACCAACGACATATTAACCATGAAATAACAATAATAACAATATTCTCTGGTTAGTTGGGTAGTTAATGGTAGTTATACCCATTACATAATATCGTGCAATGTATATGCCAAAATGAGTTTTGGCGTGGATATGATACCCACTGTATGCCATACGAACCCTACACCACTAATCCTACACAAAAGTACCAAGCGTATTTTATGCATGCCATAAAGTGTGTATCATATGCATGGCAAAAATTATTTTGGCATACACATTGCATGTGTTTACATATGCGTACTATTAGGTGTGTTCGACATCGGCTGCGGCTGGATGCAACCCATCAAGCGAAAGTAAGCAGACTTTCTGCTTCCCATATTATGTTCGTGCAGCATTTGCATACTTTATCACAGCTGAAGTGAAATAAATGCAATACCTGACTAATACACTGATGTTTCAGAGACATTTTCATTACTTTATGTACTGCTTACAGCTTCTGTTTTTACACGAATAAAGTTCAACATATGCATATATTATTTAAATGCAAATGTAGTGGAGTCTATGTTTTTATCAGTTTTATTTCGATGAAACATGACACAATACAACATCGCGACTGCATGAAAAGAGCGTTAACTGTTATAAAAATATATATGACAACAGCTGTGTTGTCATCAGAGCTCGTGCAGCTGCTCTTGAGAAACTGTGCTGGCTGACTCAGCTGGCTGCTCTCGAATCGCTTAATTTGAAGCCGTACGTCACATGGTGTCGGCGCTGTCTCAAGTCAGACAAAATTTCTTACCGGCATGCACTGCTTCAAGTCAGCCACCGATCGGTCTGTGCAGCGCTGAATGATGTCAAACAAGCCTATTGATACGCATTCTCATGTGATCGAGTAGCTTAGATAGATAGATAGATAGATAGATAGATAGATAGATAGATAGATAGATAGAGTCAGATATATAGATAGATATATAGATAGATATAGTCAGATAGATAGATAGATAGATATAGTCAGATAGATAGATAGATATAGTCAGATAGATAGATTAGATATAGTCAGATAGATATAGTCAGATAGATAGATTAGATATAGTCAGATAGATAGATAGATAGATAGATAGATAGATAGATAGATAGATAGATAGATAGATAGATAGATACTTCAATCTTGTGTGCTGTTTTAAAACACCATAAAGCAATTAAATTTAAATATATGTTTTTATAAGATTACCACATTAAACCAGGATGCAAAATATTGCAGTTTCCTGGGAATTGGTAATGGGATTTTTGTCTACTTTTATGTTGTTTTTCTTAGAAATGATTTGAACAGCTGCAGCTCTGACATCATAAAAATATCATTACATGTGTGAGGCTGGATTCAGCACTGTCTTTTATGTAATGACCTCACTGCTCTGAGCTGTCACAATAACAACCACACAAGCAACTCTCAATTCAAAGAACTGGAATAACATCAACACTAAAATGAAACATATTCAAGTAAAACAGCAGGTGATGAAATTTACTGAATATAACTCTTAAAAAGGTATTGTTTGAAAATAGATCAGTTAGACAGAGAAAATATGTAGTAAAACATGTCCTGCTTATTTTATAGGAATGTATGAACGTGGGCTTATGTGCCCCTCAGGTGCCTTTTCACTGGTAAAGAAAACACACAAATTAGGAAATAGGGAAAATAGAGAGGTTCTATGGGTATACATCAGTGGGCTGTGCTTTCTCATCATACCACCTTTGATATGAGACCTAATCATGCATTAAAGATGAGGTGGAAGGTGTAATTATTAATTGAACAGCTCAAGTCCAGGTTTGTCTCCTCTTTGGAAGAGTAATTCGAAGTGATGAGTTTGTGGTGTAGAGGATCTCTGCTCCTGTCTTTCATATGACATAATTCTCCATCACTGCTTCAACTGACACTAACCGAAACTGCATGTGACTCTAGACAGAACATGTATAACTGTAGGCCTACATGTATTTCGATGTAAAGCTCAGCCTATTGAAAAAATAACAACAACAAAAAAAGCAAGTATTTTTCTGGCATAATATCTATTGAAGAGTTTAATTTTTAATTTTTGACATTTTTAAACCTATCCATCGACACATTTTATATAAACTTTATAATGCTGGTGTAATATTTATGCCAGGTACAATTCAAAGAGCATGCACAGATCTTCTCTTTTATATGCAGTGTATCGGTCATACAGTCTAGCTGAAGGTTGCCATATCAATTTTAGTATTTTTAATGGAAATCCATGCAGACGTATATTTCCAGTTGCTAGGAAGAGCAGCAATTTATGTAATAGATTGCATGGGATTTTGCAGACCATGCAGAGACGTAATATTTACTGTTAATATTATAAAGGTTTCCTCCTCCCAGTTTCTCATCATTTTACTCTTGACTGTGATATCTCTGAAATAGCAGAGCTGTGCTAGCATATATTTCCATTGTAATATAGAATCATGCCACACTGCTGGTGCTTGAGTTTTTTAAGGTAATGCTGGTGATAGATGAGGCCTATGAACTTTTCTTCCATTTTGTAAAACTTAATTTTTTTTTCAAAAATAAAATATTTAGTACAAACTATTACTATGTGTAAGGTAAAATTATATTTTTGTTTAAAATATATGTAATTAGTGGAATGAATTGGTGAAATGAATAAAGGCCTTGAAAAGGTGAACGTTAAGGCTGTACATCGGCAAGAAGAGTGTTTTTTTTTTTTGCTTGTAGTATAGCACTGCCCACTGGTCGTACTCTGCCATTGCAGATGTTCAATAAAATAAAATAATAAAATAAAATAAAATAAAATAAAACAAAACAAAACAAAATAAAATAAAATAAAATAAAATAAAATAAAATAAAACAAAATGTATCTTATTAGAAACTGTGCTTGTTAGTGCACAGTGTAGCAGAGGCCTCCTTTATGTAACACAGAGCTGTGGTTTTTGCATGACTACTCTTTTCCGAACACTTTAAAGGAGAACATTTCGAGATGTGTTCATAAATTGCACAAATATAGCCATCATTATTCCCTGTGCTGGTTTTTTCTAGCCACAGGGCTTCTTTTAGGCATATAATTTGCAGGCATAGAGCTTTCGTCTGCTGTTACAGACTGTGTGGTGAGAACATAAACGTATTTGCAAATGCTATAAATAATGCATTTTTATGCCATTTTATATGTAAAGTATAATACTCTACTTGTCTCTGCTCTCAACTATTTTACAAGCTAGCACACAATTTATATTAAGATGAGTGTCTTTATTGTAATACATATAGCCTAATTATTTAGAAAATATAACTTTTTAGAAAAAGATTTATTTTATTATGACATATATAAAGTGTAAAATGTAGTACATACGATGGTTAAACCAATGTACTGACATCTTATATCTGAACCACTGAGCCACATGTTTACAAGTTTGGTGATACCAAAAAATGTATGGTAACACTTTACAATAAGGTTCATTAGTTAACATCTACATACAGCATGTATTAATTCAACATTTACTAATACATATTAAAATCAAGAGTTGTATTTGTTAACATTAATGCACTGTGAACTAACATGAACAAACTATGAATGAACAGCTGTATTTTTTTATTAACTAACGTTAACCGTGTATTGCCCTTCTTCATGTTAGTTAATACAAATGAACCTTATTGTAAAGTGTAATATCATGTTTATGTCATTATGTCTATTAACAATTTTTACGTTCACACAATGACCTCGTTTATAGTCCTCTATCCATATATAAAGTATTATTCATCTGAGCAGTATTGTCATGTTATCCCCTGTAAGTTCCATGAAGCACCTTGTTTTTCCATAGGAAATAATGTACAGACAACTTTTTGTCTCACACGCGCTTCCGTTCATCTGCGTTCGAAGGACGTTTGAGGGGTTGCCATCGGTGACGCGTCCCTACGCAACCAGACCCCGCCCTAGTTCTTGCATCTCCTCTGTGATTGGAGCATTTAATCCAGGCCTTCGAAAACTCGCAAAACGATTAGTGGAATCAGCTGTCAATCTCCCACAAAAATCTATTTACAGTAGGTTGTGAGCGGATCAAGTGTATCCGTTCAGATTAAAGCTGGATCTCCCTGTAACTAAAAGCTTTTTCGAGCTGGATTTCGTGTAATTAACAGATATTTTGTACTATATTTATTAGTTATTCCTCGGTGGAACGTTTTAATTCGTCTCTTTTCATCTGCTGAAGCGGAGGATCCAGGAAAAAGATGTCTTCGGACGAAGACAGAGCGAAGGAGATTCTGAAGGGGTTTAAACTGTATCCTTAAGTGATGATGGGACAGATTAGCCTGCTAGCTGCAAACCTAAAACTCACACAACTTTACATCATAGCTAGCTATCTTATTTCGGTCGTAAATCTGTTTAGGCAATTTATCTAACGGTTTTGAAACCATGACTCTTAATATTAATGATGTTGGTTACATTTAGCAAACTGGAAGGTGAACTAGTTACGTATTATGCCGTGCTTTTTAGTTATAATGTGCAACAATTGCCTGCTTTCAATTTAAACTATCTCCATCTATAAACCCAAATGCTTTTCTTTATATCAAACAAACTACAGGCTATGTTTGGGTCTGTGGTATCAGACTGTCAGTTGACAGTTCATTTAGGATGTACTATCACTTCTAAACACCCGATCAAGTGTTTAAACTGTTTATGAAACTTTAGGCATTGTAGTACAGAATGACAGCAGTTTGTTTGCTATGTAATGTGTGAATAGGTAAATCTGTGTCATTTCTCTAATCCAGATTATGTCTGCATTATTCTGTCACTTGTATGATTATGCTTGTTTTTGTTCGTGTGCATTCCTGGGTTATTGAGTTACTGAGATATGAATTTTAACTTCCTAGTGCAGCTATAATGCAATTAATCATATGAACATTTCAAAGCAGTTTCACATTTATTTGAGTTTATTAGAATCAGTAACTAATCGGGATGCTGTTCTTTGCTTTAGATGGAATTTGGTTAATGTTCACATGAGCTTCGGGATACTATGAGACTGACAGGCACCTGATTCTTGGGATCAGGTGCATTAGCCAGGTGAAATCTCCTCACACAGTTTGTGCTTGCCATCACGATTACATAACATTGGCTACTGTTTCTATAATAGGCTCTGTAAATCTGACAAGAATAATCACACTAGTACCAGAACGTTCTGATGGCATGAAAATGGTCTTAGAAATGGCCGTGTCTGGAATACTTGGACTGCTCCCATCAGACACTGTTTTTCTAATATATCCTCAAGTAGACATGGGTCTGCCCTGTGTGACCTTCTTTGGGAATGCAAGGGTGTGTCTTACAGGCTGGTAATTCTTAAATCCTTGATTTGAAAGGACAGGGATTTGCTGCCTTATGCTCCTCACATCCAACTGTGTTCTGCATGAGGCAAAGCTCTTGAAAATGATGGTAGATGAGACCAAAACTTATGTGAACGTGCATCTTTTGATGAAAGGTGTGGTAAATGAGCAAAAGTGGGAATATTTTGAACTTGCCCTACTGTTGAAAAGTTTGGGGTCAAAAAGATTTATAAAGAAATAAATGCTTTTATTCCCTAAAGACACATTAAATTGACAAATGACAAGTGACAGTTGAGACATTTACAATGCTACGTGTATTTCATATAATTGTTTTGGACTTTCTATTCATCAAAGAATCTGGAAAAAAATGTATCTCTGTTTCCACAAAAAATATTGAGCAGAAAGACAGTTGCTTACTTTGCAAAAAGTCAGCATATAGAATGATTTCTGAAGCATTATGTGAAACTGAAGACTGCTGAATGTTCAGCTTTGCCATCACAGGAATAAATTACATTTTAAACTATGTTAAAATAAAAAATAAAAACAGTTAGTTTAGATTGTAATAACATTTCATAATATTAGTATTTTTACTATATTTTTGATCAAATAATTGCAGCCTTGGTGAGCATAACAGACTTCTCTCTAAAACATTGACCCCAAACTTTTGAATGGTAGTGTATGTATGGATAAGGCATTCAGATATTGTTTTATGTAAAATATTGAAACTTTATATTGAACATGGGCTGGTATGCCATAGATATAATTGCCTATTGACCTTTAATTTAGGATAATGTCTTTTATTGGTCCTGCATTTAAGTTCTGAGCTCAGCTGATTTCACAGAATATGTGTCATCTTAGTATAGCACAGCTCTTTTTAGCCGTGTGAATCTGGTACAATGTAGTTACGCAGCGCAGACCAATTTTCAAAGGCTGTTTCAAAGATTCATGCAATTTTACCAGCAGTCTTCATCATATCTGCCTTGTGTTTTTTTAACCCAGTGTGCCCCAGAGGTGACTACCATGTGCAAAGCACCTTCCCTTGAGTAGCTACAAAAAAACACTGACTTAAATAATGAAAAAGATTGACATTGTATTGTGTGCCAAATTATGTAACAATGAATGCTCTGCCGCAGAAGCAAAAGAATTGAGCAAGTGTATAGACTTTTGAAGGAGCGTGTATTTTGTGTAGCCTACCCACCATGTCTTTCAAGACTGGTTTTATGTTAGTGTGCCTTAGTTTATTTGGTAAGGCTTTAGTACTAAGACAGCTTCCACTGCCATCATTTTTATGGCAAAATGTGATGTGTTTGATTTGCTGGTGTGTTCTAGATATATATGAGTGATGTATGTATGTATACGGAGTTATCATAGCTCTTTTGCACCAGTAACAACAGATTAGAAATGGCATTGGCACCGAGGGGACTAATTACCTCGACAGTGACAGTGTTTGTGAGTAAAAGGGTGTCTCCCCTGCGAATCTCTCGGTGTGCTCAGCAGGTTAGATCCCACAGACATCTGTCACCAATAATCTCAAATGCATTGGCCTGGTTCATCAGATACAGAGCCTAGCACTTAAGTCAATAGTTACTCATTTTTAGAGATGCCAGCTTTAGTTGTTGGCATTGAAATTCACAAGATACAGCACATAAAATTAGTTTGGAAGATGAGACTCACTGACCGTTCATAAGTCTGGAGTTCGGCAAAATGATGTTTAAGCACAACATAGGTCTAAATCAGTGGAAATGTTTTGACTTCAAGGCCCCCCATTGTCCACAACAATATTTAAACACAACCCCCAACCCCCCCCGCCCAAAAAAAAAGCTTTTTATAGAAAGGTGTATATTCATTTTAAAAATAACCACATGAAAGAAATATCTTGATTTGTTTTAGCTTAAGCCTTTTTTTATCTTATTTTAAATCATTTTAAGTCATCTTAGGGCCCCCTTGGAAGTTTGTTGAGGCCCCCTGGTTGAGAAATGATGTTTAAGCAAATAGTAAATATCTCAAACTTTGTTATTTTTGTAGTCCAAACATAGTGCATAAAGATATGGGATGTGTTCGGTCAAATTACCGTTCTGTTTGTTTCTTTTGTAAAGGAAAAATATATTATCTCAGGTCTGGACTGAAAAAGATTCCTGGGTCATGCTTCTGGTATTTTAATACCTTAGATTTGTTCCATATAAAACTGAGTCTCCATAAGAAACATATAATAAATATAAGAATATAAAAATATAATTATACAAATTATAATTAATTATTATGAATATAAAATAGTATATTGATATAATTAATATAGTAATACATACTACAAATGATATAATTAATATAAATATTATATATTTATATAATTAAAAAAAGTAAGACTGCAGTATTACTAATATTGTACATTGTTTTATAATAAAGAAACACTTTATTTTACAGTGTTCGTGTTATATAAGTTGTATGTATTTACTATAGTAACAATAGTGAATTGTACATAATTACATGCAACTAACCAAACCTATTCCTAACCATATAGTAAATGCATGTTGTTAATTAATATTACTCAGTACCTAAATGTATAATTATACTGTAACACATTTTTTTTTTATGATAAGCCCTTTTCATTCCAACAGGAACAGATTTGGATTTTGGATTTATGTGCCGCTATTAATGCTTGAAAGATAGATTAGGATTAGTGATACATGTAGCACACTTGTGCAGCCCTGACACAGATCTCATGGGGTTTGGTAACTAGGGCCTGTGCTGTGCACCTGTAATGACATATGCAGCCTCGTGTGAGTGTGCTCCATCAGCTGAAAGACTCATACAGGTGGTCTGAAGATGAAAAGGTCAGATGTCATTGACAAAGAGCACAGGACATTGTCACAAACTATTGTTTAGCAGACAGATCAGGCAGTTTTTAGACCTCAAGTGTGGTCTGCTTCAGTTAGCTCTTATCTTATTTGCTGGACTTGTTTGTGATATATTACTAAATGCTTGCTATATGTAATGATCAAATACCATTGAATTTAGTTCACTCATCACTTTCACAAACCCGTAATACCCACTTTCCTCCATGGAACACAAAAATAACTTTAGCAGAATGCTTATATGTGAAGATGCTCCTTTCCATCCAATGATTTGGTAGTCATGGCTGTTGAATAAGATATTCTGTGAATTAAAATTAAAACTTAAAGGTTGTTCCTCACACAAACCTACCATATGGCTTTAGAGGAGTTTTTAAATAATATAGTGCAAGTGTCTTATAGACTGCTTTTATGGTGATGTTTTGTTTTTATGCATGCTTTTTGAAGTTTGACGGTAACTGAACATTCTACTAAACATCTTTTGTTGAAAGAAAGTCATACAGGTTTGAAATGACATGAGGTACATCATGACACAATCTTCATTTTGTCTGATTATTGATTTAGTCAAGTGTCATCATGTGAATTTCTTCCTGTGAAATGTCAATTTTTAAAAATGTTGGCTTTAAAATCAGAAGACCTTTTTTCATTGTTAGTCTGTTCAGCACAAAGATTTTATATAGAAAGACAATGCACTCAAATTACTATGAATGGGTCGAAAGTACAACATGTTATATGGCAGAATAAAACCCGCATTCTAAATAAAAAAAGAGCCAATGGCTGATTGGTATAGTCATCGCATCAGCAGCTGCCGTTAGAAGCTCTGCACATGCTCATTGGCTGGTTAAGCCTGAAAAAGAAGCTTTTTTAATGCCATTTTAAAGTAAGAAATCATACTTATGAGACAGTTGTCGTCAGATTTCATTAGTGACATTTAATCGTAAATCTGATGAACAGCTTTGGAAAATTTGATGTTTCACCATTCAAAGAGATAGCAGCTGCACTCGCATGACTGAAATAGCTTCCATGAGGGGCGTTTCAAAGATGGCCACCAAGTGAAATGCCTTGTCTTAAAGGGACTTTGGTTCAGCATGCCTTAACTTGTCTTCAGAAACTGGATGAATCTTAGAGATGCAGAGACAGGGAAAGTTCTTTGGCAGGGAACTGAAGACCTCTCCCTTCCTGGGGTAGAGCATGAAGGTTTGTGGTTCTCACCATTACCTTGCATTAAAGATTTCAACTATTGACTAGATTGGGCTATGCCAATTCTTCTCTTATGTCCACTACTTCACTGCTCTTTTTAGTGATGTCAAAGATCAGTTTTCACTTCTGAATGTGTTGCAGAATATGCCATGTCTGCTAACTAACAGATTTGATTTTGTTTTCCAGCTCGAGTTCCTAAGAAGATCCTGAAATGTAAAGCAGTTTCCAGAGAGCTTAATTTCTCTTCAGTAGAAAAACTGGAAAAATTCCGACTGGAGCAAAAAGTTTTCTTTAAAGGCCAGTGCCTAGAAGGTTGTTCTGATTCTTTCTTGCACATTGCACTTTCGTAAATAGAAATGATTGTAAATGCAAAATTAGAGCAAAATGTCTCATATCTAAAGATACCTACTGTACACAGAGTCTTCTCAAGCAAGGAGCTCCATATAAATGACATTATTCATTATCCATTAATAAAAAGGACATAATCCAATTTAACAGTGTCTCCAGTGAAACTCTGTTAAAATGGAATGTCATGTGACTGTAATGTTAAAAAAAAACTTAATTTCATTTTATTTTGGATGAAGTAATCACTGAATAATAACCATACATTCCCCATCTTACCTACAGAGCCTTTAAATTATATATATCATTTGACTATATTCCACTCATTAGCACCTTTCACACAGCAATTCTGGTAAATTAATGTAAAAGTACCTGAACAACTTTGTTTCCGGTAAATACACAAATGTGCTCTTCACACTAGCAAAACCGTGCCATCTTTTTACCAGCAAGATAAACCGTTCAAACATCAAAGCCAAAATACCAGCCAATCATCAGAAATTACTCTTAATGCTTTAGTTCACCCAAAAATGGAAATTATCCCATGATTTACTCACCCTCATACCATCCTAAGTGTAAATAACTATCTTCTTTCAAACGAATACAATCGGAGAGATATATTTAAGCTTTATTATGGTAGTGAATGGGTGGTGTGACTTTAAAACTCAAAAAAATACATCCATCCATCATGAAAAATAATAAAGGCGTTCTGAAGTGAAGCGATTGGTTTTTGTAAGAAAAATATCTGTATGTAAACTTTATTAACTATAATATATAGCTTCTGCCACATGGCCATATGCATTGATTTGCAGGGGAAGAGTAACCTCTGAGCAAAACAAAACACCAACAAAACAACTTTTTAAAGTTTTAAATATGGTATTTTAAATATTTTTCTTCCAAAAACTCATCGCTTCGCTTCAGAAGACCTTTATTTATCCCCTGGAGCCATATGGATTATTTTTTGATTATTTTTTGGGGGGCTTCAAAATCACACCCCCCATTCACTACCATAATAAAGCTTGGAAGAGAGAAGATATTTTTAAATGTATCTCTGATTGTGTTAGTCTGAAAGAAGATAGTCATATACACCTAGGACGGCTTGAGGGTGAGTAAATCATGGGATGATTTTCATTTTTGGGTGAACTAAAGCTTTAAACACCGAGTCATTTTCTTCATCTACCTGAAAGAGAAGGGCTATTTAGTTTCATATTTTAGTTACTTTTTTTTTTTTTACTTCTGAGTGACAGATGTAAGGATATGATCACACTGAATGCAGTTTTGCTCTTAAAAACACAAGACACATAATAGCTACTATAGTACAATAGTAACTGCAGAGCCACAATGCTGATGAATGGAAAAGAAGGCAGGGTCTTGAGCGTGAGCTACAGCGCAATGGCCAGCTGTTCGTCTAATGAATATTTCCATAGAAAAACATGTAAACAGCTCCAACAGAGCTTTATGATTGGCCCAAAGCAACCTTCTTACGTTTGTGCGTTCTGATCTCATACGAGCTCATACCAGTAATCTTTGTTCTTTTTTCACGCATAGCATAGCATCACACCATTCATTTACAAGCAATGTTACAACTTCTCATACTGGTAAATTGCCAGAACTGATTTACCTGTATTTTTGAAGAGGTCCTGTTCACACATGATCTCTTAATGGTTGTTTACCAGTAATTTACCAGTAAAGATTGTATGTGTGAAAGAAGCTATTGTTATCATGTGACCTTCATATGAGTGTCAATAGTAGCCATTTTAAGTCATAGTCTGGTTGGATTTAGATTTAGTGTAATCCAAATCAGACATTTACATATATACTAGCCCTAAGATTCTTCAGTAACCTGAACATTTATATTTTAAATGTTCTATATAGAGGTTTCTTTTGTACCCAAAATTATTTTCAAAGAATTTAAGCATTCACCACTAATTCATGAAGCAATTGTCAGGCATTAAGTTTCATCTATGCTTGTCTTCTTGGTTTTGTGGAATTATTCTGATATTAATAGTAACACAACTACAGTAAGGTTACATTGGTAACATTCATTAACTATAATAGTTAACATGAACTAACAATGAACAATACTTCTACAGCATGAACAAACAATAAACAACTATTTTTTTCCTAACTAACATTAACAAAGACTAATAAATGCTTTAAAAACACATTGTTCGTTGTTAGTTCAATGTTAGCTAATGTATTAACTAATGTTAACAAACTGGCCTTTTTATAAAGTTCTACCTATATTATATTAAATATGAATTTCCATTTTTTAATTCTAGACTTTACTTGTCAGATTACCTTATGTAATTTCTAAATCTTTTTCATTTTGGCTCAGGAATTTGTATGCTCAAGCACTTTTGAGATATGTTAAACTATACAACTGGACAAATGAATTGATGAGATTTTTGAAAGTTTGTTTGTGAAAATGTTTTTCCACTTCTTGGGCTGCTACGTTTGAAGTGCGTAAAGATCATTTACAGCACAAAATGCTTACACGTGTACCTTTTTGTGTTCTTTTCAGAATGGTTTTTCGAGTTTGGCTTTGTGATTCCTAATTCTACGAACACATGGCAGTCTTTGATAGAAGCTGCACCAGAGTCACAGATGATGCCTGCAAATGTCTTAACGTAAGAGTTTCCATAAAAAACATTTTATGATAGTTGATATATTAGATATTCATGATTACTCATGGATTAATCATGGGTCATATTTCTTCTCTTGCAGTGGTAATGTTGTTATAGAGACCAAGTTTTATGATGACGACCTTCATGTCAGCACGTCCCGGGTACGACTCTTCTACGTCTGAGAAATGGAACCTTTATTTATTTTATTTTTTTTTTCTACTCTCAGTCCAGAGGATGGACCCATCACTACAAGTTTCAATATACAGAGGAGACACTCCACATACTGAGTACTTCTTCTGAGGCGCTGTGACAACAGCATTAAAAGGGAACATTTTAGAGAAACCCCAGTTTCAAGACAAACGATTACACCAGTTTTATGGCAGATAAGGACTTGTACATAAGAGCTATCATGCTCATGACAACCTGGGTTTGTAAATTACCTGTTTGTATATTTTTCTTCTTCTGTAATTCAATCCTGCAATGTACACTGCATCCTTATCAGCTGTTTTTAAAAGGTTTTCTCCCAGTCTGTGTGGTCATTCATGGTCTCATTGTTTTGTTTTGTTTTTTTAGTTAAACTGTAAGATAGTCTGTGCTTTAAAATAAATGATGTAATTATGGATTAAAATATTGATATTGATGCTTTCTCTCTCACATTTCTCCCTCAACAAAGTATTTCTTACAATTGTTATTTGTGGCCATTTTTTATGTCACATTTGTACACATATTTGTTTCATGTCCCACAATATATATATGTTTTGTCTACATATACAGGAATATGGCAGATTTAACATAAAATAAGTTAAAAAATTATAAAAACAGAATTACTTCAAAATTTTTAAAACATCTAGTATATTTTGCTCTGTACATGGATCCAACTAATGGATTGCTCCGAATAAATTAGTTTTAACAGAAGAGAACATATTTATTAACGGTTGTCAAAATGTTACATCAAGTTTGTTTTAGTTTAATACATATAACCCTGGAATTAGCCTATAATTTATTTTCTAAAGAGTGGCTGTCCATTATGTAGAAATGTCCAAAACACTGAAATAACCATAAGTACTACATTACCCAGAATTATTTCCGGTCTGAGCGGAAGTTGTTCGTGACGACCTTGGGTAGCTCTCGCAAGCATGGCGAATAAAGAGCCTAACGTGAGTATACTGCCTTAATTCTTTAAAAAAAAAATATATATATATATTTATAAAATAATGATTTTAGAGACAATAGGTAATGCAAAGCCCAACTTTGTAGACATTGTCATATTTAGTTGGTTACAGAAATGTGAACAGAACGAGAGTGTTGCACGTACAGTACTTGACTGTTCTGCTCTCACACATTAAAGCACATCTTAACATTAAACCTGCTGTTGGCTTAACTAAAATGAGACCGTATAACTAGCTCTCGAAGTATTAATTCAAATATTAATGTTTACTGTTTCTCAAACAGTGATGCTGAAATCCTCTATTGATGCCGGCTGCTCTAATTGAATGTTGGGCATTTTTCTTTTGGTCTGCAGTTGACATGATACAAACGGTTGTTTGTGAAAGAATTTCAACTGATTGTGATTCTCTATGTAAGGTTGCCAAATATTTTATTACAGTACCTGCTCATAGTCATTTTCCAGACATTAGTTTAATATTGTAACGTTAATTAAACTGGAAAATTCTGGATATGATTAATTATACCCATTAAGTGTCTAAGGATGGCGCTGTCGTCTCATTTAACCAGTTGGGAAAGAACTCAACAGCTTATATCCCCCCCCCCCCCCCCCCGCCCAATTTTTTTTAAATAAATAAATAAAAAATTGTCAATTACTCAACCTTGTGGCTTTCCAAACCAGTAAGATTTTCGTTCTTCTTTTAAACACAAAATATATTTTAAATGTAATCTGAGAGAATTCTTTCCCTCCATTGACTGTCCATGCTGGTGCCACTTTGTGACTACAAAAAGTTCATACATATATCATAAAACTAATCCATATGAATCAAGCGATTTAGTCCAAATTTTCTAAAGAGACTGATCGCATTATGTGATAAACAGGTTGAATTTATTCTTTTATTCACGAAAATGGACCCCATTGGTTCTCGCACGTCAGGCGAGCTTCGGTTTACCATATCTGATGTGTTCTTTGATTAAAAGTGGCAGTTGCATGGACTGTCAGTGGAAGGACAGAATTCTCTCAGATTTCATTAAAGTATATTTGTATTTCGAAGATGATCGAAAGTCTTACAGGTCTGGAATGACATATCGGTGAGTAAATGACATAATTTATAAGTGAAATAACCCTTTAAAGATTTTACAATGAATGTAACAGTCATGTACTTTCCAATAAAAATGAATGTTTTGTTGTTGTTATTGTGTTGTTGTTGTTGTTGCTGTTTTATACTCTGACAGAGGTTCATCCAGCACCTGAGAGATCTCACTGGACGCTTGTCTTCTGGCTCAAGGGGTGTTGGACTCGGACTGAAGTTATTAATTGGAGCAGGTGCACTTGCTTATGGAGTCAAAGAAGCAACATATACAGGTACATCCAGTATTACATTAGAAAACATCTTAGAAAGTTCATTTCTAGTGCTGTGCATTTATGCACTGCCATCAATAAGAAATTAATCATTTTATTCAGCAGGGACACATTAAATTGATCAAAAGTGACAGTGAGGACAGTGTTACAAAAAAATATGTATTTCAAATAAATGCTGTTCTTTTGAACTTTCTATTCATCAAAGTATCCTAAAAGGAAATGTCACGTTTTATACAACAATATTAAGCTACACAACTGGTTTTAACAATGAAAATAATAAATCCAAATGCATAATTTCTGAATGATCATGTGAGACGGAAGACTGGAGTAATGGCTGCTGAAACTTCAGCTTTGCCGTCAAAAGGAATAAATGACATTATAAACTATATTAAAAATATAAAACAGTTATTTTAAATTGTAATAATATATACTATATATAATATATACTATATACTAATAATTTAAAAAAATATATATTACAAAATCTTACTGACCCCAAACTTTTGAATGGTTTTGTATGTGTGTAAATATGTACTTTCAAGATAATATTCAAATTAGAGGATTGGTGATGTCTCTTGTCTTTAGTGGAGGGTGGTCAGCGAGCAATTGTCTTTAATAGAATTGGAGGGATGCAGATGGACACAGTCCTTGCTGAGGGTCTCCACTTCAGGTCATCTTTTTAATGTTTTTTTTTAAGATAACCCCATGTTTAATCTTTCCATAACGAAAAAAGGAAAGTTGTTACTAAAATTTTTTTTTTTTTTAACTACATTCTTTTTATAGGATACCATGGTTTCAGTATCCAATCATATACGATATTAGAGCCAAACCAAGAAAAATATCATCTTTAACAGGAAGCAAAGGTAATTTTTTGAATTTTATTTAATTTTGAATACTTCCATTTTAAACATAGTCATAATTTGTTCACCTTATTGATTATAGTTTATTTAAATATGGCAGCCCAATCCGAAAGTCTTGAGTCGTTCTGTTTTTTCACATGGAGGTTTAATGTTGTTTGTAATGTGGACAGACCTGCAGATGGTGAACATTGCGTTGCGTGTGCTGTCCCGACCGGTGGCTTCCAACCTTCCCGTCTTGTACCAGCAACTAGGCAAGGATTATGATGAGCGTGTGCTGCCGTCCATTGTAAATGAAGTTCTGAAGAGTGTGGTAGCCAAATTCAATGCCTCCCAACTAATTACACAAAGAGCCCAGGTTGGTATTCTCTCACAATCTGGCTTCCAGAAATTAGTTGTGAACCCACCAGGATGTATATATAAAAGAAGGGAATATCCAGATCTCTATACAGTCTAAAAATTATTATATTTTTTATCTTTCTTCGCCATTGATTGCATGCAGGTTTCTCTCCTTATCCGACGGGAACTCTTTGAACGTGCTAAAGACTTCAACATTATTCTTGACGATGTGGCCGTCACAGAGTTGAGCTTCAGCAGGGAGTACACGGCAGCTGTGGAGGCTAAGCAAGTTGGTAGGTAAAATTCTGCTCTTGAGTGCTGTAGTACAAAATATGTGTGCATAGTTACTGTAATACAAAAATATGGTCTTTCAGCTCAGCAGGAGGCTCAAAGAGCTCAGTTCTTTGTGGAGAAAGCAAAACAAGATCAGAGGCAGAAGATCATTCAAGCTGAAGGAGAGGCCCAGGCAGCCAAAATGGTACGAGCTTCTGATCTAAAAATATTTATTTTTGTCAAAGGTCGTGGGTATCATATTATATTATTGATGTTATTACTATTATTATTTGGAATAATATTAAGGTTACTCTTTTTTTATTTTAATGTGTCCTTGTTACAGTGTAATTATATATTTAAGGACTGAGTAACGGCCTGGTTTCACAGACAGGGTTTAGATTAAGCCAGGATTAGCTCTTAGTTCAATTAGGACGTTTAAGTAGCTTTTCTAAATATGCCTTAGAAAAAAATATTACTAGTGTGCATCTTGAGACAAAACGATGGTACTGACATATTTTAAGATATGCCTCTGGAAGCTTTCAGTTAAAACGGCTCAAACATGCATTTTAGCCTGAGACTAAATTAATGCCTTGTCTGTGAAACTGGGGGAATGTCGATTAACTACATGTACTTACTATAGGCTTAGGATTAGGTTTTGGTATAGGGTTAGTTTCATGTAGTTATGCATAATTTATAGTTATCACTTTAGTAGTTACATGTAACGTGTAACAAGGACACTGAAATAAAGTATTACCTAGTATTATATAATATAAATATTCTAAATGTGTCTTTTGTGAAAAATGAGAAATGTATTTTAGTTTGTGGTCTGATCTGATTCACAGTTAGGGGAGGCTGTCACAAAGAATCCTGGATACCTTAAACTCAGAAGAATCAGGGCAGCGCAGAACATTGCCAAAACGGTACAGCGTTATTATTCCCTTTTTTCCACAGGCATTCCATTGTGGCATTTTGCTTATTCATAATTTTAATGAGTTTTCCTGATGTAAACAGTTCTCTTTGGAAAAAGGTGCGTTTTTCACCCATGTAGATAAATATTTGATGTTCATGAGCAGTTCTGCCAAGGTTCGGCTGGTCTTGGATGGCTTTTTTGTTCAAGTTCCTTTTGGAAAAAGCTGAATGTTTGGATGTCCTTTTTTAAAGCCCTAACCAGATGAAAGTTGTTTTCCAGGTGGCAGCTTCACAGAACAAGGTGTACCTGAGCTCAGACAGTCTGGTTCTGAATCTACAGGACGACAATTTTGACAAGTAAGAACTGTACAGCTCTATGCCTTACACATCTATTCTTCCTCTATGTATACAAAATACATCAATATGTGTTTACATAATATATCAAAATACATTGTGTTTGCACTTTGCACAATTAATTCCATTTTGTAAAAGTAATTGATGTTGACAAAATCTTTTTGCTTTGCAGATTGTCACTCGGAAAGAAGTAACCCGTTCAAATAGCACTCTCGTTCTAACCGTCAGAGGTTCTATTACAAGAAGCCGTATGTGTTTCTTTCGAGATGGCTTTTTCTGATTGGGTCACAAATGGATATGTCATTCCGGGGAAGACTCATTAAATATCTAATGGTGCTGTCCTGGTCCGTCAGTTAAATTTGACTCCACGGTTTGCTGATGATCAAAACACTGCAGATTTGTGTTAATGAATGAAGGCAGGAATGTACAACTGTACCAGATCATTTAATTCTTTTCAACATTGATTGTTGCAGCAGGAAACAAGCATCTTTAAATGATACAATAGATGAACTCAAGGTTGGTTGAAAATAAAATCCATCCATTCTTTTAAGAATGATTTATGTCTGTCCTGAAAAGTAATGCATACAGTTGTATATGTGACACAAAATGACGGCTAATAAAAACGTTCATATGTTATATAAGTTTCTTTTTTTTAAGGTGAAACATGCATTTTTGACAGTTGCCTTAATCATTAGATTTACCCTGGGATATTTTAATCCTAAAAAACAATTTATTTTCTTTCTATTTTCATTTTAGAAAGCATCAATCCATCACTTGCTTCTGGTAACTCTAGCAGTCCTTAATCTGCCTCTCTGCTTACCCTTTTAACTGCCTCGTTCCTCCCCCAAATCTAAGTAAAGTAAGGCTTGTTTGGCTCTTCTATTGGCTCTTGTCTATTTGCATTCTTTGAAAGGCACCAATGAACAGATGCTGAGCTTTTTGTCAGAATGCATAAGCTAAATGCATTCTATTTTTGATGAGGAAAAGAGTTGCATAATAAATTCTTGCTTGATCTCCTAGCAAGTTTTTTTTCTGCAAATAGATGAATATGATTGTCTTGTTTTAAGTATATTGGCCAGTAAGCCGATTAATCAGCTGATATTTGACTGTACTGAAAATATCAGTATTGGCAACCCTGGCTTTTTGACTGTTTAACTGAGGTGTAAGCTTCCTTTGTGTCAGTTCCAAAATGTACAAATACCCTTGTCAAGTGAAAAGACATTTGAAATATTTGAATACTTTAATTTCAGCATAATTTTTAATACAGTATTCTCATCTTGTACATGTGCTGCATTGACACAGTGCACAACATTAAGAAGAGATGAGGGGAAAAATGGGATGAATTTTGTGGACACAATTTTAGGCATGTCTGAGTGAAGGTCATGCACGAACAAATTTTTTTGTGATTGTTTATTAAGAACAGTTTAAAAAAACATTTTTTTTGGATTAGGATGTCATTTTTGTTGTCTACACAAAAGATTCTTTTCAAAAATAATGTTGGCTTCACAGTTGCTGGGTCTGTTACAGCTGAAATGTTCAGGTGGCTCAGTCTTGTCAAGTAGCTCATCTAAATCACACTGAATTCAAAACAACTAAATTCAAACCTAATTGAGCTAAAGTGACATACATTATACACATTTTTAAATATATATATATAAGGTAAATTGTACAAATTATAAAACTATAATTAGTACATTAAATTTTATTTAATTTTTTTTCAGAACTTGTTCTGAATAAATAGAAAACAATATATAGAAAGTCATACAGTGGCCAGATGGGACTTGTCTCTACGATATTGAATATGATGGTGTGTATAATGATTTTGAAGTGAAGTGATGATGAAGAGCCTAAAATAGGGTTCCAGGTGTTCAGAGGGTCTGTATGATTTCTCCAGAAGAATGTAATACAGAACTGTGTGGTGCATGGGGGGATACACATGATATATTTTTATAGTTTTGTTGAATACAATTTTTTTATTTTATGTGTGTGTGTGAACATTTAAGACCTTTTTTCAGGGGGTGCATATGTCCATGTAATCTAAGACAATGTTCGAGACAATTGGACAGATTTGAACCTGAACTGAGCCTGAACTTTGTGCGTTTGAGCTCTGAGCAATAATATTTAAACTGGAGAAAAGTCTGTAAAAATAGAGCACAATGTACTGTATATTTTTTTACAGGTGTTTTACCTGTATTTTGAGTTCCCCATTGTGTTGTGTGTTTTAGGGTTAACGGATATTTACATAAAATTTGCCTACTGGATCATGTCCTGGCAGAAAATTACCATTTTCTGTTTTTATTTTTAACAGTGTATCTTTATTAATTAATATATCCTGTATGTGTGTAACGTATTGATTTATCACATATAATCATATAATTTATCATATAAATTATATCATATATATATCATATAATAAACTGGTCATATAATTAGAATATCATCAAAAAGTTGATTTATTTCACTAATTCCATTCAAAAAGTGAAACTTTTATATTATGTTCCTTCATTACACACAGACTGATATATTTCAAATGTTTATTTCCGACAACTAAGGAAAATCCCAAATTCAGTATCTCAGAAATGAATCAATATAATATACAAGTTTGACATTTTGAATGGAATTAGTGAAATAAATCAACTTTTTGATGATTTTCTAATTATATGACCAGCACCTGCATATATATACTGCATATATATATATATATATATATATATATATATATATATATATATAATTTCACCAATCTGCCAGTTCACTAAGTGCCAACATCACCCCAAATAAACCAAACACTGCTCTTCTGTCTAAAAGATGATTTGTTTAGGAAATAAGTTATTAATTATATTTGTTTAATTTCTTACACAATTTAACCTGAGCTCAGAGTAAGATTTTTGCAAGTAAACATAAGCAGATCAGCAGAACTGAGAAGTCGCTGACTGCCTGCATGTTTCAGTGGATAATCAGGGGTTGTGTTAAAGCTCTTATATGACTCTGTGTTGTCTCAGTATAATTAGATCATATTAAGCCCTTTGTGTACGTGTGAATATGGAACTCTAGCTTATTGGTGTCAGACTTGCTAAAGGGCTCCACTAGGTGGCACTCAACACCTAATACTGCCCTACATGGCAATTACAGTCAGCTTCTGAGATTGTCTGCTAAATAAAACTACAAACGTTTGAGTTTGGGGCTCAAGCCAAGTCTGTTCCTGTAGTTTTCATAAGGTACAGCTGGGTTAAGCGTGACGCCGGACGTGTGTGGCCTCAGGCTTTAAAGCATGAATTCATGCTTAATGGGCTCCTATACAATGTCCCTCTTTAAAGTGAAAAGCTCTGTTGAAGGAGAGGGGGTTTGTGCCACATGCTCATTCATGAAGGTGGGCTGTAGGTCAGGCGTCTGTGAGCGAACACTGCTGAAAAAACATAAACACGGCCATCCCCAAAGCTCCAGTTGTGGATGACCAACAACAGCCATGATTTGATCAAAGACTTCTGAGAGAAAATTATTTATTTATACATTTTGAAATTCAGTTTAAGTGGTTCAAGTTTGCAAGGATGCATTTATACATACATACCAACCTTTTGTGTTTTTATAAAGCTTTAAAGGGATAGTTCGCCCAAAAATGAATTTTTAATGAATTCAAATTATTGTCATTTCAAACCTGTAAGACTTTCGGTCTTCTTCGGAACACAAATGAAGATCTTTTTAATGAAATCTGAGAGCTTTCTGTCACTCCATTGACAGTCTATGCAACTACCACTTTCAAGCCCCAGAAAGATAGTAAAGACATCATTACAGTAATCCATGTGACTCCAGTGGTTTAACCTCAGTTTTATTAAATGACGTGACGTGAGTGCTTTGTTTGTGCAAATAACATAATTTACCACTTTATTTATAATTTTTTAAATCTCCAACGTGTGTTTAAGACTGTGATCCACTCCACTGGACAAGAACTGAATAAGCTTAATGTTAATTGTGGGAATGTGCTGGCTGCGGTGGAGCATTTTTTAACATGGCTTGCTTGCACCCTCCCTTCCTTACATACACACACACACAGCAAAAAGACGGCAAGCCAATTGCTCAGTTGGTGTGTCTCCATGGCAACACTGACCTCATGCTGTGACAGGCAATCTGGGCTGGTTGCTATGGTGAGTCGTTGTGACATCAAACCAGAGCCCCAGTTGCCATGGCACCACACCTACTGTCTCAGCAGCTATTTCTGTGTGATGTCTGGAGCCAACAGGCAATGGAGTTACAATGTCCCATTTTCATTCGTGATACTTGTTCCTTTGTTCCGCTGTTATTTGATGTGATGTTTATGCAATTTCATACGATTCTGCCTTTGGCTCTGTGATGTCGAGCTCTATCCATTATCTTTTCATCGTAAACTACAGTAGCTTTTGAATGATTTTCTTAACTATCCCTATGTGCACAGAGTAAGGTTACCTATTACTCACCTTTACAAAATCCTTCTGACGAGGAAGTTCATTTAATGAGATTGATGTGTTTGAGTAAATCTTGGCTTTCAAGGACAAATGAAGAATTATGAGCCGCATATTTAATCTAAAGATGGCGCTCTGGGTCAACTAATTCCCATGATCTCCTGCGGAGCATCTGTATGAAGGCATCAATGCAATTTGCATACTTCTTACTAATAATTGCACTGGCATCACACCACAAATTGAATTATGAGGATATTATAAACCAGAACTGGAAGTTAATAGCACACCTTACTAGGTTTGAAGTTGCGTATGTGTGCTTCCTGTTTCTCTACGAGAGATCGTATGTGCTGCCCATGCTTGTTCGGTGTCTTGTGGTTCATTTACAGTGTGTGTAGGGTGCCTCAGTACTGCAAAGGCCCCTCACCCATCTTCATTACGGGTGATAAATGTGAGCAAGGGCCCCCATAACAGCTCCGCCCAGCTTCCTTCTCCCCTCCCTTCTTTCTCTTTTTTCTCTTTCCACCCTTCCCCCTCTCCACTCTCACTTTGTTCCTCCCGCCTTCCTTATTGTGTGTACTCACCAATAAGCCTGGTTCTCTGATACAGTTGAGATTTATTAGTATTTAGAGATCCACTGACTCTAGATCCAGTGTCTGTCACAGCTCAGTCATTTTTCATCCTGACTTGTTCACCCCCTTGTTCAGAGTTCAGGGATTCAACAGAAACTGTAAAGTGAGCTGTGGACTGGAGCCACATGAGTGTGAACGCGAGGAGTCCGTCAGGAGCGCTTCACGGCTGTATTTTACCGAGCAAATGAACTAACCTTCCCCCTCTCCTTCTTTGTAGTCTTTAAAGTGCTAAGTGACATTGGGGAATTGTGTCCTAGTTTGACATGCATCATGTGTAAGACAGTCTGCACACATCGTCTGATGCCCTTCAGTTTGATAATGAAGCTGATAATGAACACCGCTGGGCCCGACCGTCAGGAAGAAAATCACAACTTAAAGAAAAACAACAAACCTTCTTTATGCTGATTCTGCTCTCATGTCCCAACTAACAAGATATGTTTTAAGAACATTTGCTAACGTTCCCCATAAGTCATGTATGTTGCTTTGAATGTTCTCTAAACCATCTGTAACGTTTAAAACATTAGGCGAACACCCAAATAAAATGTTTCAGAAAAACGTTCCATGAAAGTGGTAATGTTTTGATAACATTATTGAAGACATTCTATTAACGTTACTGGAGGAACATTTGTTCAGAACTTTGAGAGAACCCTGCCAGAATGCTAGCCAAATTTCTGACAACGCTCCTCGGTCGCTTGAGTGTTAGTATTTGTTTCCATGTATGTCATGTTTCCGACCATGTGCATGATTGCTAGTTACTGGACAGGGCTCTCTTTGACACTTTTGTAGGAAAGACGACTAAGCTGTAAATACTAGTTTTCTGTTTTGCAGTAAAATGTTCCTTTCTTGCACTAGCAAATTAATACAGAATGTTTTGTGTTTTCATAAGGCTACTAACTAAGGGGCTGTATAACGTGTTTTTGGATTCCACTGCTTTTGTTTTTCTACTTTGCGCTTCCATCACGTGTCTTTTGCAGCCATTTTAAAGGATTAGTTCACCCAAAAATGAAAATTCTGTCATTAGTTACACACCCTCAAGTCGTTCCACACCCGTAGGACCTCTGTTCATCTTCAGAATACAAATTAAGATATTTTTGATAAAATCCGATGGCTCAGTGAGTCTCTATTGCCAGCAAGATAATGAACACTTTCAGATGCCCAGAGAGGTACTAAAACATCTTTAAAACAGTTCATGTGAGTACAGGGGATCAACCTTAATATTATAAAGCGGATAGAATACCTTTTGTGGGCCAAAAAAACAAAGTAACGATTTTTCAACAATATCTAGTGACTTTCAAAACACTGCTTTGAAGCTTTACGAATCTTTTGTTTCAAATCAGTGGTTCGGAGCGCTAAAGTCACGTGATTTCAGTAAACGAGGCTTCGTTACGTCATAAGTGTTTCACAGTTTCAGCAGTTTGATATGCTAACCGAATCACAAATTGAAAACAAAAGATTCGTAAATCTTCAAAGCAGTGTTTTGACATCGGTCGTTATTTCGGTTGTTTTTTTTGTGGAGCGCAAAAAGTATGCTTGTTGCTTTATGGTATTAAGGTTGAACCCCTGTACTCACATGAACTGTTTTAAATATGTTTTAGTACCTCTCTGGGCATGTGAAAGTGTTCATTATCTTGCTGGCAATAGAGACCTCACTGAGCCATCGGATTTCATCAAAAATATCTTAATTTGTGTTCTGAAGATGAATTAAGGTCTTAAAGGTGTGGAACGACATGAGGGTGTGTAACTAATGACAGAATTTTCATTTTTGGGTAAACTAACCCTTAAAGGCACCCTTAAAGTGTCAAGTTGATGTTTAGCGCATCTCATCAATGGGGAATCAGGGACAGCGGTAGATAGATGTGTTCAACATTTGGCTAGCGTCTTGCGTCTTTTACAATGTCTCGTGCATGACATTGCATTTCTAAATACACATGCGCTTAAGTTTGCCCTTATTTTTCCCTTAGCCGCTGAAGTTAAAATAAATTAAACATTTTAAAAATGCATCTATAGGCTTTGTGTTTTTTTGCATAATACATAATATCATAAATATTACTTACACATTATCCCTCCTAACCCTGTGTACACAAAAGTCCTCCATCAGCCTTGAGTTTGGCACTGCTATTTTGAGGACACTTCACCTATGCACAGTAGCTTTTTGATGTATTAGTTCAGGGGAGTTTCCTGTTTTTATGTGATCTGTCTTCCTGTGGTGAGGGTAAGGCAGGAAGTACCTCAGGTGACCGGCAGCAAAGCCAATATGTTTACCCTGTCGCCTTGTTTCCAACCCATTTCTGCCTTAAAACTTGATGGCCCCTTCATTGTAAGTTTGCAACACCATGTTAAGTAGATAGCTAATGACCAAGAAGTTAAACTTAGCTAATGATTCATCTAAAGTAATTAGTCATGTTTTACATTTATGTTTGTACATTTAGCTTGAAAGCGTTAAATACTTGAATCCAAAACTTTTCATAATGTGTTATTATTTTATAATTATTATGGTAATTGTTCATTCCTAGCAAGCAGACTTTTATATATATATAAAAGGTTTCACTCATTACTTGGAGCACAGCTCTCATCATTCATGGTAATCCAGTCCATATATAAATATTCTTCACCGGATGGAAACTGCTCAAGAGTTGTGTTCATGTCTGTTGTGCTGGTCTGTGTGCAGTTCTCCCATGAGGAATGGATAAGTTTAGGTGGCTTCGTCATAATCAGAGGTTCCCGTCAGTGTGGTCATTAATCACGCTGTCTGTAGGAGGTGCCTCTCTCCTTTAGCTTGGGCCCTAACGTGCCCACTGTTATCTGCTGTACTCACTCATTCAGCCTTTCCACTCGCCTCACCACTGGCATTTCTCAGTTTCACTTTTTTATCCTTATAGATGAGGTGTGCCTTTTCTATGCAATGCATTTCAAATACATGGTTAAATACACAGCAGAACCAGTTTTAGTATTTCTAATCAGGCACCAAAGAATACCTGTAAAAAGTTGCTTTAGCTGCTGTCGTGGTGAACAGGGCTTTCTTTATGTTATTCACAAAGAAATGTATCTACTGTCTGTGTATGTACTGCATTTGATAAAGAACTTCTCAACTGGTAGTAAGTAAGTATTAAGAAAGAAAGAAATAATACATCCTCCATGTTGGCATGTAATCTATACTTTCAGCTGTATTTAAAGTTGTTAATTGTTAACTAAAACTAAATTAAGCGTAGTTTACATAAAACTGAAAGAAAATATAATTTTTTAAAACTATATATAAAACAAAAAAATTAAAAAATTAAATTTTTATTTCAGTTTTATGTAAACTCTGTTATGCATTGGTATGTATATATGTATGTATATATATATATATATATGAAACCTTGCATGATTTAATAAACCGCAAAGAGGATGCATATATATAGATATAGATATATATATATATATATATACAGTACTGTGCAAAAGTTTTAGGCAGGTGTGAAAAAATGCTGTAAAGTAAGAATGCTTTCAAAAATAGACATGTTAATAGTTTATATTTATCAATTAACAAAATGCAAAGTGAGTGAACAGAAGAAAAATCTACATCAAATCAATATTTGGTGTGACCACCCTTTACCTTCAAAACAGCATCAATTCTTCAAGGTAAACTTGCACAAAGTCAGGGATTTTGTAGGCATATAGTTAGGTGTATGATTAAACAATTATACCAAACAGGTGCTAATGATCATCAATTCAATATGTAGGTTGAAACACAATCATTAACTGAAACAGAAACAGCTGTGTAGGAGGAATAAAACTGGGTGAGGAACAGCCAAACTCAGCTAACAAGGTGAGGTTGCTGAAGACAGTTTACTGTCAAAAGTCATACACCATGGCAAGACTGAGCACAGCAACAAGACACAAGGTAGTTATACTGCATCAGCAAGGTCTCTCCCAGGCAGAAATTTCAAGGCAGACAGGGGTTTCCAGATGTGCTGTCCAAGCTCTTTTGAAGAAGCACAAAGAAACAGGCAACGTTGAGGACCGTAGACGCAGTGGTCGGCCAAGGAAACTTACTGCAGCAGATGAAAGACACATCATGCTTACTTCCCTTCGCAATCGGAAGATGTCGAGCAGTGCCATTAGCTCAGAATTGGCAGAAAACAGTGGGACCCTGGTACACCCATCTACTGTCCGGAGAAGTCTGGTCAGAAGTGGCCTTCATGGAAGACTTGCGGCCAAAAAGCCATACCTCCGACGTGGAAACAAGGCCAAGCGACTCAACTATGCACGAAAACACAGGAACTGGGGTGCAGAAAAATGGCAGCAGGTGCTCTGGACTGATGAGTCAAAATTTGAAATATTTGGCTGTAGCAGAAGGCAGTTTGTTCGCCGAAGGGCTGGAGAGCGGTACACGAATGAGTGTCTGCACGCAACAGTGAAGCATGGTGGAGGTTCCTTGCAAGTTTGGGGCTGCATTTCTGCAAATGGAGTTGGGGATTTGGTCAGAATTAATGGTATCCTCAATGCTGAGAAGTACAGGCAGATACTTATCCATCATGCAATACCATCAGGGAGGCATCTGATTGGCCCCAAATTTATTCTGCAGCATGACAACGACCCCAAACATACAGCGAAAGTCATTAAGAACTATCTTCAGTGTAAAGAAGAACAAGGAGTCCTGGAAGTGATGGTATGGCCCCCACAGAGCCCTGATCTCAACATCATCGAGTCTGTCTGGGATTACATGAAGAGAGAGAAGCAACTGAGGCTGCCTAAATCCACAGAGGAACTGTGGTTAGTTCTCCAAGATGTTTGGGCCAACCTACCTGCCGAGTTCCTTCAAAAACTGTGTGCAAGTGTACCTAGAAGAATTGATGCTTTTTTGAAGGCAAAGGGTGGTCACACCAAATATTGATTTGATGTAGATTTTTCTTCTGTTCACTCACTTTGCATTTTGTTAATTGATAAATATAAACTATTAACATGTCTATTTTTGAAAGCATTCTTACTTTACAGCATTTTTTCACACCTGCCTAAAACTTTTGCACAGTACTGTATATATATATATATATATATATATATATATATATATATATATATATCCTCTTTGCGGTTTATTAAATCATGCAAGGTTTCATACGCAAAAAAAAACATGCATGTTCTTTTGCCATCAATTAATTTCATTTTTTTTTTTTTTTTTGAATTCCATTCTTCGAAGATTTTTGTTGTTGTTCTTTTCGGTCATTTGCAATCAGTGTGAAAGTATGTGGACCTGCGGGAACGTTCTGTGCATGTTTGTAAATCTCACATTGCTGTTGACAGGAGAATGAGCCAGTCTGCCACAAAACAAGGCCAAGTGTGAATGGACAAACTTACATTGTTACCAAATCATTCAACATACTCTAGATCTGAATCTGTACAGAAAATGCCACAAGGACATTAAATAATTTCTAAAAGCTCTATGCACTTCAGACATGGTTTAGATCTTCTAATAACTCTAATTCAATGAGGACAAAAAAACTCAAGGTCTTCTGCCAAGCAACTCATGCACAACAGCAGCAGATGTGGTTTAGATTTTCACCCTCTGGTTCTACTGACTCTGCACCCTACAATCTGCAGCCTTATGTATCTTCAAAGAGCCCTAGAAACATGTGAGTGCACTAAAAACTCTTTGAATCTAACAGACTGGAAAGAAACTCGAGTCGTTCGCTTGTGACACATCTGAACAAACAATAACGGGCTGTTTCATTTTGCGAGTACATTTTTCTGTGGACCTCCTGATCAGAGGAATCATTCTTCAGGCTTGTAAATGTTCTCATTCCTCCCCCTCTCTGTTCTGCATTGGTATCTCCCACTCACATTGCAAAAGGCTGGAAATTTTGCACACTGCAACCTTTCTGTCGGTGAACATGAATATTTATTCATTGTTTGCATTTGCCCTCTCTGCCTCCTCCCTCTCTCCCCTCTGTCTATCAAACTTCCCATTTTCTGTCATTTCTCTTTCATCCTCCTCTGCATTGTTATCTCGGCTTCTCATTCGTCGAGGTTTATATCTGTACCTATCAACACATTCTGTACAGAAGGGCAGTTATGATATCAGGCCCTCGTCAATATAAAAATCTTGAGCTCATTTGTGTCTGGATGAGTTGAATGTTTGTGGTCAAAGTTTAGGCTCTTGTTTATACACATGCAAGTTCTAAAGTCCATGTTGAGCTAAATATTATTAGGTACTGGGACAGCTTTTTTCTTTAAAGGGGGCGTTCTCTCATTTTGAAGTTTTACATACCTGTCACAGGATTTCTGTAGGGGAATTTCCACACACTCCATGCTTCACCTCTGTTCCCTGAGAATGTGTGGCGGTGCAGACAGACATCTGTAGCCATAACAAAGTCTTAGTCAGAACAAAAGAATTTTAATGGGGTAATGTGAGGTCGGATGGGTCTGTGTTGTATATTGGAATAGATTCTTCAGTCAGGGAAAAGTACAAGCCCTATATTTATAAGGACCTTATCACTAGCCACTGTGTGAAACTTGATCATTTTTTGGCACACCAGTCTATCTGTACTGTACCGATGCCTCCAGGTAAACCATACGCCTAAAGATTTTCCAGCTTATTTGGCTTCTAATGAATTGCTGGATTTCAATGCAATATTGTAGTATCTTGACACCTTAAATGATACATTCATTTCATAATGAACGTTATTTCAAGACTAGACCCTGTAGATTATGGTGGAAATTGGATTTTTGGTTATAAATGAATGTTAATCATGTTTCTGCACTAATGCCCCTGTAAAGGTATAATGAGTAGTTCTCTTTTTGCCCTGCAGCATTATCTCTGTGATTTTTTTGTTTTTTCACCAGTTGTATGTAGCATCATCTTGCTGCATTCAAGGACCTCAATCATTCAGGTTTCAAATGATCTCTTGACTAGATTATTGCTACTAATTCCATTGGCTACTGCTGTCATTACCCTTGAGTGTATCCATAATGGTGTGGACCAATTTTGGCTCGTATTGGCTTCTCATGGCTCTCAAAATCAGATTAACAATTCTGTTGGTGGGCCATAGTGCCATGGATGGCCTGGGCCCCTACATTTCATGACCTAACTTTATACCTGAAAATCATCTTCTCAACCAAAAATTTAAAAACTTTTCTTCAATCCAGTGAAAGTGAATAATAACCATGGGCCGTCAAGCTCTAAAAATGTCAAATCCTAATCATATGGGACTCTTTTTTATTTTTCTGCAATATCCCTCTGAAGTATAGACCCGTTAGAAGCTCTGGTTCCTATAGAAAAATACAGTTTTTTGTCATGATTCTCACATTTAGAAACAACATTTGTGAGACAGTTGTTGTCATTGGTGATTTCAAATATGAAATTTAATTGAAAGCTTGTCAAACAGCTTTGGAGTATTTGATATTTCTCCATTCAAAGAGATAGGAGCTGCACGCCCGAGCGGCATTTCAAAGATGGCCGCCGAGTGAAATGACTTGTCTTAAAGGGACTTTGTCTAAAGTTGACTGATTTTTTTTAACCAAAAGCTTCTCCTTTACTTCACAAGAAAAGGCATTTACTCATTCAACAAGGTAAAAAATTAAGTCAAAATAAAGCAATAAAAACAACATATATACTTAAGACACTTTTTGAAATCATAAATAAACTGTTAACAAAGAAAAAAAAGAAAGAAAAAAAAGACTACGTTGCCTAACCACACCTTACTACCACAAACTCTATCCCATCCGAAATACTATCGGTATTACGGTCATACATTTTGTATAAGCACAGAAATAAGAGTGATTATTGTTCTGATTATATGTGTAAAGAAACATAAAACCATAAAACTAAGCTTGAGTAAATCTTTAAAATGAAATGTATTCTACTGGTCAGACAACAAGTTAGGGTGGTTTCATCTTTAAAAATTAGATGACTAAGCTGCTCTGTTGAATTATTACCTCCTTCTGGAATGATCCCAATATAATTGCAAATGCAGTGTGTGCCAGCCCATAAACACCTCCTTGCATTCTTTTCTTTGGCCATTAACTAACCAACACAAGTGAATTGGGTTTATTATGACAGGTGATCAGTCTTTACAGGTATAATTAAAACACTGAATGACTTTTTTTCTATTTGTGCACAAACGTCAAGAAAGCGATGATGGTGAGGCTTCTCATATTATGTTACACAGAAAAAATTAAAATAAAGGGATGACTTTGCCTAAGAACGTCTAATTTGATAGCAAGGAAGAAATATTTCATCTGCAGTATTGTCGGTGTCAATCAGCCCTTTTGTAATCAGCTTTTTGTCCACTATACTGCACTGCTCCTCTTCTTGAATGCATTAATGTTTTTCAGAGTATGAGTAATGTCAAGAATGAGTAAGCTTTCTGGTGTTTCACTTGTAGGATATCTACTGAAATCTTGTCAGTTAACTGTCACTCATTAAAGGAACAGAAACCTTCAGAAACCTTGGTTTACTTTGTGAAAGTAAATGATGGCCAGGGGCTGTCAAGTTATTCTCCTTTTTGGAGTTTGATAAATCAAGTCAAAACACCTTTATTTATAAAGCGCTTTATACAATATAGACATGTTTCAAAGCAGCTTCATAAAGGAAATTAACGATTAATGAAGCAAACTTCATCAAATATGAGAAAAAATCTGATTCTGCTGTAAAACAGCTCTATAGAAGACAATAGTGTGATTATTCGGCTGAACTCAGTTCAGTTCAATAACTGTGTAAGTTCATCAAATGAGTTCAAATCAATTCAGCTAGAAAAGCATTTCAGATAATAGTGATGTTATTCAGCACAATTCAGTTCATTGTTCATTCAATTCAGTTTGATAACAGGGTTGATGTTGCAAAAATATGTCAATATGGAACAAATTCAAATCAGCTTTGCAGCTCTGCAGAAAACAATAGTGTCATCATCATTGAAGTTTTGTTCTCATCCGATATCCAATAGAGTCAGTGCAGTCAAACCAATAATATTTATGAATATTAAGTGTCTTTTAAAGCCCAGCAAGCGAAAGGCGACAGTCCCAAGCCTCTGAACACCATTTACTCATGGCGTGGAAAAGAGCAGGATCAACATTATACCAAATTTCTCCTTTTGTGTTGAACAGAGATAATATTATGCTGGTTTAAAATGAGTAAGGGAGTGAGTAAATCAAATTTGGGGTGAATTAATCTTTAATATGATTGAAACAGACAGAGAATGAGGGGTATGCTGGGTGGGATGATGGAGATTTGAGTCCTATTATATCAGACATATGGGACTGAGAGAATAGTCAGACAGACAGAGAAAGTGCTGCGAGAGACAGAAAAGCAGGAAGTGGGTTGATAAGCACATTTTTTTTTTTTCAGTATTAGTGTTATTATTCATGATATTTGGGGTTGTTCATGGGTGGGTCTTACATTTAATCATTCATCCAGTTTACATTATTTATAAGGCAATGAGGCATAACACACATTTACATCATATTAACATCTTGTGTTAATTTCCTAAAGGCAAAACATTGGTTTGTTTACATGTTTTTAATTTTTTAATTATGTGTTATTGAAAGAAAATAATTAACGGCAAAACAGAAACTTAGGAACTTGCAAACCTGTAAATTCCTATTTTGCACTTTGAGGTCTGTATGAATGTGAAAGTAGAAATATGTTCTAGTTCTGTGGCACACTATGTAACCTCTAAAATGACCATACTGTATGGCTACTGGTAGGGACCAAGGGACAGGATCTATAAAACACATTAGGATGAAAATCATGGTTCATGTGTCATATCTTAAGTGAATTTGCAATACTAATAAAAAAAAAAAACCTGCCCAAACTTCCTGTTTAAAAAAGAAATGTATGAACACAGGTCACCGCTCTGCTCGTAAAGTGATTCCATGGGGTTTATAAGAGCCAGGAGTGAAAAATTCCATGCAGTGTGTCCTACTATTTTTCTGTGTAGGAAGGAAGGCTTTCTCTCACTTCATTAATATAACATGGCAGGAATTATATCATTATATCCCTAACTCAAATGTCATCAAAAATACCTACTTCATGAATCAGAAATCATGCTATGTGTACTTACACTTTTTCTGTTTTTAAAATCAGTCGATTTTTGAAGAATATACATTTGCAATGTAAGCGTAATTATGTGGAAGGAACAAACTGCAATGTAACTCTTGCAAATGTCTTAGCTTAGTCTCCCACCTCATTCACATGCAAAGAGAGTTAAGTTTTGTTTATAAAGTTTGTAACACAATGACTCACTGGCATTTGTAACAGAAAGAGTATATTTCAACATCCACACCCAGAAACACCTATTTGCTGCTTTTACAGCTAAAGTCAGTTCAAGTCTTTACAAGCTGAGTGAAACACACAGTCCAGCTGAAGTTTCTGTTTCTCAGTTAGTTCCTCAGGGGCCAGTTTTAGCTCTACACCATTACAGTGTAAATTTTTGTGGTGGAGGAGTTACACGGCCAGTGCTACCGAGTCCGTGTTACAGGGTCCTCCCTTTCACACACAGGCTTGTTTGAGTGGCAGATTAGTTTTCTTCCTATACAGCTCTCTTAGCCTGACGCTTTCTTCAACTAAGACCATGTATGGTCAGGGACCAATTCGAGAGTGGATGGGAGGAGGGACAGCTGGGAACAGTCAAGGCCCCAGTGGTAAAATTAACTCGAGAACAAGTATTTATTTTGAGGACCAGCATAATCAGAGCTGAAAAAGAATGAAAAGCAGTGAGTGCAGAGTAATATTTAAGAGTTATGGACTTCCATATGAACAAATGGCTCAGCCAGATTTCTCTAATAGCAACTTTATGAAGATATCCAAAAACTCAGGATTCATTATGTAGGCAATATTCAGATCAGATGTACATCCACTGAGATATTTATTAATAATAATAATAAACATAGATCTCTGAGCCATTTTTAAATGTAAACAGTAGACTATAGCACAAAAGTTACAAGCAAACTAAAGAACACAAGTCAAAGGAAAATTGCAACATACATGTAGTAGGCTTGTGTCTGGGAATATATTAGGCCTATACAACATTTGCATATTTCATACTTGCAAGCATGTAACGCATTCTTTTAACCATAACTGGTGACGCATATATATATATATATATATATATATATATATATATATATAACATTAAACTGTGCATTATTGCGTCATGGCTTTCAATTACCAAAATGAATAAATAAAAATGCTGAGATAGTGTAGGCCTATTATTCAATACAACGACTGAGGGAGAGAAAATGAAGAGATAAATGATGTAAAGACTGCACACTGGCTTATGCGCGACTGTTTGACTTGCAAAGTAGACAGCTGCCTTGATTATAATGGAGCGTTCTAGTAGTTGTCACTTGCAGCGTAGATGATTCCGATTAATGAATAAAATCCGCTTCGGGTTTTCTGTTTCACTCGTTGGTTCAGCGCAGTGGCGTTGTACTGTATCATGTTTCCGTCCTCGTCTCTCCTCCTCTTGCCGCCATTTCACATAATCGAGATTTTCTCTTTACCGTGTCATGGTGGAACAGAGTCCTTCGATAATGAGAGTAGGCTGTATAGATAGTAATACCAGTGTATTACTATGTCGACGTTGCTACATTGTTTCGTTTTTCTTTTGTTTGTTTGCTTTTTTGTTTTCTCTTTAATAGTGCAAATATGTTGCATTATATCTTTATATAATGTTATACTAGCTCTTTAATCGTATTAATACATTATTATCCTAAATAATATAGGCCTAATATGTTTTATTTGTTTTTATCTATAGTCATTCCCGCGCAAAATAAAAATGGCATGCATTTTATATTCACAAGTGTCTACCAAATTGTCACCAAACTGATTATTCTCACATTAACTTGTCATTAACCACCACTATCATCAAACAAAGGAATGAACAAAATGGCAAAAGGATTCCGAAAGTTCTTTGCTCTGTTTGAAGATTCCATTAGCCTGTATTTAATGGAAACAGTATATAGGTTATTGGTGGAAACCGTGCTTACAGTGAGCTCCTGTAAGAGATTGTTCCTGCTGCATGTGGGATCTTGACATCACTTCTTTTAAACTTAATGACTTTTTAGAGTGGGTTTATTTTCCCCTGTTGGTACAATTTGATACAATATAACGTAAACATATATTTTCTAAACAATTCCACCTTTTACACACATTTATCAAATTATATCGCCAAAAGTGTCTGAATTCACATCCCAGATATATTTCCCAAATAATTGTTTTCAAGCATGCTGACTGAAACATTACATAGGCTACTACAGATGTCTCATTAATAGGCTTTGTAAATCCTATCAAGGCACTTTGTCTGTCTGTCTTTGTAATGTAATGTTATTGGCCAGTTTGATCTGTTATTCCTTTATTTACCAAATGGTAGAACTAGCCACTTATTTTGTCGTCATTTAACAGCTGTCAGCATTAACTGAGGCTGCTTTTAGTCCCTCTAGAGGTCACGACGGCACCTGCACATATTGGCAAACTCCATGAAAATGGTTGTTAGAGAGCATTCATCTTCATGGAACATATTTGGAGTGTAGCATACAGTTAAACTAAATATAATATCTGGACAATTCTCGGTGCTTCTTCAAAGCAGTGCTACAAAACGTAGCTAATGTGTTAATATAGGTAGGCTAAGTAACATTTTCAATTGAAGGATTTTAAAACATCAACACGTTGTATTTAATCAGCTTATAACTGATGGCTAGTGCATATATAAGCATTAAACGTGTCTTCACAAAGGATTTCAGGGCATTTACCTGTGATCTTTTCATATAAGTAGCATTTGAATTGTGCCTCAATGTTTGTGACTAGCTTATTTTGTTACTTTAAAGACAGTTTTGTTCAATTGGGCACAAGAAAAAATCTTTTTCTATTTACGAACACAACTGCCGCCACATAATGAATGATAGAGAGCATTTAAGAAATATTTTTCATTTCAAGTCGTCAGGAAATAGCATACCCAATGCAGTTTTTAAAAGTGTCCTCTAGATGGCAGCAAGTAATTGATTTCGTTCGCTTGTAGGAAATGGAAAGGTATTGTTATGCTAAACTCTATTAGGCCTATGGCACTTAAAATGAAGACTAAATGTACACTGTTTATGTTATGTGATTACACATATTTATAACTTAAAGATGTATATGTTAAACTACACACCAATGCCATTTGGTCTGTTTCTTAAGGAACATCAAAGGACAATTGAGATGGGTCCATTTGTCCATCCTATTTGTGTTTTTGGGCGTTTGCACATCAGCACAATCCAACACATTTGGCAAGTGTCATTGACTTTAGTTTCTGTGAATCAGCTGTGTGTATGAAGGTATTCTGTTATGTGTTATGTTAACATGTATCAGTTACACAATAATGTAAATGTTGCATGACATTTTATAGAACTGAATGAATAGTTAAAGCAAATCTTTCAGTATTTATGACAGATTATGAGAATGGCACAGCTGTGCACACCATGTGGTGTATGAATTATTAATACAGTTCTGATGTTTCATGCATTTTTAGAGACTTCCCACACACATTAAATGTCTCTGGACAAGGATTACATTGAATCTGAGGATGACATGATCCTTATGTTTCAGAGGTAATTTGAATTGTGTGTGTGTGTGTATATATATATATATATATATAATTAAAAAAACAGCATTTATTTGGAAAAAAGTTTCTAGTCTTTTGTAACAGTGTAAATATCTTTACACTCATTATATTTTCAATGTAATAGCGTAAATACACAAAAATTCAGTATAAATACATTCAGTGTAAATTCACAAAAATATATACAATTTCAATATAGCACAAAAAATATAATTCTAAATGAACTGCCAACATTTCTTTCTTTCTGATTATTGCACTTCCTGGGCAAGTTTGACATTTTGCTTAGTAGTCTCAAAGTAATTAACTTACCCAAGATAGGCAATTAGTGAGAGGAAGGTTCTCTGGTCAGCAGTGTTAATTCAGTCAGCTGAACTCACTTTTGTTAACCAGAGCAGAAAAACGCTGTGGATGTGCTGGAAGGGGCGACTTCCTCCTCTCACTCCATCACAATACTACGGTTGAGTGATTTTTTTTTTCTTTAGGGGGGTTGTGTTGAGGTTAATGGATCCAAATAGCCTTTTCCTCATCTCACTGTTGTATCACATTTCATAGTTTTCATAGTTCAATGTCATCACAGAACATATGGCAGAATGAGGACTATTACAGATCTCACCACTAGGTGATGTCAGAGCACTTGAAATAGAAAGCTGCCATGGTTACTATGCGCTTCTGTCCCAGGCTATCCTGCTACCATTGCCGTCATGTGTTTTGGAAAGCAGACAGCCAGTCTTACCACAGACAGTTCACCCTGCCCTATTCCCATACATAACTTAAGCGGACATCAAATACAGGAGCGCCATACAGCCTTGGCAGCACCTGAAGCACAGCGAGTCTGGCTTTATTTGTCAATGGTTCAAGTAAAGGTCATTAAGCAATGCAGGTCTTTGATACTTCAGTAGATGTAATTTATTGCTTGTATGAGGTCAGTCAGCTCTGTAGATGAACAAACATGACCAGTCATTCTGAGAAGGTGGTCAGGGTGGCATCTGACCTGATCACCGTGGAAAAATAGCAATCGTTTTCTTACATTTGTGTCTACCTTCATAGGTTTCTGTGATGTTTAAAGCTTGAGGGAGAGGAGCTTTCATCATGACAGTTATGTCCACACAAAGGCACCATCGACTCGGTCCCTGGGGACCTCTTGCATGTTGACATGCCTTAACTCCTTTCAAATGCAGAGATGCATGTTAAGACAAGGCCCACACTGGTTTGCAGCATTCCTGAAGCTTAAGTAAGACATATATTACATCAGTTTAAATAAAAAGGACATGTTTCTGCTGCTCTTGACAAGCCTCAGGACAAGTATTATTAGATGCATATGCTTTTCTGGTCAATTACTTCATTTAAAAATATATATTTTCAAGGTAAAAAGATGAATTTATTGATTATTACATTATATAAAATAAGGTTTTCCTTTCAAGAATTCATTTTTTTTTTAAATTTCCCTTTAATATAACAATAGGACAGTTTAAAATGTTCTGTTCATCGAAGAGATGTATTTGAATTGCAGTTTAAAAGGTTTGTTTTTCAAAGTCTCTTATTCTCACCAAGGCTACTGTTTTTTCATCACAAATACAGTAAAAGCAGTTACATTGTGAAATATTATTACAATTTAAAATAACTATTTTCTGTTCTACTATGTTTTAAATGTAATTTATTCCTGAGATGGCAAAGCTGAATTTTCAGAAGCCATTACTCCAGGCTTCAGTGTCACATGATCCTTCAGAAATCATTCCGATGTGCTGATTTGGTGCTCAAGAAACATTATTCTCATTATTCATATCAATGTTAAAAATGGTTGTGCTGCTTATGGAAACCTTGACATTTATTTTCAAGATTATTTGATGAATCGAAAGTTTAAAAGACTGCCTTTATTTGAAATAGAAATCTTTTGTAACATTATTAATGTCTTTACAGTCACTTTTAAGTCAATTTAAAGTGTCCTTGCTAAATAAAAGTATGTAAATGTGAAGTTACGGTAAAAGAGAACGCAGTAATCATACATTAGATGACACTAAAACACTAAACAAACATAATTTCACTACAAATATCCTTAGAGAAAACCATTTTGTGTTGTTGTTTTTTAAAATCCTAACATCTTTATTATTTTTGTGAGAATAGAGTTACTGCAGTTTTGTTAGTCTCTCCTGGTGTGTAATCTACCCGCTTTAACAGAGACTTGCTGGTTAAAACATGTTATGCTGCTGTTCAACAGGCCTCTTCCTCACAGTTTGTTTGACTTTGGGGAAGTGAGTTGTTTTTGTTAGTCCCTCTGGGACTGGGTTACCTTTAGAGGTTGTGTTCAGCAGAGCATTGTGAAAACCATGAAAGTAACAGGCATGCAGAGAAATCAGCACATTTGGTCTGTTGAATTACTACATTTATAAAGGATGCTAATATATGCATAAACCCACTGCGACAGTGGGTTTTTAGATTGTAGATAAAATGTAATGAATTTATTTCTTACAGCCACAGGTAAAAGTACCAAAAACTAGATGCATTTTCCCAGAGAATAAAAGTTCTTGAGTGCATTAAATATTTGAATTACAAAAATAACAGACAAGACTTTATGGGAACACTTTATTTTACAGTGTCCTTGTTATACATGTTACATGTACTTACTGTAGTAATAACTATAAATTAAGGATAATTACATGCAACTAACCCTAAACCAAACCCTCATCCTAACCCTATAGTAAGTGCATGTAGCTAATTGTCATTACTCAGCACTTAAATGTATATTTTCACTGTAACACGGAATAAAGTATAACCGACTTTACTTTCAGATTCACATTTATTGTAGTAGTACATTAAACTGTGCAAGTACACAGTCCAAAATATGGAATCGTTAAGAGCAAAGCTTACATTTTCCAAACACAACCCCACCAAGTTGAACAAACTCAAACATTCAACTACAGCATACAAACCAAATCTAACCAGACATGTGGAAAACACCTCAAAATTGTGTTTTGTATGAACTGTTTCATATGGAGTTTCAAACAATGTCATTTTACAAAAGCTTTGTGATGCTTCAGGCTGGAGAGAGACCTCGGTTGTCTGCAGACTCCAGATTTTTGGTTTAAAAAAGGCGTGAAATGTGAGTTGTGAGTAATAGAAAGACAGAATTTAGTTAAGAAGCAGATAAAAATGCTTTTACCGAAGGGGAAGTTCAAAGTCTTGATTGCTTGGTGTAATGCATTAGGGTTAATGAAGTTAGTGTATTATAGCTGGTTGCTTGTATTTTATATAAAACTTGCATTCATTAATTGTTCCTTATCCATGTCTTGTGACTTCATGTTCTCTTCTCTTCTCTTCAATTCTCTTTAATGATCAAACAAGTAGCAATGTTTAAAAATGTAAGATGAGCGTCCAACTAAAACATTCCAAAAAATACATTCCATGAACAATGTATATATAACATTTTTGTGCTAACGTTTTGAGAACGTTTTTAAAGCCCAGATAACTCTGAGTGAACGTTCTATTAACATTACTGGAAAAATATCTGCTAATAACTTCAAGAGAACCTTGCCAGAATGTTAGCCAAACCTCTGAGAACGTTCCCTGTTAGCTGGGTAATCTGCTAAATACGGCATAAATGTATATTAAAACATCATGATTTTCTGGAAAGCTGCTTTGTGAAAAGCATGTTTCAAAAGATTTAACTTTGACAAATAATAGGCCTACTCTAAAGACGCTTTATTAAAATGGTTCTCACATTTTATGCAAACATTCCAAAAACATTTAGCAAATATTAATAAAATCATAAAGAATGTTGTTCTAAGAACATTTTCTCTCAATGTAAAGAGAATGTTCGTCAAGTAAAAATAACATGTTCTCACAACAAGATTACGACAACATTCATCAATTACAGATTAGGCCTATGTTGTTAGTACGTTCCATGAACGTTGTACTCAGAATGTTTTATGATAACATTATGAAAACATTCAACAAATAATAATAACATTATAAGGGCATTCTGAGAATGTTATTCGAAGAACGTTTTCTCTCAAAATCACGAGAACATTCATCAAGTAAATTACATTGTAAGAACGTTCCATGAACGTTGTTCTAAGAACATTCTCTCGACATTACAAATAATAACTATTTATAACATTATAAGAGCGTTCCATAAACATTATTTATGTTTTACGTGACTTTTAAAGAACGTTAGAGAAAGTTATAACATTCCCTGTTAACTGGGATGTTGCTCGACTAAAGCGCTTGTTTTATCTCATAAATTACCTGACAGAGAGGAAACCACATAACAATTTAGATCTGTTAAATGCTCCATTATGATTCATTAGCTGGAAGCTGACTGGATGTTGTTTTTTTTTCAGAAGATTTATCAGCTCTATGTTATCTCAAATGTTCCTGTGTTTTCACATAAAGCATGGGACTAATGGACCCATGTGAGTCCCAATACAGCATTTACTGTGACTATATTATCAAAATCATCTCAGAAAGCCTCTTCTGGTGATCGCTGTTAGTCTTCTAAGTATATTGATGCATTTGGTGATATGATGTTATGTGTCTGTGGGGAAACTAGTCTGCCATGAAACACTATATGGACCAGGATTTTGAACTGAATGTACCCTTGTAAAAGGATTGTGACGAGCAGGGCGGGCGAGAGCCGTGAGGGAACGGCGCGAGGCCGGTGACGCGAGAGATAACGAGCTTCAGCTGCTCGGCGCACCGGTCTCGGATCTCTCACGGAGGACCTCCGGAAGCATAAAAGAGGAGCGACAACAGTGAAAGACGAGAGAGGACCAGGCCTGGAATTTGTGTTGTGTTTTATTTTGTTTGTGTGGGCGGCAGTCGCCGTGAGGAACTGCCGCCCTTCTACTTTTGTTTCATTGTTTGGTTATTTGTTTATTAAAAAGTTGTGAATGTTCGCCGGTTCCTGCCTCCTTCTTCCCGTTCTTAAGAACTTTGTTACAAGGATCTTATTTTCAAAGCAGTATAGGAGTAATGCAAAAGGTTAAATTGTGATAAAATTATTTTTATTTTGTTCTAATCCCCTGAAGCAAATACTTATTATTGTACTTCCTAAAACATCTCATAAAGTCCTAAAAGAGCCTTGGTGATGTTGAAACGTATGAAATGGGAGGGAAAATCTTGATTCATCGATCTCGTAAATGTTCTGCATTCTAACAAGAAACTTTGTATTGGTGATGAAAAAATATGAGATGGGAAGAAAAATGCTTTTGCATTCCTCTGCTTGCAAACTTTCTCAGGGGAAAGCAAAACTTTTGCGAGAGAATGCAAAAGCATTCAAATATATATTGTTCTTTAGCGACAAAAATATTTTTTTGTTCATCAATTTTTCCCCTTTTTCAGTTTTTTAAAATCTGTATTATTTACAGTATTGTAGTTATTGAGTTATCTGCCATCAGGTGATGCTTTATTCAAGCAACTTCAGCTACATCACACAGGTAGGGCTGTATGATGGGGCTAGTTGTCACACTTTAAAAGTTTGTATAAGCAGTAAAAAAAAACACTATTAATATAGCCTACAATTAATTCTCATTCATAATTAATTCAAATTATTAACAGAAACAAAACAGCTTTTGTCAGAAGCTATTTATCAGATGTTACTTCTTAAAATAAGTTAATGTTCAAAAGTTTGGGGTTTGTAAGATTTTTATTGTTTTTGAAACTTTTGCTTACCAAAGGCTGCATTAATTTGAACACAAATAAAATAATGTGAAATTCTAATTTGAAAAATAAAATTCATTATAATTTAAAACTTTTTACTGTTTTATGTTTGAAAACGTAGTGTCACATGATCCTTCAGAAATCATTTTTAGCGGATTTGCTGCTCAGCAGATAAATGTTGATAAAAAATTGCGCTGCTTAATATTTATATACATTTTCCAGAATTCTTTGATGAATGCGAAGTTTAAAAAACAAAATTAAAAATATTTCAAATTATTTACATTTATTTTATTTTACAAGTCATAACAACGTCTTTACTGTAATAATTTAATGTGTCCTTACTGAATAAAAGTATCAATTTCTTTCTTTAAAAAAAACTTACTGTCCCCACACTTTTGAGTAGTCTATATAGTTTGATCATTTAATATATTTTTTGACTATGAATAACTATTCCATATGATATTTACTTTCATATTATTGGATAAAAACCAATTAGCCATTTCAGAGTAATAGGTGTATTAATTTTTATTTCTAAGATTTATTCGTTTAATGGAAGTTTATCCTTGGTTCTTGGTAAATACACTTTCTCCTCTCTCGAATGTATCTGTTAGGTCAGATCCACAAAGGGCAACTCAGTTTCCCTTCAAATGAACAAATACTATAACACAGGAACAATGTTCTAGTCATGTACCAGAGAGGAGGAAGTGAAGAAAACAAAGCACCTTTATCTGTTCCAAATGAGCAGCCCTCCCACTGAAACGGCTCTGAGCTCACTGCGTCGCCTTACATCATCTATGTGTGTGATGTCACATTAGATGCATGACCTCAGGCTAAACGATCTAATCCAGATCCACTTACAGAATAACCAATACGTTTTGGATCACATCTAATTTTTAATCACAATAATTTGTAAAACTACAGAAATTTTTGAATATTAAACTTTATTCAGTCAAAAAACAAAAATGAGAGAGAGGGAGAGAAAAGACACTCGATTATACATCTCGATATTTGCAGTTCGGTAAATGTTGCAGTATTACATTTATATAGGGAATGAAATAGTGTGCAATCTGTAGGGCTGTGAACCTTCGGGTTGACTTTGAACCGATTCAATTCGAGATTCATAGTGCGATTCAATTCAAGAAAATTTTTTGCAAGTTCAGAATGATTCGATTTGAGATGATTCACAGTAAAATTCGATGAGAATCAATTGACCCTTCGCAAACAGTTTGATTGACAGGCGATCTAACCAATAATAATCCGCCATCTTATCCGACAAAGCCGTCAGGGAGTAGCCTATAGCAGATTAACGTTGGTTAACTTGAAATATTGTGTGTACTCACGTCTTTCCGCGGTTGAAACAACATTCCTTCTGATATTCATGTTTATTTGATGCTATAAATGAACTAGTATGAAGAGATGATCGGTTCACGAGCCGTTTGAAGGATCTGTCTCGACACATTAAGGAGCCACTATACGGTATTTAGTGTTTAAACTGCTTTAAAAAATGACAATATTTTAAATATGAAACTGTTTCATACGTTGTCAGTGTCTTTGCTCCGCGATGTATTTTTCACTGGAGAACATGATGTGTGGAGTGAGAGAGCATGGACGGGGCGGGTTTTGCGAAGGGTCAATTTTTCGATTCTACATTTTTATATACATTTATTGAAATACTTCCCCCAATGCTTATGGGTGTGAGTTACTCAGTGACCTTCAGGGGGTCAGAGAGTCGGGGCAATAAATAATAATAATAATAAAAAGAACACTTTTGCCCATTGTTAATGTTAGTTCTTAATGATGACATACATAACTTTATTTTATAGCCAATAAAATTGGCATTTGAAGAAACTCACATAAGCCAAAATTTTGAAAGGGTATAAAAGTATTCATGTTAACTATTTTGTTGGATAGTGTTAATGGCCACACAACCTTATTAAACTGTTCCAGGTACAATAAACATACAAATGCTTACATGGAGAGACTAGAATATCATCTTTCCCAACTAATCCTAAACTTACTCTTCTTTAGGGAATAGTTATAAAAGCCCTCTTTGTTCTCTATATAGAACATTTTCCTTATGATGATCCTGAAAGAAAACGAGCCCGGTGTCTACTGTTGCTATAGTAACGAACTCAACTTTAATGCGCATCTGATTGGTAGATAACCTGCGCGCTCTTATTCCAATCTCGTTGTTGTTATTTCAGCAGTTTCCTTCGTCAGTTCAGTTGAACGACATTAAGTTAATTTCATTTATCATTCATTTAGACACTTACATTATGTGTTTGCTTCGGTTTGACTCATCGGGACTGTCGCTATCTCGATAGAGAGCGGTCATCTGCTCATGTGAATAATGTGGCCGTCCTTTCGAGAGCTCAAACGTTGGGTTAAAAATGTGTCGACGAGGACGAGCGCGAGCGAGCAGTGAAAAGGCGGGAAGAAGTGCAGCGCGTGTCCGTGCAGGAGAGCTGCTTGTAATGGCGGCGCACAACGTCTCCATTAATTGGCGCTAGTAACATTAGTGATTTAATGTTTATATATTTTAAAGCATTCAATCGCTATCGAATCGCGGTTATTCCGATTCTAAGCATTTTAAATGTATTATTGACCGAAATCAACGATTCACGATTCGATGTTTCAGACTTTCATGTACGCATCGTCAGGATTTGTAATCGATGCATCGAGAAAACGAGTGAATCGTTACACCACCAGCAATCTGTGGCCTGAAATGCCCTCATTCACTGCACTAAAAATAAAAGCATGCAGTGAGGTCTGTGTGTGATTTAAAGGCACTGCATGAGTTAGTCAACCTGTCAGTGAGGCTGTGATCACACTGATTTAGAGAGGCTCCGTTGTCAGGCTTGAAATAAGCTCCGACCCTCTTGTTGTGTCGCTACCGCTTCTACGTAGAAATCTACAGTATTTCTTACCTCTTATTCTTTGTGGGTAGTGTTAGTCAGTCAATATGCTGGAGCGTCAGGTAGTGTGTTGTGGGAAAAGAGGATTATGGCACCAGATTTCCCTCTGCCATTCCACTTTTCCAGTCAGGAGTGTCCTTGGTGAATTCTGGCTTGCTTGAAATATGCCCAGGGGCACACAGGCTTTGTTAGGAAGCTACAGCTGCTGATATGGATAAGCTGTAATCCAATTCTCAGGTCTTAGCAGCACTCATACAGGGTCAGGCGGGACCCCCCCAGGACTCCCAGAACTGCCTATTATAATAGCTCTGATGAGGAAATCGAAGATAAATTTAGAGCTGAATGATTTGGTGGGTGAGAGCAGAAGAGATGAGAGAGGGAAAAAAAGAGAGTGAGATATTTAGAAACGTTTAGAGAGGACGACGAGTCTTTTGCCATGCCAAAGATAGAGGGATAACCCACTTTTCACTGCATTGTTTGTACCTGACAATTTTTCAGTGAAATCTGTTGAGGTTCATCGAGGTAACATTTTTGTTGAATGCAAATGTGTATACTGATACTTTAGTGCTTATGTTTTGTCAATGTTCCAACCGATATGGATCTGTTGCTATGAGAATACTTAAATTCAGTTCAGACCCTGAATTTGAACTGAATATAAATTGACATAGTAAAATTCCGATTTGAATTTAATGGGATAGTTCACCTAAAAATAAAAATTCCGTCATCACCCTCATGTCGTTCCAAACCTGTATGACTTTCTTTCTTCTGTGGAACGTAAAAGAAGCTACTGTGAGAAATCTCTCTGGTATTTTTTTCTGTCTTTTTTTGTCTATCCAATGGAAGTCAATGTTAAGCAAAAATATTTGGTTTCTTCAAAATATATTTTTTATTTATTTATTTATTTAAGTTTGAAGATATGCCTTACAGACAGACAGATTTATGGATCGGGGGGAGGAACACTTCATTTGTCAAAAAGCCATAATCTGTTGAATTTCTTTGAATCAGTGTATTCCTCTTCAAATTCCATTTCAACTTCCTTTAATGCATAATCAATTCATTTCAAATTTTAACAAATATGAACTAAAAGAGCCAATTCTTAAATTCTGAATTTTGCTCAGCCTTGGTTTCTATGGCTACCTCCTTCACCAAACACGACTTCTGTTCACGAGCATCCGTTTTGTCCTCTGACTAATTTGTAATCTAGCTTTTATAATTACAGAAAAGTTTGTCAAATACATCAGCTGATCACATCTTCTGCTGGGAGAGTATACTGTTCTACATGGACTATTGTGTCTAGGTAGCATCATTTCCCTGTTCAACAACAGGCAAGCCCAAGTACTATCCTCCTCCTGGGCCTTATTATACCATCATTAGTGCAGAAAATTGAAAAGTATGATGTAATACAGGCTAATACTCACACAACCCATCTTGTTGTGCTGTTGAAAATACAAAGGGTTGGAGTGACAGACAGATGATGGATGAACCGGATTCTAATTCATATTAAAACACTCTTCAAGTCCTTTGTGATTTCAACATCAGTGTCAATCCGTGTGACATCTTAAATGAAAATTTACACCATAGTGCTTGTATCATCCCAGCTAACAAAAATTCATTCATTTAACTAACATTCCTATTTAGTTATGGAAACATTATTTCTTGAATGTTCTCTGAATGCCCAAAATGTGCAGGTTTTTTGTAAATGTTTTAAAAATGTTTTTTAGTTATGTGAACATTAGGGGAACATGTATTTGATAATTTTGAGAATGTTCCTTTTCAGTGTTCCCTGAATGTTCTGAAACAATTAGTAACATTTAAATAATTTTAAAATAATTAAAAAAATTAATAAATATATATATATATATATACACAGCTCTGGAAAAAATTAAGAGACCACTGCAAAATTATCAGTTTCTCTGGGTTTACTATTTATAGGTATGTGTTTGGGTAAAATTAACATTTTTGTTTTATTCTATAAACTACTGACATTTTTCCCAAATTCCATATAAAAATATTGTAATTTAGAGCATTTATTTGCCAAAAGCAACAACTGGTCAAAATAACAAAAAATATGCAGTGGTCTCTTAATTTTTTCCAGAGCTGTATATATATATATATATATATATATATATATATATATATATATAAATATCAAACCTATCAACCGTGGACCTTCTTGCCCAAAAAAAAGGCAAACATTTCGTTAGACATTTTTTTTCAAATGTTCTGTGAACAATGCTGTCATGATTGTGGATTTCTATTTTGTTATTCTGTTCTGTTAGTTCCTGTTTGCCTACTCCGTTTAGTTCTGGTTTGGTTACTGATTATCTTCTTGGCTGCATCCGGAAACTTTGGATGACTTGTTGCCTCGCTGCCTTATAGGGAATGATTTGCAGACAGCGTTTGTGCATGAAGGTACCTAACAAAACTTTCTGATTTTGGATAGATCTCTTTTTTCTCTCTTTTTATCTATTAATCATTTTAAGTTTATAACTATTTACAACAGAGCTCAAGATCTGCCCATAATCATAAGATATAAAGATAAGACTTAATAAAATAAATAATAAATAAATATTAAGTTTACAGCTTACCAAAATAAATAAAACATAAATAAAAGCATGAAAAATAAAATAAAACTGTGACCAAAGCAATATATAGAAGGATACATCTCAAAATTTCAACATTTTTGATAAAATCTCAAAAAGGTCCAACCAAAATTGTCTTGTCCTTCTGATGGCACTGTGCACTTTAGCTGTGGTCCACTCCTAAAGGGCAATGTCCAGAAAATAGGACATCCAAGTAGACATAGCTGGGGTAGATGGTTCCCATCACCTTTTTAGCAGCAGTAAGGGCAGCGGACAGAATCCTCTTTTGATTGACAAATATAGGTGCGTTCACATGGAGCATTGTAATTGGTTTAAAAGTCCAATCCGAATGAAAATGCTCCATATAAACAACTTGACGGAATAAAAATACCCAAACCAAATAAAACTGTAATCGGTTTGAGAGGGGTGGGATAAACCTTTCTATAAACCGAACAAAATAAGAATTCTGCCATGTAAACACGTTAAACCGATAACTTCACGTCTACGTCATCACGTCAAGAGGTCTGGGGTCGTCAGAATGCAAAATGGCGGCGGCAAAATCAAACTGGAGTAAAACTGAAACAACACATTTATTAAATACACTGAAGGAACTCAATGTATCATTACTACGGAACTTCATCCACATGCTTCTGCTCTTCGGAGGAGGGAGGGGTAGTATTGAGATGCTCCTTAGAGATGCACAGCAACCAAAAAGGTCAGCTTCCTGTGCCCATCTTTTCCTCGTACCTTCCAGGAGTAATATTCTAAAAATTCATGCTTTTGCTTGATTAAGAGCAAAATTTACATTGATTTACATTGAAATAACGTGCATAAGAAATAATAGAACTCCATGTTGACAAGAATAAAAGGAGGCAAACAGGACATAGCCTAATGTGCACATGTCACAAAGTCATTCCGACTGAAAGTGCCTGCACATGTAAACACCATATCGGATTATAATGTCTCATGTAAACAGTCCACTGAATATTTCAATCGGAATGACAAAAAAAGTGTACATGTAAACGTGGCTAGTGACAGCGAAGAATCATCTAGAAAAAGAAAAACCAGAGGGTTCTTTTGGATCTGAGTCCTCAGAAGATCTATCAGTAAGTCCTGGACCGAAGACAAGAACGGCTCAATTCGAGGACAGTCCCAGAACACATCTATATATGTGCCTGGACTTGCACTGCTACACAAGTGACAAAAAGGATCAGATTTTCTTTTAATTTTTTATAGTGAACAGGGAGTGGCATATGAGTTGTAAATTAACTTATAGTAGGCTACATAATTTGGTGAGCCTGATTTTTTGAGGTAGCAAATCAGTTCCCCCAGACAGTGTCCCAATCAATCTTGGTATTAAATTCTCTCTCCCAAAAGACCTCATTCAGAATGTTTGAGTACTGTCTCACCACGAGTGATTCATAAATTATACTCACAATACCTCTAGAAGCCATATTGGAATCTATCCAATGGATCGACCAGGGTACTCCATAAGCTCTCAGCGCAGAACTCAATCTTCAATACAAAACAAAAGGAAAATCCTGGAAGAAAAAAATTATCTTTTAGAATCTGAAAGGACTTAAGCCCATAATTGTTGTACAGATCTTTTAGGGTATAAACACTCAACCAGTACAGAGATTACTATTATTCCAAATGGAGGCAGAATCAATGTATCTGAAGCTCCCATGGTCTTTTCTGCTGCTTTCCAGATATTGATAGAACAGCATATAATTGGACCAAACTTTTCCAGAACTTTCTTAGATATTCCAGTAAAAGGTAAATCCTGTAGATGCAATGGGTAAATAATACTAGCTTCTAAGGCCTGCCATGGTACAGGGGCATCAACACCAATCCATGCAGTCTCATTTGATATGCTAAATAATAGGACCAAAAATCTGGTGGCGATAAGCCACCATGAGGTTTCAGCCGGTGCATAGATTTAAGATGAATTCTAGGCCGTTTATTATTCCATAAGAATTTTGTTACCGCTGGATTAAGCTCTTTAAAGTAAATTCCGGACAGACTTCTGAGGCAGCGAATGTAATGTAAAGGATTATGGGATATCAAAGGCAGAGAAGGATACGTATTCTGCCTTCAAAAATCGATCTGATGAAGGTATCTCGGGAGACAGGAGTGAAGCTAACATTGGATTCGGATGTGTCATGATGCCTTCCTACCTTGAAATGCATCCTCCGAAGGCAGCATTTTTAAGTTTTCGGATACAGCCATCATTTGTTTATAGTTATTTAATATCATCACCTGTTAGTCATTATGTTAGTATTGTATTTATACAACCCGTTTCATTCAGTCCCTTGCCGGTTCTCGTTTTAGTTTATACATTTTGCATTTTCCTACATGTTCTAAGATATCTCCTGAGTGTTTGTTATTTTAAATATTATAACAAATATTGTTTTTGTGCTAACATTTTGACAACATTATTAAAGACCAGATAACTCTGAGTGAACGTTCTATTAACATTACTGTAAGAATGTTTGCTCATAACTTTGAAGGAACCTTGCCAGAACATTAGCCAAAGTTCTGAGAATGATTCCTGTTAACTGGGATATGATTCCCTTTGTGAGGGGAGATAATGTTAAAATTATGTAGGAACATGCCTTCATGTTCTGTAAGCTCCACTGCTTCCGACACTTTTTTTCTGGCTGACTAGCCACATGCCGTTAGGTTAAGTGCAATCCGCTGTTTGCTCACACTCCTCTCAGGGTCAGAGGAGCACAGCCCTGTTAGTATCACTTCATGTAACTGCTTAGACACACCATCACACATGTAGCCTTGTGCAAACATGTGGTTTATCCCCTCTAGAGAGAATGAGTGTGTACGAGTGATTGTGTGAGTTACCAAGGAGACGAGCAAGGAGTGTTTGCAGACATTCAGATCGTGCTGCCATATCATCACCCACACATCAGACTTATGGGCCTATATAGTATCTCTTTTATATCCAGTGGGTATGGAAAGTATTCAGACCCCCTTAAATTTTTCACTCTTTGTTATATTGCAGCCATTTGCTAAAATCCTTTAAGTTCATTTTTTCCTCATTAATGTACACACACAGCACCCCATATTGACAGAAAAACACAGAATTCTTGACATTTTTGCAGATTTATTAAAAAAGAAAAACTGAAATATCACATGGTCCTAAGCATTCAGACCTTTTGCTGTGATGCTCATATATTTAACTCAGGTGCTGTCCATTTCTTCTGATCATCCTGATCATCCTTGAGATGGTTCTACACCTTCATTTGAGTCCAGCGGTGTTTGATTATACTGATTGGACTTGATTAGGAAATATATGTATCTATATATTTTTTTCTTGGACATATAAAAATGTGCCCAATAAGCATTCTTTATGTATATATATATATATATATATATATATATACACACACACACTCACACACATAAAGAATGCTTATTGGGCACATTTTTATATGTCCAAGAAATATGTTTTTTTTAGTAATTTGATTGTCACTTTTACATCAGTATCATGTCAGTTTCACAATTTACTTACTGGAGTTAGAGGCAATGCACTGACGGAAGTATTAAAGCTGCTTGTTACAGAGAGTCAGATGTGTGTGTGGTCCTGGTCAATATACCACTACGTACCCCTACCCTTACAAAATATCCCCACAAAGATGGCAATATCTGAAATTCTTGTCCTTGTGGGGACATTTTTTGGATGTTTTTTGGATTTTTTGGATAATGGAAAACAGCTGATAAATCATAGTAAGTGATGTTTTTTTGAAAATCTAAAAATGCAAAAAGGTTTCTGTGATAGGTTTATGGTTAGGGGATAGAATGTATCGTTTGTACAGTATAAAAATCATTATATCTATGTCCCCATAAAACATGAAAACCCAACATGTGCGTGTGTTTGTGTATGCCTGTGCTTGTTTTCATGATTTATGAGGACACAAATTTGTATAATGACATGAGTATTACACTGGTATTATTGCATAATGTTTTATGAGGACATTTCTTGAGTGTGTGTGTGTGTGTGTACTAGATTACTTTGGCCTATTGCCAGCTTTCTTAGCTGAGAGTATGTCTATTATAAGGGGAGTGAAAGGCATGGAAATAAATAAGGATGAGAATCACAAAAGTGATGATGCTTTGCATGCTTTTCCTGCTGTCCACTGATCTTTCTCCGAGAGCTATATAGGATCTGTGTATCTTAAGACAGCAGGGTCAGCTATGTGTGTCACTTTTTATTAGAGCTCAAGTGTTTTTGTGAATTTGATTAAAAAAAAATGGAAGAGAGATAGAAAAAGAGCCACAAGTGCAATTTTGGCAGCAAATTACAAAAAAATTACAGAGATTGAGTCAGGTTATTACTTTTTAATGAAGTTCATTTATTTATGCATTTATGTTCAAAATGTGCCATTCTTACAGTACACAGTTTCTTAAATTAGGCTTAATTAGTCTGATTAAACAATGTTTTATAATAATAAACTGGAAACTACAATTAGTTTATTAGTTTACCAACAATAATTTTAGTATATCATATTTTTTTTAATAAAGTGAGTTTGTACCTGTTTACATAATGCCTCGCGTGCATGTCGAAATATAAGTAAATAACTGTAACACAACTGCTGTTAAGATGCTAATTTTTGCTAGATTATCAGTTTTGCTGTTTATTTTAGTTTGCTTTATTTTAAAAAGTTATAAAAAGCTTCAAATTTCAATCAGATACCATTGATCTCCTCAATTCGCATTTCACACAGATTTTAGACTAGTAATTTGGTATTTGTAGTTCATATTTAAGTGGATCTTTTAAAAATATATATTTAAAATCTTTCTTTTCAAGTTAAAAGTGCCATATATTTTATGGATACATTTTAACCACACCCTTTGAACAAGCTCTGTCAAACAATATTTTGTCTCTTACAAAAATAAACCAAAAAATACAGTTACACAGAACTTGTTCAAAGGGTGTTCAAAAGATGCATTATACTGAAATTTGTATAAAACCAGAGATTCCACGTTATACTGGATTCAAAAGGTTTCATCTGTTTCAGTCATCTATGACTCTATGCATCTAATACATCTTTTTTTTGTCAGCAAAAACCATATACAATATCAGTACTGCACTGTTGCTTTAGATAGAATGAATGCTGTGAAAGTTCACTTACCATGCTACAAATTGCTGGGAACAGTCTGAAAATGATGTTGTGGGATTCCTGTTCATAACTTGAGCGATGAAAACTCTTCCTGTAAAGCCAGAATGTGAGAATTCATCTGTGAGCTCTGCAGCTTTATAGGTCTTGACTGCACATCAGTGCCACCTAGGCTTTAACACAAGTAGATCTGGTTGGTTCTTGCTTTGTAGGAGGAGCTTCCGGACCATGTGAAATTGTCACACTTTGTATTTATATCAAATATTAATAATTTTATACTGAATATGAAGGATTTTATAGTTGTGTTCATTTTAAAGCATTTACATTAGTGTCAAATTAAAAAAAGTTAAATCAAATGTTGTTTGCTGTGTGCTAAACTTTGATGAAGAGTACATAAATAGTAGCATTTATGTAGGTGTCTGCATTGGAACTGCAACACAAGCACTAAAGCTGAAGAAAGTGCTGTGTTTTAAAGAATCACCAGCCCAATATTCATGTTTAAGTATAAGAATCAGATGACAGGCTCTAATACAACAAACCAAATGCTTCAATTAAATCCAACACAGAAGGTGCAAGCTCTTTGCCAATCAGATTGCCAGACTCCAACGTTCAGATAAGCAAAGTCTGCCAGAAAATTACAAGGCCTACTGTTGCTGTTTTGCAGTCATGCAAAGCATCAGAGAGGAAGGAAGTGAGGCTCACATCTACCAATAAAGATTCATCTCGTAACTGCCCTCAAATTGTAAACAAAAACCACTGATGTTCCAAATAATCTAGTGTTGATAATAGTTTGGGCTTGTAAAAAAGTTGGGTAAGAGGTGTTCATTTACCCTCTGGTCCTCTTTACATTTTGAAAAAAATTACTTTTAAAATCGGAATGGGATGACACTTGGTGACTTTAGCTATGTGAACACATGAAAAAAAAAATCACGGACATGATTCGGATATGTTAAAGAGTCATAAAATAAAAATAGTCACACTTGACTCCTTTGCGGTCAAAAATGACTGACATAGGAAATTAAAGGGAAATATGAAAACTCTTTTGGTGGTACAAACAGCCACTATGCAAAAAAAAGTCCACATCAATGAACAGGTGACACTCTAAAATGTCAGTGTGAGTGCAAAATAGACACATCCATACCGCCACCCCTTCCTCCCACATATGAACTAGCATGACTATAACACAGCAGGTTTTTGCAAATGTGAAATAAAAGTGAAATAAAATCAATAATTCAGCCACAAAGCAGTAAAAAACAAACAGCAAGGAAACATTGAGAGTACAAAACAGACACACCCACTCAAACACACACTCACAGACACACACACTCCTTCAAAAAGAGGGTTAAAATAGATCCTATTCTTTTACATTCACGGTAATGATTTGTTTAAGAATAATCCAGATTCCGTCGCAACAAACAAAGCAGGTAATACCCTGAATAAACTGCCGGAATAAGCCTTTGACATGCTCAATTACACATAAACACATCACAGAGCTCAGGGTCAGAAGGTCACACACTGCATGCATCAGCTTCATTGATTTCTGCCTCATCGACTGCCGTCACATGGACAGAATTCCTAATTTGTGCCTTTGTGACACTGAGCCACCCAGAGACAAAGAGTAGCTTAAGGTCATGTTGTTTTCACCTCCATTTTGGTCATCTTTCCAAATGTTTGTAAAAATACTGATACTGATCAGCAAAGTTTGGTTTCCAAATGTTCTAAGGAGATGGGCAGATGTGTCAAGGTATTTTTTTTTTGTAATGAGTGGAGAAAAGAAAATGAGAGTTGAGAGCAAGAACACCTAGCGTGTGGCTGCTCTGAATTCAAGCATTGGCCTCATACTTTATCCCAGCTGTGGGAAAACTGTGGGACCAGCTGCTGCAGGAGGAGTGAAGGCTATATTTAAATAAAAATGAAAAATGAGAGAGGGGAAAACGCTGCAGGCTAAGCGTCTGCAGTCCTGCCCCTACTACATTAGGAAAGCGGAAGACGAGAAACAAGGAAGAATCCCAAATCAAATGAACTCTTCCCTTCGAAAACCACAAGGGTTTGAGGAAGCATTGCATACGATCACATTTTACTAAACAAATGGAAATGTTTGCTGCACTACTGTTACCCATGTGAACAAAACCTCACGTTGTACACGTTATGTTAATGACTACAGTGTAACATTACACCTGATTAACATGCATTTTGTTGTTTTTGGTGGGCTTTTTTTCTTTTTTTTTTTTTTTTACGGAAATGCCTTGCCCTAAACAATAATATTGAAATGTAAATAGACACCAAATGAACAGCTGACTTTGATGATTACTGGACTGATTTCTTTTAGTTTGAGCTGGATAAATTAGCAGCTGGTAAATATAGTAATAATTTTTGCATATTACTAGTTTATTGTCACAACATTTGGCATCAAGTGAAGCAATATACAATTTAAAGGGACACTCAAAAATGAAAATTTTGTAATTATTTACTAAATTGTGACTGAGACTCATTCTGAATTATATTGCCTTTTTTATATATAGAATAATAAAAGCATATAGCTCAGTGAGGCCTCTATTGCCAGCAATGTCACCGAACTTCTCAAGATCCAGAAAGGTACTCAAAACATATTTAAAACAGTTCATGTGAGTACAATGGTTCAACCTTAATTTTATAAAGCAACGAGAATACTTTTTGTGCACCAACAAAACAAAATAACCTTTCAACAATATCTTGTGATGGCCGATTTCAAAACACTCCTTCGAAGCTTTACGAATCTTTTGTTTCGAATCAGTTGTTCGAAGTGAGTCACGTGATTTCAGCAGTTTGGCAGTTTGATACACAATCCGAATCACTGATTCGAAACAAAAGATTCATAAAGCTTCAAAGTTTCATGAAGCAGTATTTTGAAATTGGCCATCACTAGATATTGTTGAAAAGTCCTTATTTTGGGGGGTTTTTGGTGCACAAAAGTATTTTCGTCGCTTTATAATATTAAGGTTGAACCAATTAACTCACAAGAACTATTTTAAATATGTTTTTAGTACCCTTATGGATCCTGAGAACTTCAGTGACATTTCTGGCAAGAAGCCTCACTGAGCCATCGGATTTCATCAAAAAATATCTTAATATGAGTTCCGAGGGTCTTATGGGTGTAGAATGACATGAGGGTGAGGGTACATTTTAACTAAATGTAAGACAAAACACACTGGGAATGTCCTTTTACAATTTTACCTTAAATTATTTGGTTATTTATACTTTTTACTTGCAAAAACCAAACATTTGAGAGTATTTCACTGTAAAATTACACATAATGTGATGTTAAACCGTTTACAATTTTTCACCATATATGGTAGGGTAACTTACAGTTAACAAATTAATGTTCACACTGTAGGATTTTTTATTTTTAAATTTTATAGAATAATAAAAAATATTATATATTTCTCCATGATGGTAAAATAAAAATACTGGAATAATTAAATAATAATTAAATTACTTCTCTACATAGTTTGTGCTGCTAGGGCTGTAATAAACAGTGGGTGACCATGTTTTAGTCCCATGGCCATTTGTGAATGCTTAACAGCAATAAGATTTCCTAAGTAAACAGGACCATCCAAGAGACCAGGGCAAGTAGGGCTCTGGGCCCCTGGGACTGCAAGATCACGTGACCAGCCATACCAGACGGCAGCAAAGCAGGGGGATTTCCAGATTGGTTATTATTGTTGCAGACAGGAAAAGACTCCATTTAGATGCCAGAGATCACTGAGAAAGCCCTCTCAACAGTTTGTCGTACGAGAGGCTTTATAGCAAAGGTAATGGAGAAAGATCTGCTAGAGAGAGAGAAGAGGATGTGAGAGGGGAAGATGGAGTAGGATTTCTTCACTGCACCGGGGGGTGGTGACAAACATTTCACAGATCTGCATCACTGATGAGACTTTTGACAGATGCAAATATAATACACTGGATTAGTTAACAGTACAACTGTGTATGAAGTAAAAAAAAAAATCCTATATCATTAGTGAGAAATTATTTCTTAGAATGCCCACAACATTCTGCAGTTTTCCTTGGAGTAATTGATTGTATTATAAAGCTTTTTATTTTTTTTCCAAAAAACATAATTGAGTGTGTTACACTAGGGGGAGAACTTTCATATTGTTAAGAGTCCTAAGAAATATGACCTGGAATCAGAGAGTAAGGACAAATAAACTTCTGCTCGCTAAACAAAAATCATATTTGACACAGGTATGTGTAACATTTTTTTTTATCAAGCAAATTGATTAATCTTAAATTGCTGTTACTTTTAGACTAGTCAGTAGTAGGTTAATCATTCAGAACCTAAACTAAAATTTGTAATCTAGTAATTTTTAAATAATCAATGGCTTGTACACATTAAGCATTGGTATAGTATAAATATTCTCATACTATGCTTCCAAAATAATATTTGTACAAAATAAATTGTCTCAGTGCTGTTTTAAAAGTATAAATGTAAGTGTATTCCTGCGGTGGGACCTATAAATTTGTGCATCCCAGATTACTAAGACTGATGGATGTAATTTGACAAACATTCATTCATTCAATCTCAGAAGGGGAAGACAATATCTAACATTTGTTTTTTGTTTTTCTGTAATGACAGATTATAAAACCGATCATAGATGCATGAGACAGTGGTAGTGCTGTTCTGATGGGTGCAGGTTTAATTCCAAGCAGCAGTAACCAGGAACTGGTGTGTTAGTGAGATCACAATTCTGCTCTATCATCATTTTGCCTTACAGGGAGGCACTTAACTTCAGTTTGATCCATATATGCAATTACTGTAGCTAATGTAAATGGCTTTGGATGAAAGTGCCTGCTAAATGATAGACATACAGGATTCTAATAAGAATAGTGAAATTAAAACAGTGGTGTAAAGTATTTGAGTGAAAGTAATTAGTTGCCTTGCAGTTTTACTGAGTAACAAAGATATTAGCAACTTTTACTCTCTACTTGACTACATTTTTGAGTAAGTGTAGCCTACTCTTTATTATAATGCATTTGTGATGAGTAATGCAATTACTCCTTACATTTTGCATGACACCTAACTTTTTCTGCAGCAATTTATTTCTGTTATAAAGAAGTGATATCACAATCTACATGGCATTGAAGGTACTATATCTTGTGCGTTTTGCCTTTAGTCACCCAAACTTGTCAACATGGTTACTTCACGCAAATGCGAATACATTAGCGGTAGTTGCTGAATCGCAGGTGTTTGATTTATGAGATGAGGACATGCCTGTAACCGGTGATGAGACTGAAACCAGCACGTCCAGAGCAAGACTTTGACTATATTTTACTTAAAATTATTTTATTTATCCTTTATGAAGAGAGCTTTTTGAACAATATTGGTTACTTATGGCCTTTTTAAGCACTTGAGCAACTGAAACTTGAGTGTTTGTAGACGTTTAAGAAGCGATTTAAGTGTCGATCTTGATTTATTTCAATTTTGAGGTGTTCAGGAAATAAAGGAAATAAACCTGATTTTTCTCCTTACTAATCAACTGCTTCTTATTTTCACAGCCTGTATCATAGGCGTTGAGAACTAGGGCATCTTTGAGCCTACATTCAGTTCCAAAAAACTACTAAAATACTGTTAAATCAGATACTCTAAGACCCGGTTTCACAAACAGGGCTTAGATTAAGTCAGAATTAGGCCTTAGTTCAATTTTTCAGAAAAAAAGACAGAGACAATAGCCTACTGGTGTGCATCTTGAGACAAAATAATGGCACTGACATATTTTAACATATGTCAGTGCAAGTTGCTTTCAGGTATAGCAGCTCAAACATGCATTTTGGTCTGGGACTAGACTTAAGCCTGGAACTAAGACTTTTGCCCAAGTCGCATTGGAATTAATGACTTGTAACTTGTAATAGAGTAATTTTCCTTGTAATGTATTATACAAGTATGGTTCAGGTACTCTTTACACGTCTGAATGAAAGTTAGCCTGGGCTAAGGTTACATTTCCAAAATGATATATACATTATAAAATAAATAAATATAAATAAACAAACAAACGTAAATATATATTCTCTTCTCTATATTTTTACTTCTCTAGCTTCTGTACTACTCTAGCTTGCTCTCACTTTAATTGCCATTGCGGTACTGGGACTATTGTTAGCTCTTTCGGGATAAATAGCTTATGATGTTTCTCATTTGGAAATCTCTTTAAATAAAAACGTATACTAAATTATTAAAAATGTGACAATGAATAACCTGTTAGTAATTAATCCATATAAAGCCTTGTGAAAATCCAATCCTGAACGTGTATTTGCTAACACCTTTTATCTGTCCTTGACATGGAACGGGAGAAATAAAAGGGAAAATACAGTGTATTCCAGTTCCATGTTTTCTTTAGCACCTTAAACTAGGCACTTCGGTTGATTGACGTTGACACAAACCAATCAGCGCTCGCAAAGCGTCAAGTCTGTGTTCGTTCGGCCCAATCAGCCAATAAGGAGACTTTAAGACGCCATACGGTAATTCAATCGGCCATGTTGGTGAGGTACGAAGGTACACCATTGCATTTCCCCCGCAGCGTGCGAATTTTATATCGAATGAAATATCAATACATCACTGGTAATGTTTGTAAAGCGCATAGTTTGATGAGCATATCCGTTATCCTTCACTAGCTCGCCGATTAATCCGTGTTTGCTAATAAGAACAAGATCTCGGTCAAGCATCTTAAAAAATCGCGACTGTGTTTGTGGTCTTACTCTAATAACTAGAACTGGCAGCATATTATTTGGCGTTCTTCCTCCCTATATTATGTCTAAATAACTGATCTCATAGATTACCCAGGATGATATTTTTACATTTTGCCTATGTAAATATCGGGGAAGGGGCGGGGTTTGAGAACTGTCACTCAAATGTTGAGCAGGTTTCACCAGCGGGGCGGCCACTAACTGCCGCAATATTATATTCATTGAGCGTGACCTTTCTTTCGGATAGAGCAAAAGTTTATGCGCCACCTAAAATAAATAAGGTGACTTCTGAGTAAGCAGTACTCCTAACTTCAAGGCTTGCATGTCAGTTAAATGCGCGTCTCACTGCTGCATAGTTTACAAGACACCTTTCAGAGATTGATAGAAGATTGTGAGATAATGTGGTCAGTGGTTATGTAATAACATGTAAACCTCACCATATGGAGAAAACAAAAACATATATTAGAAAAATGCAAACTCCAGACTTGGTCGGCTCTCTGTGAGTAAAATTAAATGTTTGAGACAATATGCACCATTGTAGATTTCAGGGCAGTATTAATATCTTAAATACGCAAGGCTTTTGTTTTTTCTTCCTTTTTTCTATAGTGATGAACCTATGTAGGCCATCCATCAAGGGGAGATTGACCAGGATAGTATGGATCGACAGTTATTCCACACATAAATGAGTCAGAGGTTGGTTTGGAGGCGGAGTCTGACTTTGTAGAAATACTGTCCATTGTTCCATCTTGACCAATCAGAAGAGCGGAGTGTTTGCCACACTGGCCAATCACTGAAAACCGCCCGCCTCCAAGGTCCGCCTAGTCTTCTATATTAACAGCTCTGCCGCCGCGCGAGCTCGCTACAGACGCTTAATAGTCTTTTTTTATTATACACATCTCGTATTTCTCTTTATATTATTTTGTTCCGAGACCCCATTATATTCTTAACAGTTAGGAAAAATGGCTGACACAAAAGTCGATACCAGCTCGGAAGTCTCCGCTAAGGTAATGCAACTTAAGTTATACCTTGATTTGTAGAGATGCTGCGTTTTTATTCACTTGAATAAACGGGCTTTTATGAAATTTGAATTTTGGCATGGAAAACGGTATACAGCACTATTGGAACACTGTTTGCAAATTTTGTCAGTGTTCTGACATCTCACTCACACTTTGAACACTTCGTGGAGTGTAAAACGTTAGGTGCTCTAAAGTTGGGCTTCTTTACGGAGATATTTGCCACTAAAAAGGCTTTTTGTTCGGATTCTGCGCGGGTTCTTTGTTTATGTAGGCGGTTTTTCGGTTCCTCTTTGAAAAATATAGTGAGAGGGATGGACGCGGATAATCGTAGGCACTATCTGTGGTCTGCTTATATGGTTTGTTGCACAAGTTTCTTTATTACCTCGTATAGACTCAATTATTGAAGGTGCCTTGTAGCGTCCGCGAGACGCGGTGATTCGTCATCCCGCAGCCCGATCTGTCACACAAGTTACTGCAGCCCTCACGATTCATGATGCCACTGTGTGAATAAAGCACGTTTTCAGTGATGTTTGAATGTGTCTACTGTATGTTTGAGCAGTGTTACAAGTGTAACGAAAACAGAAATTAATCATGGAATATTTTGTTAACATCAGAGCCATCCTGTCTCAGATTTACGGTTTATTTAATAGGACTTCACCGAGCGTTAGGTCGCGTTGCTTTTTAAGTTCTGGCAAGTTCGGGTTGTAATTCACTTTTTTTGTAGTGAAATTGAGTTCATCATACATTATTGATCAAACTACTTAAGATATGAGCTGCCCGGCACTTTATACAGAGGAAGTGTCGGGATGCGTGATCATTTCTCAGATGAAAGAAAAGAGGGCTCTCTTTCAGGGCACTGGACTGTATCAGCGGCTATCAAAATATGGAATTACTCCTATGGTCAGTGTCAGTTTGTGTGTAAACTTATCCCGCGAAGCCCCGCTGCGGATGCTGCAGTCAGCCAGACTGCACGAGTTTCTATTGTAGCGCGCGGTCAGCGCAGGAGGTGAGCGCGAAAAGCGAAGTTAAGGGACATCCGTACAGGCAGCTGCTCTATTTTTTCATTGTTTATATATGTAAACACACTAGACCGATGTCTTTGAGGGTTGTTTCTCGCAGTTATTCCGCCGTTTCATGCATGAGCGCCGCGTTTTTAAGGCGCAGTGGCTCCGTTCAACTTTTAAAAACGTATCTCGAGACCCCTGTTCTGTTCCATTCCGTTGCGCACCGTCTAGCTGCCTGTGAGCGCGAGAACGCGTGCTGTTTGAACGGTATCAACCTAAACGATCGTTTTCCGCCGGACTTATCAAGCGTGTTGTGCTCAATCTCTGCTGATGTCATATTAGGATCGCTGGACTCGCCTACCAGCTGTGGGCACAACATTTCTGACCCGTTTGTCCTTTGTTAGGTTTTTGCTTGCGTCCTGGTCTTGATAATTAAGCCTGCGTTTCTTAAGTTTGCCTACGAAGATGATGATTTCCGCTTTAGGCTTAAAGGTTACTGCACACGCGGGTTGTTTGATCGATATATGTGTCAGTATTACCCTGTAGATAGTGGCATATGTTCATTATTCATGTTCGGTTCACTGAGGCTCAGTGGCGGTACAGAGCGGCATGTAAATGGTGACTGTGAGAGAAGGCGTTGCAGGCGTGATGTAGACGCTAACCGGCTTAAAAGCTGAGGATTATGACCTAAATTTATTATTACGAGCGAGTTGCTGCATGGAAGCACATCCTATGGTATTCAGAGAGATAAAAAGTCTGCGTTTTTGAACGAAAAGACGCAGTGTGGTAAATAATTTGATAAATAAAACGGCTTCACTTAAGAATAATAATCATTCTCGAGAGAACAACAATGAAGTGCTCGAAAAAACGATTTGTTAAAAGCTCAAATGCACAACGCTATTGTTCCCCCGTCTTTCTCTTTCTCTATCTCTTTCTCTCACTCACTCTCTTTCTCCGAGGCTTATCGGTCCTGCCTCTCTTTGCTCAAGTTCGCGCTCTTATTGGCTGAGTTTAAATATTCACTAATTGTAATCTGGGGGTTGTAGTTTTTTAGCGGGCGTGTCTTTATCAAGCGCAATGAGATGGATTATAAACTGAACTACAACGCGCATTGGCGGTAACGCCATCGACGTATCAAATTACAACACCTCAATATGGTCTTTAAACCAGGCGGGGATGGAACAGACAGGCATCCAATGAATAAAGAGTGGAAGTGTCGCGTTTCAAATGTGAAATGAAAGCACGTTCCACGAATAGGCTGAGAGAGGACGTGAATTCGCCACTGATCTATTTGAATTTCTTAGATAAGTAACTGAAGCAATTACAGAGAAATATTTTTTCTTTATTTAGGACCTTAAAGAAAAGAAACAGGTTGAGGAGGCAGAAAATGGAAAGGATGTCCCTGCTAATGGAAATGCTGTAAGTTTCCGTAACTTTTTTATTATTTAGTGCCCACAACATCAGTAATGCTTGTAATATGTATCCAATGACCTTATAGGTATTACCCATCATAACTCATAATGTCTTTTTAGGAAAATGAGGAAAATGGTGACCCAGAAAATGAAGTAGATGAGGAAGATGATGATGTGGCTGAAGAAGAGGATGAGGAAGATGATGGAGAAGGTAAGGCCTTAAGTATGCAGGTAAACTAATTGAATAAATGTGGTGAGAATTATGGAGACATGCTGCTTTAGCTCCACCCTGTGTTGACAACCAAAGGATGTAAACAAAGTCGCTTTACTAAGAATGAACTACATTATAGGTGATGATGATGATGAAGATGATGAGGCTGAGGGTGGCACAGGAAAAAGAGCAGCTGAGGATGATGACGAGGAGGTAAGTTTGCACTTTCTGCCATTGAAATCTTCAGATAAGAAAAGTTTACCTCATAACTGCAGCATCTGAATTCTGTCTGGTCACATTTTTCAGGATGATGTTGAAACTAAGAAGCAAAAGACTGATGTGTAAGAAGCTACTCTGCTGGAAATCTTCTCATCCCTCCTTTCCTTAACTTGTCCACTGGGGGAGGCAAGAAACATGGTCATCATCAAGTAGAGTCCAGCATCTGTCTACACACACCTAACTGCAGATTTTGTAGAAACAACCAAGACTTCAAAGCTCTACCTTCTTACAAAATACTTTAAAAGGAAAAATTTGTTTGTATTTTTATTTACATTTTATATTTTTGTACATATTGTTAGGAGGTCAGCCATTTTTGACAGTGATCTCTGGTTACCAAACGGTGCTTTGAAGTTGATGCTTCTCTATGAAATAGATTTTACTTGTGGTTTGACCATGTCATGTTATCTCAAATGAAACTTGTAAAAAAACAAAGCAAAAAAGAAACGAAAAATGAGAGAAAAACATACAAAAAAAACATTAATTCAAAGCATTCCAGTAACTTTGTGTATGTACATCAGTTGTATCATACGTAGTTGGACTGTATGAGAGGGCAAGGCCAAAAGAAAAGAATTTTCTTCTTTTCTTTCTTGTCTATTAAATTGCTATCTATTTGTGGCCTGTTTGATGTATGTGTGAAATTTGTTGTGCGACAATAAACCGAAATTTATTTTAGTTTTGTTTTTTTGTTTGTTTTTGTTTTTTTAATTCCTTTCATGACTTTTCATGAGGTTTTAATGTTGGAGCTGTATGGGCAAGAATAATTGAACCAGCATTATCTTCAGATGCAGTTCATGTTTTTCATCAGCCTGTCAAAAGTAAATGTACATCAATGTAAATTATTCAGGCCTTTAAGACTCCAAGATCTGGTATAAATTATATTATGTTAAATAAAATTGACTGTGTGAATTCTTTCATTTATATTCACATTTCTTTAGGCCACTTTGCTCACGTTTATATATATATATATATATATATATACACAAACCCAATGTAATGAGGACAAAATGTCCCCACAAAGATGGCCATATCAAAAATCCTTGTCCTTGTGGGGACATTTTTTTTGTTCCCCATGAGGAAAACAGTTTATTAATCATACAAAGGGATTCTTTTTGAAAATGTAGAAATGCAGAAAGTTTCTGTGATGGGTATGGTTAAGGGATGGAATATACATATATATATATATATATATATATAGAATATATAGTTACTTTATAAAAATCATGTCTATGGAATGTCCCCATGAAACATGGAAACTTAGTGTGTGTGTATAAAAGGTTTATTTGGAAATTATATATAGATATAGATATTTGATGAAAGTACTAGTGGTCAGATACTACCAACTTAAACTTTTTTTAGTTATTCCATAAAGAAGGAAAGTTTGTAAGACATATGTTATGTTTGATGTAGCATTTATCATTGAGGGTTTTGTAGTAGATCATCAAAATCACAAAGTCCTCTTAGAAAAGAAATGACAAGTTGATAAGTGATATTGAACTTTGAAATTTAAATATTGGAAGCTATTTTTAGCTACTGACTCAATAGTGATTTTAACAGCACCGTTTCATGAGGTGATCTGACTGCATCATAAAAGACATTTTAAAACATTTCAGTTCAGAGATTTTCTGTCGAATTAAGCATTTTAAAGACTACAAAAGTAATTAGTATTTCATAAATTGCATTTAGGAAGCTGTTAGAAGCCTGAAAAAAATATGTACAAAAGCTAACAGTGCAAAGTGTTTCAGAAACAGCGAAAGTGTTTCAGTTTTGATGTTTTTTCTCTATGGACTCTCAGACAGAAGAGGTGATATTTCATAACTGTTAGAGGTAGAAATGTCAATCATAAGCACCAGTGACAAACTCTAAATGGAGAATTGAAATGTGAGGTCCTTCATAAACACTCGCTCACATTCAAGCTCTGATCTGGGCTCACACTGCATATTGTGTTCATTTGGTCAGTTCTATTTTATCCATGTTATTTTTTTAATTTATTTTTTTTTAGATAAAACACACTCTGCCAGTCTAACTCAGACATGGGTGCTTCCAAAAGTTAACTACTTCCCAACAAGCCGGTTTTAATGAGCAAGAAGTAGGGAGAGGAAGTATGAGTGGCACAGGTAGGCGGACAGACTAACTTGATGAGGTTCCAGTGGAAACAAGAGACAGAGTTCATCATGCTTTCAACAACTATAAGGAGACAAGCACATGTGAAGAAAGCAGATGATCAATGCTGAGGTGAGCTTGGAAACTTCTAGAATGAAATTAAAACTGACTGAAAATGAATCCTTAGGAGATCACAAAGATATAAATGAGTTGGATCTGAATCAATTCCAGAATCTTTTTTTTTCCTGCTGTGGTTTATAAATGATTCATTTCAAACAAGCATTAACTTGCATAAACATGAACTCTCTTTATATACAATGTGGTGAGAAACACACATTTTAGCAGGATACAAGATGACTCTTGCCTGATGAACTAGTAAAAATACTTGTTGCCAGTACTTGCTGCATCTTTGAAAAGAAAAGAGAACAAATGAAACTGTTTAAATGAAAGTACATTCTATTTGCTACAGCTGGAAGTGTCCAAACTGAATATTAAACTTGATTGAGGGACATGGTCTAAAAGTAGATGCTGCACTATATCCAACTACATTATATTAAAATGTACAATTTTTAATCAAATTAACTTGTACTCTCTACATTTCAATGCAAAAAAGGAGAAATAAATTAGAAATTAAGTTATGCTTCAATGGGATGTTTTCTCCCTCTTGGCATGGCGTGCCAAATCAAAGGCCATCATGGGCAAACTTTGGCTCTTGGGCCCTGGTATGGGCATTACTGGTCTAATTTTTCTTCAGTATGAGTGTTTCAGAGGCGGTGTAAGTGATAATTTGCAAAATATAAGTATATGTTGGTTCAAGAGGATTAGTCATTGGCCGTTTTCATGAACTTAAATGAGGTTAAGGCATAAGGGTGTCACACTAAGTATGATAATTGGATTTTAATAATAATTAAAAAAAAAAGGACTTACATGGGTTCTCATGAGAGCCATCAAAGGTTCATCATGTCTAAATGATTCTACTGGCTAATGATTCTGAATGTACATTTGGCTTATGTAATGTCATAATTAAGTGGCAGTCCTGTAGATTAGATGTCAATGTTGTTTAATTTATTACTGGGTAAAGCTGTAACTATCAGTCAACATCTAAACCATGAGCAGTGAATGTGTTAATCAAGGTTTGTGTGTGCGCACACATTGATTTTGCATGCAGGTCATTGTTGAGTGTGTTCAGTGGGGTATAGAGATCAATAGTGTTCAAAAAGTCTAAATTAATTCTACCATTTGCACACTCTATGCAATATGTATCCACATAAGCAGATATCAAGGGCTTATGATGATACTTTGAATGACAATTAAATAAAATAATAATTATTAATGATTACAGACTGGTATGATTACATTACACTAAAAAAAAATTAAAAAAAAATCTTTGTGCTAACAAGCAGGCTTTAAATCGACTTACCATTGAGATTGTCTATGATCTTGTTAGAAATATTTTATCACTGTTCCAATTACTCTTATGTCCTGTAAATATGGCTGTCAGTGGTCTATAGTGACTTCTAACCTCAGTAAAACTACTCCAGTGTACTAACATAATAGCCCACTTATCATGTGTGGCCAGAGATCCAGGCGCTATCCGGAACGGAGCATGTGCTCACTGTCCATACAAAACAACAAGTCGCTCAAGACTGGTTGCCTACTGAAGCTGAACAGGGTTGAGCCTGGTCAGGACCCTCTGGGAAAACCGGGTTGCTGCTGAAGAGGTGTTAGTGAGGCCAGCAGGGGGCGCTCATCCTGTGGTCTGTGTGGGTCCTAATGCCCCATATAGTGATGGGGGCACTATACTGTAACAAACACACGTTAAACCGAGGTCGTTACATGATTCGTTATGGCACTAGGATTTTTAATTAAAGGATAGGGGTGTATTCCCGGTGTCCCGGCCAAATCCCCTCCAGTGGCCTTTATCAATCATGGCCACCTAATAATCCCCATCCTTTAAACTGGCTCTATCACTCTCTATAGCTGGTGTGTGGTGAGCGCACTGGCACTGTTGTTCCGTGGATGCCGTCGCGTCATCCAGGTAGATGCTGGATATAAGGGGAGTGGATGAGGAGAAGAGCCCCTGATATGATTGTAAAACACTTTGGATGTACAGTAGTACATAGCACTATATAACGTTTCATAATTCATTCATTCTTTGAACATAATGACTAAACTTTCCTGGTGTACATATCCTCACAACTGCCCACAGGTTTATGTGTTTGAGAGAAAGCAAGTTAGCTAGCTCAATGGTCATTGTGTCTAACTCTTGGTTTGGTTTAATGCTCCTGATTTTTTTTTTCTTCTTCCCATTTCACATTTGACCGCAAAATATTAAAAAGTAATACATTAATGTTTATATTTTGCATAATTGTACTTTAGAAAAGGAAGGAAACAAAAAATGTATATTTAAATATATCGTGATATATTTATAAAGACATTTAGAGTCAACAAGAAATACACAAGGCTCTTTTTAAATTTCAGTATTAAAATGAAATATATATATATTTTACTGTATTATATAGCCTATACTATACTCTTAATATAGCATGTTTATTAACTATGACAGCTTTTTTGCATTAGGTTATTTAATCATTTGAATGCAATATTCTGACATCACTCACATATCTTCTCGATAAGACATTCAAAATCCTTCTGTTGCTTGGTGATGTAACAATCCAGAAGTCTCTAGTCCAGTAGAATCCATGTCAGAACTGCCTCTATTCAAGAGCTGCTCTAAATCAGTGTTGCATCCTTATGTTCCATTCATGTAGTGCATCATCCCAAGGCCAGGCACAGGCATCCTGGGAATTCATGATATTGGCATGGTGCAAATTTGGTTTGGTCAGTCATTTACACCTCTCTGTTTCAGGAATCTATAAAAGAAAAACAGTGAGAGTGAGTGTGTCAGCCCTGTGTCTTTCTCTCTGTGTGAATTTTTCAATCCAGTAAGTGATCTGGCTGCTCCTGGATAAACAGAGCATGAATCACAGTATCCGAGGGTGTGGGTGGGAACTCCTCTGAAACCTCTCATGCCACCTTGTGGTATTTTAAATAACCTGTTTTTATATTTTAGCAACCAATTTTCCAACTGCACAGATGAGAATCAATGTGATTAAATAAATAATAAATAAATAAATAATTAATAAATGTGTGAGAACTTAATTTAGAAATCACAATCCAGACAGATTCAGACTGCGCTTTAACAAATGAGCTATTGTCATTTAGCATGCATACAGATGTACAAGGGAGGATTTTGTTTACCTAGTGATGTAGAAGTAGTATAGTTAGTTAGTAAATCATAATTTAGCATAATTTTTACAATAAACAATTATAAAATATCACTCAAAGAAATACTTTGATGCTCATTTGTTGTGCTTTTAACAAATAAAGCGAATTATCTCCATCTAGTGGACGTTATTTGTTACTATACAACTAAAATCAGTGGGGCTAGGTACACTGAGAAAAGGTGCTGAAACTCAGTGTAAACTAAATTTTAAAAATATATTTTTCAGTTTATGCTCCTCAAACCATTCCTGGACCCTTTTTGCTTCATGGCATGCAGGGTGCATTATCCTGCTGAAAGAGGCCACAGCCACTAGGGAATACCGTTTCCATGAAAGGGTGAACGTGCTCTGCAACAATGCTTAGGTAGGTGGTACGTGTCAAAGTAACATCCACATGAATGGCAGGACTCAAGGTTTCCCAGCAGAACATTGGCAAAATCATCACATTGCCTCCGCCGGCTTGCCCTCTTCCCATAGTGCATCCTGGTGCCATGTGTTCCTCAGGTAAGCGATGCACATGCACCAGGCCATCCATGTGATGTAAATGAAAACATGTTTGAACAGACCAGGCCACCTTCTTCTATTGCTCCGAGGTCCAGTTCTGATTCTCACGTGCTGACTGAAGCTGCTTTCGGCTGTGGACAGGGGTCAGCATGGGAACCCTGACTGGTCTGTGGCTATGCAGGCCCAATACGCAACAAATATGATGCACTGTGAATTCTGACACCTTTCTATCAGAACCAGCATTAACTTCTTGAGCAATTTGAGCTACAGTAGCTCGTCTGTTGGATCGAACCAAATGGGCCAGCCTTCGTTCCCCACGTGCATCAATGAGCCTTGGCCACCCATAACCCTGTCGCTGGTTCACCACTGTTTGACCACTCGGACCATTTTTGATAGATACCGACCACTGCAGACAGGGAACACCCCACAAGAGCTGCAGTTTTGGAGATGCTCTGATCCAGTCGTCTAACAATCACAATTTGGCCCTTATCAAACTCACTCAAATCTTTATGCTTGCACATTTTTCCTGTTTATAATTCATCAACATTGAGGAAAAAATGTTCAGTTGCTGCCTAATATATTCCACCCACTAACAGGTGTCGTGATGAAGAGATAATCAGTGTCATTCACTTCCCCTGTCAGTGGTCATAATGTTATGCCAGATCGGTGTATATGAATTCTTAACAGTCTTAACAGACAAGCTCGTATATACTATCATAATAATAAAAAACCAATAAAAACATTTGATTATACTCATATCGATGATCTCATATGACAACTTCTGACAAACTGACCCACATAATGTGTAACCCCATGTTCCTCTCGTAGTCATCTATTTTGAGATATTACATGGCACGTAAAACAAATATGTCACACTTTAGAACTTTGGAATAAATCTCACCTTCGTTTTAGTCACCACACTTACCTTTTAAAGAACAGTCTAGTTAGCCACTATGTAGCCTAAGACAGGACAAGACAAAGGTAATCAGTCTTACTTTTCGGAACTTCTCAATTTATACTTTATATGTAACTGACAGCTAAAATAGTGATGACCAGCTATGACCAGTCTTAAAGTAAAGAAAACAAAATACAAAAACAGGACTTGTAAGTCTAGTACTCTAGTCTTAGCAGTTTATGAAACATGCAGTCTGGTTTTGACACTGCACCAATATTTCCACTAGGTGTCAGTATACACACAATAATTAACAACTCAACATTGTCCTTTAGGCTCCAGCATCCCTGTGACAGACAAGCGGAGAGAATGAATGGATATTTTCTCCATATATTTTATCATATTATCTTGATGTTGCATCCACTCTAAACTCTTGACTGGGTGTTCAAAGTTTAATTACTCAGACCTATTTAATCATTTCAAATAAATGAACAAACACAAGAGACATTGCATCTCGAATGAGAGAAACGCTGATATAGAAATATAATAGAATATTTTCTTAAATATCCAAAAACAATGACTTAATTTGAAAATTTCCACCTGAGCTTCTGTTTTCATGTACACTTTTTGCAGTTTGGACAGTCCAACCTCACACAAACTTACTTTGCCACTGAAACCAAAAAACCTCGGTATTATGTGTCCATTTTCTAATAATAAAAACCCATAACAGGTGCGGGCCTGCTACATAATTTCATGAGACAGTTTGTCAGTGCTGCTGATCTGCAGCTTAACTGGATCTCAGCTTTCTCACTAATGAGATCTGCTCTGAGTGATGCGGTAGTGCTGCTGAAGAAAATGAAACACAATTTTATACATATTACTGGATTATTATTATTATTATTATTCCTGAGTCAGCAATGAAGCATTTAAACCTAGCTAAGCATCAAATAAAAACCTCAATATCTCAAATAACTCAAATGGACATTGTGTCCTTAAAAAGTTAGCATTTCGTCCAGCATATGAACAGAAGAAAGCCCAAAGGAAACCAAGAAAAGGACAACATCACATATCATCATGATACTGAAAGATTCATGCATTTTTAAATAAATGCCTAAAACTGCCATTAAACAGACACCATGAAGGTGAAAGCCCATTGAACTGTTACCATAAAAACTAATAATTTAATCAAATCGTTAAAATAATTTTTCATGATATTAACTCCATTTACACATGATTGGCCTATCTGAGAAAAACAAGGTGATGTTTTATAGAAATCACATCAGATATATGCAGAGAGAGCAGAAATCCGAAGGTGCGTCTAATGGAAATTCATTACAGGACATTACTGGCTTTGACTGGGTGCAGATTTGACTTTATTATAGCTGTTAACAATTTGTCAATGCAAGGTGAGATGACTGTGTAAGACAATAATCTCTTGGCACTCTTTGACTGGGATCATTAGTGTTGTGTGATTAATGACTTCAGAGATGCCAAGAATCATTTGAGCCTGCCTACAATTCAATGATACAGACACAGATGATAATTGCTGTCTACAGTGGTTCTCAATTGGGGGTGGGATTTAAAGGACGATTTAAACGGATTTTCAAATGATCTAACTTTATTAAAATGCTAAATGCTGAATATTTCTTCCTTTTATTTTTAATTTTTTCAACAATGGGGGGGGCTTTCAAGTCAAGAAGTTTTAGAACCACTGCTTTATTAAACTGCTATAACTTTATCATGCATGATGTGCTAATGACTGTACATAAAAAATGATGTGCTAATCATGCATGTTAAAAGCCATACTTGAATTAGGGGCATCTAATCGCACAAAGCCAGACTTTTGACTGTCAGCAAAAAGTCTGGTTCGGGTTGTGTCTTAATCTGGCAAAAAACCACCTCAGGAAAGATCTGTCTGACCAACATGAAAAACAACAGTCAGAACGGATTTATCTGATGTCATGAGTCAGAGTAATAATCCAGATTATTTTGCAGACATACTCGGTAACAAAACAGAATATAAAATCTGCTATATATACTTGCAACTAAGTTGTTTAAAATGGAACTCAGATTACCAAATACAGGATTAGTTCTTCCTCGTAACCCCGTAAACCCTGTTTCCAGACGGACTGATCCCAGAAATTGCGTATCACCGGACAATCAGATTAAAAGCCAACTCTTGCCATATTGTTGGTTGTTCACTCGAGTCACATGACTTGGACTTGACTAGACTCCATATCTCGATAATACTTGTTAAGACTCTTTAATAAAAAAATTCTTAACTTTTTTTTGTGTATGTGTGTGGCTTTTCATGGCTCTGCCAGCTGAAAACGTTCCTGTTATAAACTCTGTTATAAAATGGTTACATTAAGAAAATCACACTGGCTCACTTAGAATATGAGAAAAATTCAGCAAATCATAATTCATTTCCACAAATAACAGTTCATTTGACTTTAAAATCTATAAAATTGTATATATATATATATATATATATATATATATATATATATATATATATGTGAAATGGTAAAACTGAACCAACATGAAATTGAACAGGAAAGTCATATTCTAAAAGCCTTCCTATTTAATAATGAGACACTAATTTGGGCAAAAAATCACTAATGATTTGTTTAAGACTTGCAGCTTAAAGTTGAGCACTTGAAAATTGACTGTTATTGAAACTGATTGTCTTGGGACTTCACTTGAATGCAAAGACTCTAGACTTACTTGGGCCATTCTACAGAATTGGTGCAAAGTCAGGCTTGGAAATATCCAAGTAATACATATGCAAGGTAATATCCAAAGTACACATTTCTAGTAATTATACATAAAAAATAGTTAATTCTCATATTGTAAATTTGGAAAGTTTTGGAATATTTTATCCTCTCCCCAAATTTGTCACTACCGAAACACAATGATACATAATTTAATAAGAAAGACTACATTGACCTATTAAGATTTTGTTTACATCTAATATAAATTGTTATTTTTAAAAAAATGTTTTCACAGGTAAAGCAATAACAATTACAATTTTAACAATATTTCAAGGGCAATTTATGAGATTTGTTGCATTTTGAATCCAATCTTTCTTTCTCTCGGTCGTGACTGCACATTTTCGGTAGTGACAGTAATGTGTTAGTAGCCACCACATCACATTACAGAATTTTAACTCACATACTAAAACACTAATGATTTGCATAATAAAACTTACTAAAATTCTAATGATTCACATAACTTTACAAAAATTTTGTTTATTTCCCACAAATAAAGGATTATGTGATCCTTTTTTTCACTACCAAAACAATGATGTCACTACCAAAATATGTGATAAAGTTTTAGTAGTGACAATCTTAGATACTTTTGATCAAAGAGGCTAATCAGCACATGGTTACCTAACACAGTTCTGAACAGTTGTACACACATAAAAACGACATTTTATGGAATAACATCCAAAAAAGTTTACTTAATTTCAGAAAAAAAGGTCTTTGGTAGTGACATTCCTTAAAGTTACACACAGATTTTCAGACTTTTGAACACATTTAACTTCATTTTAACATTTAACATTAAACCATAATTTAAAATTATGGTTCCTATATCTACTACTAGAGAGAGGCTATGAGAGGGAGGGACACAGGAATATTTCCTGATCAAACATTTAGGGTGTGGTTAAACTCAGCCAACGCTGTTTCATTATTGACATGATATATAGAAGTGACAATGAAAATAATTATTTTTTTAACTTCACTTATATATATATATATATATATATATATTTTTTTTTTTTAATGTACCTATTAAATCATGATTTTCTATATATTAAGCTTACTGATATTTTAAATATTATTGTTGGATTCAATAGATAATAGAAAGATCTTAGTAAACAGCTAAAATTTGAAAACTAAAATGCTTTTTAATGTGTTTTTTGGTTGTGGGACAGCAGTTTGCACCAATTCTGTAGAATGACCCACTTGATCAACAACAACTTGGTCAGACCTGTTTTTTTGTCTGCAATATGCATCTGAAAGACAGGAAATGGACTGTGGGTGGTCTGTTGTCTGAAATGTATGTGCTGGATCTATGTGAATCTAATTCACACATCCACACTATAAAATGCTGTTCATTATTAGACAATCCACTTGATGTGTATGTTGAGTAATGCCCCTGGTTTCAATATGAAGGGTTAGAAGTGCTCAGGTCCGGTTACAGCCATGCATTCCATGTCAAGGCTCTTCACTTACATGCCTCCAAAGAAAGCAGAGGGTGTGTGCAACTGTAATTATACATAACCACCGAAGGATGAAAGCTCAATTTATTTAAAGCAACACAAAATCTAGAGTAACTTTCCATAAATCAGATATTGAAAGGAAATTCTACATACATGCATGTTAGAGGTGCACTGGGGTTCAAGCACTATTATTAACTATAATAATATTAACTATTTCATGTGCACGGGTTATTTACTATATAAGCAATGCTGTGGGAATAGTACAAAAGAATTTGTATAGTAAGAATTCATTAGGCATAACCAAACACTATGACAAGACAAGACTAGGCTTGTCAAACTGTGTGGGCGGCAGAGGTATCTGTGAAAATTGTGGAAATACTCCTCATATATAGTATTCAGTTGGCTTGTGCACATTTTTCATCAATGAATCATTGTAAATCTGTGAAAACTGTCTGCTCGTACAGCCATTATACCATAGTTTCTTTGTGTATAAAATGCTCTGGAAAATAACCCCTGACTCTATGGGCGTTTAAGAAAGACACCACTGTTTTTTGTGTGGCAAACTTCACCCCACCCAAACTGTGGCAATGTGACGGCACCCTGTGACTCGACATCCACCCTTCACAAGATTTAAATGACAAAAGCCATTTCAAAGAACAAAACAACTAACAAAAGCCAAACTTAGCCGGACTTTGTCTTTGGTGGAAACAGTGTGCCTTTGATAGGACGCCACAATGCAAAACACTACGACAAGTTACTGTTACACAACTGAACGATTAAAACATATGCTAATTCTTTGCAAAGTCCTGTGGAATGTGGAACACCTTACAGTAAGGTTCCATTTGTTAACATTAGTATATTAATTAACATGAAGTAACAATTAAAACTTATTCTAAAGCATTTATAAATCACGTTCATTTCAACATATTTATTGCTCACTGTAAAAAAAAGTGTTACTGTAAAATGTAATATATAGTTATATAAGAGTAAAGTTAATATATTAAAAACTTGACCAGTTAGATATTTTTTCCATAATGAAAATAATTCCAAAAGAGACAAAGCATTAAGCTTTACTTGTCACCAAGATATGCAAACTGTAAAACTGTGAAATAATAGGCTATGAAATACAGCAAGGGCTCTTGGAACGCGACTCGAATAACAGAAACATAACTGATGTGTATAAGTACATGAAATCACAAAGAAGCCTTTCATTTTTATAGTCCTGGGTGATACTACTAGCAATCAGTAAGTAAAGCAGGATTTTGATAATTCCAGCTGGCCATTCAAGAGACTATAAACCTCAATCACAGCCATTTCATCATCAGAAACAGGCCAATGGATTATGAGGATTGATCTGATGTCACAACATTTTTAGCTACTCTTCACCTAAATGTCAAACAAATGAGTATATAACAACATAACCTAAATAAAGATGTATAAAAAGTATACTATAGTTTTAAAATAAATACAGTAGGCAGCAAGCTTATATTTGAACCAGACTGGTGTTCTGTGGTTCTTAGCTATATAGTTTCTCCAGATTTCATTACTTAAAGTAAGGATAAACCTAATAAAGACCTCTTTTACCGGCTGCTTTCTCGCAGCAGCTGAGTGAAGAAACCTGAGCGCTGATTCCTTTGAGCGCAGAGGGAAGGCAGTAGATCAGAGATCATGTGATCTGTTTGCATATCAAGGTCGCCATTTTGCAGGAAAGTTTAGGAATTTCGGGCACACTAGAAGAAAGAGGAAGTGTTGCGTTGAAGAAGTTTCGTTTACGGACGTGTGGGGATCCGAGACTCCAGTCAGTAAGGAAAGGGAGAGATGTATGGACGGCAACCTGTCTGCGAGTGAACTTTACTTGCACTTCAACAGGGATTATTAGCGTTTCTGCCTATTCTACTAACTTACTTCATTTGCAACATATCGGAGGGATATCTTTGTAATGCACACCGCGATTTTTTGATTTTATCCATTCATTCGTCTGCAGAAAGTTGCTATAACTCCAGAGTATGAAAGTGCCCACGGGGTCCTGCCGTTATGAGAGAAGTGGTCGTTTATAGTTTTTTTATTGTATTGGTGGACTGATATTGAGTTTTCTCTCTCACATGTCACCCTGACCCGGTCAGCGATCACCGGTGATTGTTGATCCCTGCTAAATCAAAGTGACGCGACTGAAAGTGAAAGCGATCGGTCATTCATTCCAATGCTTTACAGCAGGCGCCTTTTAAAAAGTGTGCGACTTTGAATCTTTGAGTCTTGATCATGCCAGTGAGAAAGAAAGGTGAGTTTTTTTTTTGTTAAAACATGTATATAAATGCTTCAGGAGGCTATATGAATTAGTTTTAAGTTATGGTAAAAAAATCGTTCTTTTTATTTTATTGTTATGTTTGGCCAGTGTTTGTACAGCAGTGTTTTATAATGATGTTTTCAGATGCTCAGAGGGCACTGCAGCTTCTGGAGGAATACAGAACTAAACTCAGTCAGACTGGAGACCCTCATCTCAGACTTTCAATTGAGAGAGTCATCAACATATTTCAGAGTACACTCTTCCAGGCTCTTATAGGTAAGTTGCTGCTAGAACAACAAAAGTTTTCCCCTGCGAAGTTTCTTAATGTTTGTTAATGTGCTGAAATGGTGGAACAGGTTTGACTTCAACACTATTTGTGTTTGACAAGTTCAGTGATGTATAACCGCAGCATTTTTTCTGTTTTTAATTCAACTGCATTTGAATTTGCACACAGCATTTTAAACTTGTTGTGGGAATGTTTTTCTCACAAATGACAGAGAAACTTTTAAGAAGCAGGTTTTTTTTTTTAAAGTCATGGGATTTCTGCAGGCATTTTTTTTTGCAGGCATAGGCAGTATTTTTTTTAAATGCCTTATCAGTAACCACAAAGCTTGGACAAGTAATGTAAATATAACGGGTAATGTGTTTGACAAAAAGTGCCTTGGATTGTATTTGCTGGAAATGTAGACTAAATAATTTTTGTGTTCAGTCATTTCAGGTAATTGGTCTTATTTTCATCAATTTGGGAAAATCCTTTTGAGTTGGCTCTTTTGGGAGTTTAGGTAATTAAGATAAAATGGAAGAAGAAATTAGTGGTGATAAGCAATTTACAAAGTCAGACGGAACATATCCAGAAATAACTGATATAATAACTGTATATTTGTTTTATACTGCATGTCTTCAAAGCTTGTGGTGAGATATTTGATAAATGGATTTTACTATTGTAAACTGTTAACAGTAGCATGGCCTACCCTATTGTAGTTTAGAACATCTCATCTTTATATGTCCCCAATTACTATAAGCACTTGACAAATCAAAGCACAGCGGTGCATACTTAAATCCCTCAATACTTAATTAAGAGGCATTTGAAATGCATCATTGCTCTATTTAGTTTCCAGTTATGCTGTGCTCAGAGGGTTACAACTCTGTGCATTCTTGCCATTATTTTTCCATGATTTGAACTCTCATCATTTTGCATGGCCTGATCTCTGCATGAATCCAGGGAAGTGCTGTTAACAACCTTAAAGGGTATTCACGTTTCATGGTGTTATTATTTGTCCATCAGAGTCTTTTAGGCTGAAAACATGCATAAGTACTCCACAGTATCTATGAACAGCCAGAAGAATTATAAATTTTTGAACAAGATTTAAGCAGAATCTCACTCCAGTGCACAGGGAAATCCTTAGTGTGTTACATGCATGCCGGCTGCTGTGTGTGGGTAGACATGATGTGCAGTGCAGCCTACTTTTACAAAAATGTAAAGATTAGTTCGAGTTTACATTTTCAAATAAATTCTGCACTGCTGTTTTGAAGGCAGCCTAATGGTCATAGATGGCTTAACAACAACTTGCATGAAATAAATCTTGATGTTGGGAAAAAAACCCATATATTCCATTTAATAATCACTGGAATTCATTTACACACGATGCCAGATAGGACACTCAAGGCTCACACATAATTTTTTCTACCAGGAGAAAATTCACCAAAGTGTTAATCTTGTCAGAAAGTAATTTTTCTACCCCTTTGAGAAACTTGTTTTATACTGTTGATACTTTTGAAAAGGTTTTTAACCAAGTAAATCCCAATTCTAATCTAGTTTTTTAGAAAAAATTAATATCTTATTTCGTTTTATTTTTGAATGACTAATCCTGGCTCTCGCCATGGATATAACCATAGAAGCTGGAATGGCGTTAAAGGAAAAAAAGAAAGAAAAAGAAATGAATCAATGCAGCTTCAGAATCGCAGCACCAGTAGTTTTAGAACATTAAGAACCAGAACAGCAGCCACCGAACTGAAGTGAGGGGCAAAGCGCATACAGTCCTAGAGTTACACAACCTATACACATAATTTTGTTTTAGATATGAACTTTTTTCATAATTTTGATTTTGGATTGATATCTAGAATATTTAATGATAATACTTTAAATAAGGTCACTTTTCAAATTGTACATGCAGATATCATGATGTTCGCTATTGTTCTTTATAGTTATTTTGCACTTTAATCTGTTTGAAACTTTTGTTCACTTTTATTGCGTTTAAAGTCCCCCTGTAGTCAATTTTATCCCTTAAAACTCATCTTTGATCATCAAAATAACTTATTTAAATGTTTTTTCCTGTGAAAAAAGATTTCTTCATACCTTAACATAGCTTGAATGTATGCAACTCTGCTCCCTTACCTCATTTAAAATACGCAGATCTATGAATATGCTAATTTGCCCCTCCTCCGCTCACTCGCACAAGCTCAGCGATGCACTTGGTCAACTTACCGTGTCCGACGTTGTAAAAAGCGATTCCATTGTGCAGCATTTACTTCAATAGTTAATATGATTAGCCTTTTGCTTGACTACATTATCAAACCGCTAATAATGTGTTGCTAATGTTACAAGTCTGACAGCTGCGTTCTAAAAATCAATATCCTTAGAAACCCTTTGAACAACTTAGAACGTCAGTGGAGAAAGGCTCATCATAGTTCATCATAGCATCGTAATACACCCGCTATATTGCTAAATCTACCCAATTTTTCATATCAACAGAAGAATATACCGGAATAACCTGGCTTCCTTTGAGTCTCCCTTGCGCGGTCAGTTAATGATATGCTAAAGCCCGCCGGCATGTTGAAGTGATTGGTTACAATAAGGTAGTTTGTGACTTCACAAATTCCAGCCGAATTTGCACATGGTTTGTCTTCAAGCATTAAAAACATCACATAGAAAACAACATTAAAACTTGATTTTCACCACAGGTGGACTTTAAATGTTTAGCGTTCTTTTTGTTTTAATAAAAAAATGGAGGACAACTCTCTTTTTTTTGTAACTTAATATCACATATACTGTGATTTAAAAGCTTCAGCAATTGTCATGATATGAATGTTTGATGCTATCACATGACTAATATGTGTAGGCTTATAGAAATTCAGTTTGAAACAGAATCATTTGAAAACATTGTGTGCTTTCTGTTCTAATAAATTAAATGATTTTGTTTGTAAATTTCTTCCTGTATCCCTTTCTTAATGTAAAAACTACTTAATACATTTGCATTGCGCCCTTAAAGTGTTTTAATGTGCTTTTTCAGCTAATGGGCACATGTCCTCCTTGGGGAAAAAAAGCAAGTGAACTCTGGGTGCACTTTTGCTAGGACTTATTTTATCATTAATTTAATCATCTTGTACTTCAGAGAAATGTCAGACTATGACAAATTCTGTTTTTTGAAAACAATTTTATTCATACAGATTTTAATTTTTAGGTTAAACATCGTTACTGTATTTACACTTGGTCTTGCTTTTACTGATTGGATTTTTATACAATGGGGTTTTGCACATTCCATTTAATGGCCATGTGTGTCTCTGCAAAATGGGTATAACATTCTAATATTCATAAGGTGAATAATGTGAAATTTGTATTTTCTTGAAAGTTTGATTCTGTGAACATTTGTAGGAATTATAGTTGTTTTGGTGGGCTTTATAATCCCATATACATCACTACAACCTGTTAATTCTTTTCAGATATCCAGGAATTTTATGAAGTGAGCCTCCAGGATAATGAGGATAAGCCCATAGAGCCATCCAGCCTTAAAACCAGAGAACCTTTTCCTCCTGTTAATGAATGGAATCTCACCGGCCCTCCCAGCACCACTGGATCAACAGAAACTGTGCCCAACGTTCATATTCAAAGCGAAGAGGTAAGCTGAATATTATGCTGATATATATATATATATATGATATATATGGAAGCAATTTTTATTTCTTCAATGAAACCACTGATTCATCCTGAGCGAAACAGCACTACCATGTTGCTCAAGGTTCGTCCTTCTTCGGGTTTGTTGACTATATTTTCATTGGCGGATCAAAAATAGTCAAGGTAACTGGTAATGTTGTCTAAAGTTTAAATTAAATGAACTTTTTTTGTTTTTTGAGCTGTTGATTTGGCAAAAACAGAATGATTGTGAGTGATATATTTGTTCACTGTACATCTTGGATTGTGGTTGGTATCTGTATTTGTACAGTTGTGCTGTGTGAGATCATTCAGAGACATAATGTCATTTTTTAAAAAAATTTTATTGTTTCAGCTCTGGTGAACATACTTCAAAACCTGAAGTATTTGTTAGATGTGTGCTTAAAAGAAAACTGAGGATGTAATGCCCTTTAATTAAACTGCATGTGCATGTGAAGTTTTTGACTGAACCGATTGCAGTTTAAATACTACTCTAAAATAGTACATAGGAGTTCTGTGACACTAAGTGCAGAATATTTAGTTATCTTGTTATTTAATAATGTTAATTTCTCTTTTCAATTGGATAAGGGCTGGTCATGCTTTTTTCATTTAAATTGTTGTTCACATTTTCGAGAGTGGGTAGACTTTCCTTCTGTTGGGATTGGAAGTAATCTGCCACACAGTGGATAGAAAGTGTTTTAACAAGCACTCTCATTTCTATGAAGTCTCAAATGAATCTGATGAGTGTTTGAATGTAGATGAATTTCACGTCTCCACCCGCAAACTGGCACAGAGGATTTGCTTATAGCTGTGTGGTGTTTTATTTTTTTCCTTCAAACCTCTGTCTCTCCGCAGTGATCGTAAGAAATTGGGTCTAACAGGCCTCGAAAAATATTTAATGAGCAGTAAAATATTTTTAAGTTTAATATAATGGCTCTTCAACTTATACAATAAAATGTATTATGTGTGCGCTTTTCAAATATTTTAGTATTTTACTGTAGCTTTCTGGATAAACTTATGGAACTATTCAAGTGAATGGTTCCTTAAACGTTTGTATACAAACGTGTCAAGAAGATATGCAACAAATTAGTTTGATAAATGAATATGGGCTAACTGTAAATTGATCAAGAAAACTCAGATGTAAGGATCAGATATTATCGACCAGTTTGCGCTATTTGTCTTGCACATGCTAATCCATGAACCTTCCCTTCCATTGTGACCCTTTAAAAACGCATTAAAACATATGTATTTGTATTTAGGCTACCAACACACACGGATGCAAATACAATGGCAATTTTTCTTATTCATTACTTTTATTGTGTTGTGTAAAGTTTGTATCTCCCTCGGCCTTGACGTAAAATCATCTAACATTTGCTTTTAATACATTTTACAGATGAGTTAGCTATATCTCAGCACGACCGGATTTATCACAAACTTGATTTGGTTAGTAACCGGAATGAGGCGAAATTAATTGAACTTTTACCTCATTTCGTTGGTGTTTGAGCATCACCGTCATCTCAAACATTTAGCGACCCCTCCTCCCCATTTCATTGCAAAACATGAAGTCCACTGCTGATTTTTAAACGGTTGAGTGAGGGCAGAGGCGTTTTACCGCTCGCGGGTACCCACACAATGACGTGCTGTTGGAGCGCGCGAGTCCAGAGGTGAGGGGAGCACTTCATCAACTCTGAACGCGCGTCAGTATGAGTGCAGGCGTCCTCCTCCTCAGCATCCCCGACACTCTACCGCTGAAAGGAAACGTGAGGTGACGCAAACTTGACTTCTCTGAGTATATGGATGCGTACGTTGTTTGCTCAACTGAGAGTAAGTTCATGTCGCGCGCACAATGCATTCATGCATATGCGTTCGCGACAGGATTAGAGCAACTGCAATGAGATGCTGAGAGGTCGCGCTCTGAAGAATGGACTGTTTATGTATCGTTAGCACAAAGGTAAGGCATCCTTATGCGTGTTCGCGTTGTTGTTCGTGCTGTTTGGAGTATTTTTAATATACAGGTCATTAGTTACAGTACAGGTCAGCGGTTACAATACTATTGCGAGAGCTTTACAGGTCATGTTTATTTGTTATACATGAAAATGCCTAATTTCTTCAAATGAGTATTCACAAAGTTCTGTCTCTGTTTTATATACGTTCAGTTTAATAAGAAAAAAAGATGCTGCGAAAGGCGATCAAACACTGTTGAAAGGTGATTTTTTTTTTTCTTCTTATAGCTTAATTTTTCAAAGACCTAAGATATAGGATGTGTCCATATAGGCAAGAGTTACACAACCTCATTTTATAACTATCCCTTAAGTCTTCAGGACTCACAAAGGAATTTTGAGAGCAGTTTAGGTTGATAAGTGCTGTATGAATAAAGCAGTGAACTGTTATCATTTATTTCTTTGACAAACATGACATAGGAGCATTCTTTGCTATCAATCAGCCTCTCTCAGATTAAGAAAAAATGATGGTGTGGTTTCAGAATGAATCGACTCCTTTTTGAGTGATTTCATGGAGGAGAACGAACTGTGAGAAAACTAGACCATATTTTTTGGCCGCACATCTGAGAGCATGAAATCAGCTGGAGCTGCCTGACGATTTGAATTAGCAATTAGAATGTAAAAATTGAATCATTAAAGATGTATTACGAAGTCTTGATATTTACTATTATTTTCTCTCACTAGAGGCTTTATTCGAGGCTAATGTGTGTTTGAGATGCGGATTATCTTCAGTTACTTGTTGATACAGACATTATTCGGTGTGTTTCTTTTTGCTGCTGTATATACAGGACCATATTTCTTTCTGCCCTTCCAGGCAAAGATAGCTATTTATTTATATAAACAATATTTAGGGCTTCCATTTCAGTTGCACAAATGTGTCACTCTAGAATATGATTAGGTTTGTTTCAGGGTGTTCTCACTTAATTGTGACCAAAGAACTCTTGAGGATGTTTGAAAGGTAAAGCTGTTTTCATCATGATCACTCATCATAACAGAATGCTGAAGTGTTTTAAAAACCCAAGCGTCTGGAATTACTGAAAGAAATTAGCATAATGAGATCACAATCTACTGGTTTTATCCGTTACCAGAATTTAACTGGCGTGTAAAGCGCACATCTGCACCTCTAGATTTCAGCAGTAATCGCAGGTTTGCAAGTAAAGAGAATGTTTGCTGAGCAACGTCTGAACACTTACAGACATGCACTTGAAATATGCTAGGGTTATATAATGTGCTGCTTTAGAGATGCTTTTTCTATCTGGAGTGTGTTATATTTGTCTGGAGTGGCAAAAGCACAACATCTGTGCTGCTGCAAATGCACTGCCATGACCAACTCTCTACCTGAGGGCAAATCACCCAGGGGTCTCCTTTAAAGTCTAGCATGCTTCCATAAGTTAATGTCCAGTGATGGATTTCCAGTTCTTATATACCATGGGGGTTATGGGTTGAATTTGATTTTGATAATTTTGCATGGTCTTAATTGAGGTGAGAGTTTTTCTCTAGATAAACCATGACATTTAAAATGCATGGTCTTGCACATGCATGTTTTTTTACAAGAATGTCATACTGTGTGCAGTGTAAGTGTTTTTAGTATGTATTTTAGTCTCCGTCTTTTATTGGTTTGGTTTTTCCTGAGTGGTTTGCCCTTTTCAAGAACTTCTCTTTGAAGAACATAATAAGCATGGTTTGCAGAAAGCAAACTGAAGAGTAACACTGTCAGTTTGTGACTGGATGTTTGTGGATGTGACTAAACTTAAAATATCTCTGGTGATCCTGATTTCAATCTCAGAAAGATTGTCTATTCTTTCATTGGAGGTAGGAGAAAAACCTAATGTAGTCAGCCGTTGTTCAAAAAAAGCTTCCAAAAGGGCGTTTTCACTGTGATGCCACAGAAGAACCATTTTGGGTTCCTTGTTTCTTAAAAGAACTTTTTTTTTTTTTTTTTTTTTTTTTTTTTTTTACTTACTTTGAAGACCGTTCTAATAATCTAAGGAACTATAAAGAACAAATTTTTCAATGGAAAGATTCCATGGATGTTAAAGGTTCTGGGGTTATGATTAGTCAGACTGCCGGCGACGGTTCAATTGCGTCAATAACGTGATGCAGTTAGATGATGTGGTGCTCTGTCCTTCGATGATGTGGCTCTTACCTTTTAAATAGGGCACTATTTGAGTGGGTGAATCATCCATCGATCCATTTTCCAAATGGCCGTTCCAATGTGGTTATAGCATATCATACAGGTATGAATTCCTTTTTTTAATTTATTATTCAATTGTTAAATTGAACTTCGTTTCCATGACAGAGTTCAATATAAATCTTTTCTTCTTACTTCTGGAGCTGCCAGTTTGCTAAGATTCAAATAATTATTAAAAGGCAAGCACAAACTATGCAAAAGTGACCACCCTTCCAGCACCTTCAGTGTCCGAATTCACTCACTCATTTTCATTCAAGCCCACAAGTGAACTATATTAGTGGATTAATGTAGGGAATAGTGAATGAGGGTATACGGGGTGATTTTGGGCATAGCCTAGAACATGTGACAAACTTTACATACTTGGTTTCAAACCATGCTGAACTATATCCAGTTGGCCGCTGTGGTTCTATATAGAAGCTTAAAGGATTCTGTCAGGTGCTTCATATTTAGAACCTTTTAGGAGTACCTATCATGGGGTCATTTTATGGATTTAGTTTTAAATGATTTATTTTAATTCATTTTTAATTAACTAAATTTTATGAATTAAGCAGCTGGTAAACATAATTTGTCACTAGAAAAAATGAAATAACCATGTATTCTTATATAGAACCTTTTTGGCATGAAGTATTCTTTAAAATTGAGTCACTGAAGAACCCTAGGTTCTTTATAGAACCCCACTGAACCCGTTTTCTAAGAGTGTCATAGTCACTGTACTAGCTTTAGTTGGTCTTTTTGAGAATGTTATGACTGTCTAGGGCCAGCTGCAACATAAATGTGTGTGTGTGTGTGTGTGTGTGTGTGTGTGTGTGTGCTTACTCACAAAGGTAAATGCTCAACAAAAACAGATTTATTAACAAAATATAGTGGAAAAACAGAAACAAAGGGATTAAATTCAGAAGTGGACAAGGCCAAAATAACAAACAAAAATAACTAGATTTAGTACCCTCCAAATTAAGAAAAAAACAAACAAAAAAACACAATAAAAGAGAAAAGAAAAATGCAAAGCAACTTCCCAAATTGCACAAACGTTTATGCAAAAGAAATGGCCTCACACTCCCTACTTCCCTTAAAGTGAATATTTACCAACAATATAACTATAGACAAAAGTAAAACTGAAAATTGTAAATTGAACTGAACAAATGCAAGTTTTATAAAGAACTCACAATCACAAAAGAAACCCAGACAGAGCAAAACAAATGGCACGCTTTCGGCCTTGATCGTGTGTTTGGGGTTGTCCTTATCACCAGAACCAGGAATCAACCAATCAGGATCTCTGCTGGCTTGAGTGCAGGCCACACCTTCTCCTGCACAGACACTCAAAAACACAACATACACATTTAAAAAAAAAAAACCCATCAAATATAACAATGTGAATATGATCTCCTTTTTATTCATGTTTTAACTTTTCTTGATTTGTGAAAATACTACTATAGGATTACAGAAGTTCTGTTTTTTTGAGTTATTTCATATTGATTAACTTTTAAATGATTTATTTCTGTTTTAGTAAACATTTTGTAAAAAATATAAATGTAATTCCAGCATGTTATTTACCATCTTTTAAATTAAATATATCATATATGTTGGCTTCATATTAGCCACTCTGATATCATCGGCATCAGCCATTAAAAAATCCAAATTGATCAACTACTTGTTCAAAGCATGAGGATGGGGGGTCTGGGGATGGAGTTTTCAGTTAGAAAATTCCTAAAAAAAGTAGACATACTACTGATTCTATACTAATTTTTTTAAGCTAATGTGCAATAGTTGTGGACCTGCACAAATGTAATCATTATGGATAACCATCAAAACTCAGATTGTTCTGGGATTTGTGAATTTTGAGAGGTTCTGGCTGGGTTCATTTGTGCTCTCTTGATGTGCCGCTTGCTTTTCAGAATTGTGTTTTGCAGATATGCTCTGAATTTTCAGTCAGTGATATCCTACCACCTCAAGAGCAAAACTTCCTCATAACACTTAAGTTTTTGGAACTTAAGATTTCAGTCATTTCAGTACGATTTCAGCTGTGATTAGTTAACTTTAGTAACTACGTATGTGATCACAGATGTCGTTAGTGGTCTTTCACAGCTACTTATGGGGTCTTCAGAGTGCTGTTGAGACAAACCTTTCTTTACTTGTGTATTACACCTGTTTAGAATAATTAAATAGGACTTTTTGATACAGGTTAAATACATGTATGAAGTTAAAGTTTTTGAGTTATATATTTTATTATAGTGCCTAGAAGTTTTTAGAGTAAAAGTTTCAGCCGTGGCTTACCTTTTAAGCTCTAAGTAGCTTAGCATTTATCCCTTAATTGTCTTTGGAAAGACCTATTTTTGACTGTAAGAGAATTTGATCTTTATCTTGGTCAGCTGAAATACTCTAGAGTAGCTACAAGAATAAGCTGTGGAAGAGTTAATGAGCGGTTGCTTTACTTGAGGTCATTCCGTGGTGTCATTCTGTGAAGACTCGCAAGGACATTCCCGACTAAATGGAGGATTCAGATGAGGGACATAATGTAAAGTATCTTGCTTTTAAAATAACTGCTCATATGTCATGCTGTTGCTGTTGTTTTTTGTCTTTGTGTGCCATTTATAGAGAAAAATATTGCTTGGTTATCCTGTTTCGTATATTCGTTTGGTCCATGTGGATGTTGTATACTATATATTGTTAATGCGAAATGTAGAGATTTAAATGTAGTCCATTTCAAATATAATAATGGACTAATATTAGCAACTATTGTACAAATCTTGTTGAGAATTGCGTCTAATTGTATCTCAGGAAATTTGGGTAAGTGGCACCATGGGGAGGAAGTGATGTTGCTGTTTGTTCCAGTTTGAATCTGTGTGTCTCGTTCTTCTGAATGTAGGTCTCGTTAGAAGTATGATCAGAGGTTTACATGAGTCCTGCCTCTCACAGCCTGTTTCTTTCTGTCAGTTGAAAATATAGCACAAACTGACTTCTTATAAGTTTTGCATTTTCAAACAAAAAAGCCCATTCTGAAGTTATTTAAATGTTAAAGTTTGTTTTATCTATTTATTAACTAATGCTATATCACTTGAAAAATGTATGAAGCGTCTTTGTCCTGTCCTAAATATGAAAATTTGGCAATCTTTTGTTGTGGTTGTTGCTGTGCTGAGATTTTATACAGTGTGTTTGTACTGCTGTGGTGATGTCAGCAGGGGTCGCAGAGGTCAACGAGGTGATGTGTGTGTGTGTGTGTGTGTGTGTGTGTGTGTGTGTGTCGGTCTGGGATGAAAGCAGGTGGGAGCTGGCGGGCGCTGTGGCCGAGTTCTGCACTCACACTTCCACGCCTAATGAGTCACTTCCCATTCACTTCCACAGTATTACTCACTGCCCACACATAAAAACATTAGTTATTTTTTTAAGCTACTTTTTTTTTTTTTTTTTTTCATTTGTTTATGATTTATTTTGATGTTTGTGTTTTGGCTGTGCAGTGGTTTGAAGGGTAATCATCCGGCTCTGAATTCATCCCGGTCTTTAGACTACATGTGGTACTCTTGTCCCCATTCTGGCTCTTTCTCTCTCTGTCTTTCATGTGCGCTGTGGCGAGCTTGCCGAGTGGGTGATGTGTGCGGGGAGATCCAGTCTGGTGCAGTGAGACCCCCAGCTGTTATGTCATGACTATCATGCTGTTGGCTGTCTGTTTGAATTTGGACCGTGGAAACCGTATTTGTTGCTTTGGTGGAATAGTATTTCCACAAACGTAGTAGATGTACAGGGATAGACAAACACTTCACCATAAAACCTCAGGCCGCGTGACAGAAGCTGCATCTGATTTACGTTATTGTACACCATTGTTCAAAAGTTTGGGGACAGTAAGATATATTATTATATATTTTTTTGGATTTGTCCAAGGAATACTTGTTTTCAGTAAGAATGTATTAAATTGATCACGAAAAACAAAACAAAAAAATAGCAGCACAACTGTTTTTGTATCATTTATAAGAAGAAATGGTTCTTAATCAGCATATCAGAATGATTTCTGAAGGATCATGTGACACTGAATGTTCAGTGAAGAGTAATAAATAACATTTTAAAATGTTTTAAAATGGAAAGTTTACTGTTTCCGTTTTAAGGTTTTTATTTAATGTTTTTCAGGAACAGTAACAAATCTTACAGACTTACTCAAACTTTAGAACCCTAAGTGTATGTACTGAATGGTTCTTGCTTCTTGACCAAAGTGAAGTGGATTCTTTAAGTTTGGAGGTATATAGTGTAAATGCATACCTGTTGGCCTGAACTGTTCAGACAGCCACTTTGAATCGAGTCCAACCACTGATCACAAAATGATTATAATGTCAGAAAGCAATTTAATTGGGTACTCTCTTCATTGTCTGGTTAGCAATCATTTTTTGTCATCCAAACTGTTACTTTAACAGTTTTACGAGATGTTAAATAACCGAATTAGCTTAGCATACTGATTAATCTGTTAGTTTACCTTAAACCCGGCTAACAATAACAAAAACTACAAAAAGAGCCGATCAAAGCATTTAAAATGGTTATGAAATTCCTTTTTATTGCTCCCTGAGGTTCGCTTATTACTTTTTTTTTTTTTTTTGCACACAAAATAGTTGTATATTTGCAAAGAAATTTCCACCTGTATTGTAACACTGTCAGAACTAGGTTTTGGTGCTCTGTCTTTAAGACTCATCAGTAATTGCCCTTTTGATTATGTTTGGCTAATTTCATTGCATCTCTTGGCATCACCTCACTGCTCACCTTTTATGCTTGATTATTTGCTGTACAGACGGTCAATGGAAATGTCCACCACGATGGATAAAGTTGAAAAGGAGTTTTTATTTTATTTTTTCTTTAGGTCTAAAACATACAGTATTTTTTGCAGTACATGAAAAAATGAAAATGTGATCCTTTTGTCATATCCCTTTAAATGTTAAGATGGTGCTTTGTGCAGTCAATCGGATTCTATTACACCTAAAACAAGAACAAGTTTAGTCCAGCCGAGTACAAGTTTCATCTGGATATGTGACAGGAAAAAGACAGAACTGTGTAGTCTGTGCTGTTGCTGTGCTCATATAGTTTAACTCCAGTGGAGTTGACAGGGCAGCACAGGCAATCTAATGAGACACCTGAGGTGGAGCTAGAGGCGGCTGCCCACCCCTGAGTGTGACCCCGCTGGTCTGAGAGGAATAAATTACCTGTCAGACTCGGCGTGTAAGTATGTAGAGTAAGACTGCCAGCTTGTTTTATGCTGCTGGCTATTGTGCATTGCATATTTTAAGCATCACCACAGTCCTTGAAGTCGCTCTCAGGGGACTTCACACAAAATCTCCTGAAATACAGATGCACATGGGTGATGTACGAGTTGCCAAGTCTGCTTATATGCAAATATTCTGTTTGGTGATTGCTTAAAATGCCCATTTGAATGCACGTGAGAAAGTGTTTGTTTATCTGTTGTTTTGTGCCTCCGTCAATTGATGGCACACCGGTTGGCGCCCTCTGTAGACCAACCCCCCCCCCCCCCCCCGCCCAAAAAAAAAAAAAAAAAACCCAAAAAAAACAGGGGTCACTTATTTTGTGCTTGCTTTTCCCGACCGGGTCACATATTTTGGGCTTGTATTTTTTTTTTTTTTCTTTCTCAAACCAGGTCGCTTATTTCTCTAGCAGAACTTGGCAACACTGGTGATGTACTGTGCCAAGACTGATTTACATGTCCTGTGTGTTTGGGGCAGGACTACATGATTATGATTGAAGATGAGAGTTCAGTAGAAAGGCTATATTGAGTGTTAAGGGAAACCTGTTGTGGTGTCCAAAAGTTTGGGCTTAGTAAAAAATAATGGTTTCCACTAAAATCTTAAGCAGTGCAACTGGTTTCAATATTGATACTAAAGAAATGTTTCTTGTGGACCAAATCGTAGTATTGGAATGATTTTTGAGGAATCATGTGAGACTGAAGTAACGGCTTCTGAAAATTTCAGCTTTGCCCTCAGAGGAATAAATTACATTTTAAAATATATTAATATTTAAAACAGTTATTTTAAATTAATAATAATATTTCACCATGTTACTGTTTGTACTGTGTTTTTTTTTTGATAAAGTAAATGCAGCATTGGTGAGCATAAGAGACTTTGAAACAGTGACCGGCCTGTTATAACGTGTTATAACTTGGTCACTGAAATGCCAAGAGCTACTTACTAACTACTAGAGTTTATTCATCTCTGTGTCCTTTTTGCTCAACTAGGTCAGGTTAAACAGATTTCTGCTGTGATCTCCAGTCCAGATGCTCTGGTTTTCTTTGAGTCAGTGAGTAATGCACCCAGCCAGGGCATTGATTCTGGAAGGAGGAGCATTATGTGCAGCCATTCAGAATTTATTTTGCAGCTCTTACAACTGTAGCTAAAAATGAGCAGTCAGATTGACACACTAAAATTTATTAGCTTCTCCTTGAATGCAGGGTTTTATTTAAAATAGCAGGTTTTATACAGTATATATTTAGCACATTTCCTACAGCTGAAGGTCACAAAGAAATAATGCATAAACAAACTTTTATTTTATTTAACGCTTAAGAGAAGTACCTTGTAGTGAATACAGGAAGAAATTGGCAGCCAAATCAATCTACAGAGGATGAGCTTGGATGTTTTTAAAATGTTGGTCTGTGGAGACAGATGGTGCAGTGGTTGGGTGTTAAAACAGAGCCATTATAAAGATCTTTAAAACCAACAAGTGGTTCAGACAACACACCAACTAGTCAATTATGAAAATGTCTAGATTTGCACATCCATTTTTGGAATGTCCCATGTCTGGACGAATCCAAATCCCTCAACTGCCTGTCTTGCAGTAGCTCTGTCTGTCCTGTGATTTACTCTGAGTTATTGCGCTCGTGCTGTCAGCAGCTCCAGTGTCATGTCATAGCTTGGGTGTGTTTCCCTGGGTCTGGCCCAGCGTGGTGGTTTTTTTTCAGCTCTGCAACTTGTACGGCTGGAAAGAAACCATCATCGTTTTGATATGCCTTAAGTGTTTGATGTTTTATTGAAGATGAGGGATTTGCTAATAACAGGAAGGGTTCATATATTTACTAGCCTAAAGTAAGCAGATTTTGAATATTACTTTGAGATTCAGATAACATTTAATAAAATGCAAACTGTTTTTCAGGAGGTGTGATGAAATATCATTTCCTCTTGATCATGACATGTTAAACAGCTTGCTGCTATGGGAAAAATATGAGTGATTTAACTGATGATCCTTATTAGTTAAAACATTTTCATAGCATTAGTTTTTTTTATAATTGGGCTCAACAGTAAGGATTTTTTTTCTTTATTGGCCCAGTGGGACAGTCCCAGGAAGGCATTAAAGAATGTAAGATGTTTTTGACAGCTCAGCAATACCCTGAAACTCTCACATTGGCCCTCGGCCATTAGGCCATCCTGTGATGAGGGCTACATAATGTTTTAAGAAATTCTTGTGGTCCGTCTAAAAACCGAAGAGTGTGAGAATAGAAATATGCAGTGCTGTATTTTGACAGTTTTATTGACTTTTATTTATTCTTCTGAATTTGGGACACCAGCTTTCTAATTCTTTTTTTTTTTCCCCATACAGTTTGAGGTCATCTCCACACCACATTATAAGGGGATTCAGTATTTATTTTAGTCAACTGAAGCAGCTCTATTTTAAGGAGTTTCCTGTGTCAGTTTCCTCAGAATTTGTAAACTATTATTATAGGCCGATTACATTGTGGCCTCAGTGAAACCAGAAGTGATGTTCAGCTGCATTTAATAGCTTTTTAGAATTTGTATACGTTTTATATAATCTCATTAGTATGTAGAGGATAATGTAGTCATTCAGGTCTTGTCACCCTAAAATGATTTATTTTGCAATAATGACCATGCAGCTGACGATATAATTCTGCTTAATGCACTGGTACTACAACATAAGTAAACAAATTTATAAATAAATTTAAACATAACAAAACGTGTTGGGGTAACACATTACAAGTAACTTGCGTTTATGTAATCAGATTACTTTTTTGATGTAACAAGTACAGGAACACATTACTTTATAAATTTACACATTAATGATGAGAATCTTTTTTTTTTTTTTTTAAAGAAAAGTAATACATGTTACTTCTCAGTTTAATTAATTTGCTTAAACATTTTTTTAAACTACTGCATTAATTCTCTTGACTATAATTATGCATTAAAATATTAAACCGGCATTACCTGTTATGAACCAGGAGAAATTCTAAATTCATTGACAATTATCTAATTCGAGAATGACTTTAGCACTCTCTTTAGCCCTCTATTTATCGCACTCTTTATCACACTGTACAGTGAATGTTTAGGCTTTTTATTTATTTATTTTTTATGATGTGTTGTTGAATGCATGACTGCATTACGCACTTGCAAAAAAGAACTTGAGTAAAAAAACACGTGCAAGGCTTGGAAGAGAGCGAGCTTCAGCCAGTTGAGAAATGCAAACTTAACATATTACTTTCCATAAAAAGTAACCAAGTTACATTAGTTACTTTTTTAACGGAGTAACAAGTAATTTTAACAAAACTTTTTAAAAGTAACAACTGTGAACGTGACATATTGATTGAGGTTGTTTTTTTTTGTTGTTTTTTTTGGTATGTATTTATTTTAATATATTATAATTAGCACTGGGCGATATGGCCAAAAAATTATCACAATAAAATTTCACTTATCAGTTGATCTCTAACTATCACGATAAATGTCAAATCTTTTTCTTTCAATTTTAAAGGCAGATTTTGCTCTTAAGTGAAAGTTACTGTATATAATACTGTATATTCCATTGAATACATGTTTAAATTAATAATATAATAAAATTGAATATCCCACATTTCTGCCACAATACCATGGTGTATCTGCACTACATGGTTACGCTACAGTAAATCCATGGTAAATGCTGGCGATTTGTAGATTTGAAAAGCCTTCTGACTATATCGTTGCGCACAGTGTTTCTCCTGTTTGTCAGCACCATTTCATCCGCCTTTAAACTAGTTTAAATCACAGACATTTGTGTTCTTCGCTGAATTCAAGCGCTTCTCACTGGATCTTGGAGCACTGTTTAGTGGTCGTGTCACTGAGACTGATCAGCATCTAATCTAATTGAAATACAGAACTTGTGTGGTGAAACAATATGAAACTAGCAAAGCTAAGAAATCTGCTTCATGGGTCAATTAGACAATTTTGTGTTTCTGCACATCTGGAGCAGATGAGGTGATCTTTGCAGCACGTGTTTTATTCGGATTTCTTTCAATGTCGAACTATGTGTTTGAAGTGAGTGTGCTTGCAGAACGGTGAGGTGTCTCTGCCTGCTGAGAGCTCATAGCTGTGGGTTGGACTGATGGAGTGGTGTCAGTGTGATTTTGCTCTGTGTGGGTGGCAGGAAGGACTGGAGGTGATATGAAGGAGTCATGCGTCAGCTTGAGCTCTCATAGGTCACCACCTGCAAGCCATGCAATCCCTTCATGTTTATAGACCGAGAAACAGTTGTTTAAGCGGTAAAGGATGGATAAAGGTAATGATATTGGAATTATAAATTAGGAACAAAATCAATAATACAGGGGCTAGAGTCACACAACTCTTAAGAAAGAAGTTAAGTTATTTTGAGAAATTTCTTGAAGTTCAAAAGAATGTTCCTAATTCTTATAAACACTTTTCATAAGAAAATCTTATTTATTTAGAAGAAAATGACAGGCTATGGTGTCATCTGATTTTATGGCACTTATTGCCGAAGATTCAAATCTGTTCAACTTCAAATCAAATGCTGTCTTTTGCACGCCCTGCAGATTACTTTAATAATCATATGTGGACGCTCTATTTTTGACCGACTTGACAGGAGTTCAGCACTTGATGTTGTTGTTTTTTTTGTTTTTTTTAATGTAGCATGTTTTTTTTTAGATGCAAGTTATTTTTAAAGAGTTTTTCAAGATGGAGTTGTCTGTTGCATTCATTTGTGGTGTCTATTTGACTAGTTTTTGTATAAATTATTTGTAATGCTTAATAGCTACAATTAATTTGAAACGACCCAGTTAATTATTGGGGATTTATGACAAGTTGCAGGTTATCCTAAGTTTGTACTTTTTTTTTTTTTTTTTTTTTAAAGAAGATTCTTTTCAACAGTAATAAATATGTGAACATTCTTAAATATTTTTGGGAATATAAAATTATTCCTTTTTTTTTTCTTAAATAAGAAAATGAGAAAACTGCAGTTAAGGAGAATGTTGTTGTTATCATTCTGAATCTTGACCCAAAACTTTTTCAGGTTGTTTTGAAATGTGTGAGAAACCTTATTTGAGTCTATCATGTGAGACAAATCCCACGTTTTTTTTTTCCTGTGGTGAGTTATATACTCATCCTTGAGTGTCAAAGTAATTTAACACTGCCCTCTAATGTATTTAGTAGAACTAGGATATAGTTTTTGGTAGGAGAAAAAACACAGGATGTGTTCTAGTGAAGTTTACAGTAAACCGTAAACAAAATCTGAATCTTTCTGATTGCTCTGAACACTGTTGCTCTGAATTTAATTTAATGACGGTGCACAGTATGTTGCTGCATGAACTTTCTTTGTGAATGGGTGTAGTGCTACACTACTTTCCAGTTTCAGGGTAATTCAGTATTTTTGAAGCAAAAAAGTGCATCCATCCATTGTAAAAGTAATCTACACAGCTGTAGGGGGTTGATAAAGGCCTTCTGAGGCAAAGCGATGGGGTTTTTTGTAAAAAGTATGTGTATGCATATGGTTGTCTTCCGGAAGCTATTTATTTTTTTAGATTTTGAATTATAACTATGATTATAAATAGGGATATTTTTCTTACAAAAACCCATCGCTTTGCTTCAGAAGGCCTTTATTAACCCCCCGGAGCCGTGTGACTTTTACGATGGATGAATTTTTTGGCTTCAAAATCGGGCCCCCCATTCACTACCATTATAAAGCTAGGAAGAGCCAGGATATTTTTAAATATATGTCCGATTTGTATTCGTCTGAAAGAAGAAAGTCAAATACACCTTGGATAGCTTGAGGGGGAGTAAATCATGGGGTCATTTTTGGGTGAACTTTAAGGCTGTTGTTGTTGCTTTTTGCCTGTGTTGGCTTTACACTATTGAATCTTAAACTTCATCATTCATTCATTATTTTCTCTAATGATATTTTCTGAAGAGGCACTGTTTCTGCCATTTGCAGAATCTACGAAGCTATCATAAAGTACGGCACAGGTTAATTGATAATAGTCGTTTGTTAAAACAAAGCGTTTGACCAGATTCATTGCATTTCTAGGTGAGAAACAAGTTGAATATCATCAAAAATGATTCTGTGCTTCACGTTTTGACCACAGAGGGGAGTTCCTCATCTTCTTCCAGAAGTGAAACTGAAGCTCTCTGTGCATTGTACGAAAGAAAGAGGCCTTTATATCAGTGATACCTCCAGAGCTGTCGCCATAGGTTACCAGGGGTATCCCAGAGAGCTCCCACGTGGCTGTGAAGGAGCAACAGTTCGTCTATGTGAGGCAGTGTGACAGATTGCAAAGAGAACCACGGCAGATTGGGGAGGGCGGGACCGTCCGTGTGGAGGAGTCGGTCATGCAGACAGGGCCTCGACATACTCTATACCTTGCTGTGGGCTGGAAATCAGAGAGTGAACATGAGAAGCCAAATACTTGCTGGACTGAGTAATCTAGTTTTTGTCATGAAAGACAGATCACTACTTCCACCACATCTATGGAAAATGCTCCATTTTAAGTGCTGTACCATAGTGATGTTTCCAGTTAGATGGCCCTAAATGAACCTGTGAGGTATTTCCCCTGCAAGGTATACCCCGTACTGTAGTGTTAACAGGCTTAAGTGCGGCTCAATAATTCTAAGCCTGACGAACTGTCAATCTTAATGACTTCATGCTGAGAACGCATCCCTGCAGCCATAGTGTCATCAGAGTATCTATTTTTAACAGCCGTATATATATTCATTCTGGAGGTATTACAGATGTGAAATTATTTGCAAACTTTTTTCAACAAGATTTGAGAACAGGATGTCTTTCTGTCCTTGTAAGTTCATTTAAATGCACTGTTGAAGAGTTGGTTTCGTCACATCTTGCTTGCTGAGCTCCAGTCTTTTTTTGAATGTAGTTAACAGATGGTCTACCCTTGAGGTTAATAATGGGACTGTTGAATTGGTACAAATGTTCTTCATGGTCCTTTTTTTTTATAGTGTCTTTATGCTTTTCCAGTACACTTTTTTAAAAATTCTTTTTATAAATGTCTGCTGTTACATTTTTACAAGACATCTTACAAATGCAGAGTGTTCTAATATTTTAGATAATTCTGTTCTGTAACACTGCAATGAGTTTTATGAACTAATTATGAGCCAATGTTATTTTAGTATCAGTGAGATACTAGTTTTAATAATTTGAATTAGTTTAAAGATTTAGTTAGTTTATTTTCATTTATTTATTTATTTTAAATGTCTATAGTTTTATTAATATTTATTGTAGTACATCAAGTAAAACTAAATGAAAATAAGACTTTGTCCAAATTGAAATAAAGTTGAAAAAATATTTATTTTATTTCCGTCAACATTTATTTTATTTCAATTAAGTTAAGGTAAGTAAGATTTTAGTTAACTAACCCTGTAATGAACAACAATTTAATCTAAATTAATTCAGTTTACTTTTTTTTTTTTTTAATTGTTAATTGATGTCTATTCATAATACATTATTGTTAATTTAGTAATTTCATACAACTTGAAATGTTAAAGCATTACTAAATGCATGTAATGCTATTAATCTACATTGATATATGCTGGTGAAGTATTGATAATTTAATTTTATTAAAATCTAATAAATTATTCACTAATCTTACATTAAGTGCCTTATTGTAAAGTATTACCTGTATTTGTGTATCCACTTTTTATCCAATGTATGTTTTTTGTTTTTTTTGGGGTGGATTTTTTTTGGTTGTGTTTAAGACTGTGTAAACTTTTAAAAATGAGTCTTGAGGCCTTAAGTTCTGTTCCATTCCATCTAGGTCTTTTTGAATGCAAAAATGTAAGTCATAGGGGTGTTCGATTCCAGGTTTTGAGTCTACTCCGTGTCGATGGGATCGACTCCTCGACTCCAATTACTCTAATTAAAACGGGGTCAGGAATAACGCAAGACTGCAGTTGTTACACACAATTTTTTTTTTCCTCCTCTGATACAAAGCCTTAAAATCCCCTTATTAAAACGATAAACTTTTAGCGTGACTGCCCAGATCAGTCCAATTCAGTGACGACTTGATTAATATCTACTTTACAAAAGTCACAAAAAAAACATCTGTGGTCAAATATTATGTCAGAATTAAATAAACAAGATAGATAATGGTCTTATTATAATGGTCGGATGTGTTGTATTGATGTGAGTTTTTCGGATGCAGTCGACCCCAACTCTGGGGCTATTCAGAGTCGAGGAGTCGACGCCACATAACTAATAAATGGCCTGTAAGAAACTCGTCAGATCAGTCAGGTGAACTTAACACCAGCCAAATTATACAGAGCCTCCTTGAAACTGATTAATCGACTAGTCACTCCAGCAACTCGCTGACTAATTGATTTTGAAAATATGTAATTTTGCACATCCCTACTCTGTGTCTTAAATATTTACATGCTCCTTGTCCAGCTTAATGTTATATAAATTATTTATGAGTACTGTTGAATTAAATCTCTCCGTCTTCTGTTTCATTAATGTCAAAGCAGTAACATAATTGGATTGTTTCAGACCGGTTTCATCACTTCAGCTCCTCCAGACATTCCCTGTCAGGATATGATGGAGAAGATAAATGGCCCCTGTCACCTGGATCCCTATACCAAAGAAAAATAGCATGGAACTGTAGAATTACAATATTCACGTACCATGGTATTTAGACGGTACGTTGTTTGACTAGTACATTTCTGCTCTCTCTGTCTGATGCTAACATCTGACCACTGTGTGTCATCATAACCCTTAAGTCCAGTAAGTGCAGATGCTCCATATTTCATAGCTCATTTTCACACACAAACGTGAAGACCATGTGTTATTTGCTGTATCCACACCTACAAACTAAACCAAACCAAAATAAATACATGATAGAATGAACTCCTCCTGTAATTAAACTAAATTTGACTAATTAAATGTAATTTAATGTCCAGCCAAAACAGTGTTCATGTTGGGATTGGCACCATTCCTACACTGTAAAAAATGTTGTAAATGAAACAAATATGATTCGAATATGCTTTACAGGAAAATACTATTTTTAATCTTTCAAAATTTCATATTTAATTCAGTTTTACATACCATTGGGGTCAAAATAGTTTCGAAGTAAATCCTATTTAAATAAATGAATATATAATTATAAATATTACGACATCATAGACTGATTATTATGATAGATACTTCAGGCTTATAAAATGTCACCTTCACCCTCAGATCATCTCTGAATTTTCTGAGCTATGGGACCATATAGCATATGGTATATTACCATATTTGTCATAACCTTCATAACTTTTGTAGTTTTTAAACTTTTCCCACCATGTCATCACATAGGCTTTTCTCTTCATAACATCCAGGTAAAAGACAAATTTCAGCAGAAATGAGTGTTGAAACAAAGCCTCACCTGGCCAATGAGAGACAAGTTTCTCTATGCTTCATGGACGTGGTTCTCTGCACACACCGTTTCAGTCTTTACTGGTATCTGATTCTTTGATGGTATCATGGGAATTCAGCAGTCTGCCATCTAGATATTCTCTGAGAGCTTCTGCAAAGCAGTCGAGTGATTAGCATCAGCCTGCGTACACAATTTATTAGGGGAGAAGTCCTCATTGTTCTCACAGAAACTGCTGAGCGCACAGCAATACACAAACTTTTGCTTGAAGAAATGCTTCAACACCAGCCAAGTTTATAGATCTACGTACACGTCGTCCTTTTCTCCTTGAAAGTCTCAGCGGGAGGGATTGATTTAGAAGTTAATAATAAGCCTGAGCTTTGGATGAATAATTTTTTTTCTGGATCGGAACTCCTCCAAAAGTCATTGTATATATCACCAATGTCACTCTGCCAGATTAAATCACTTTGTTGAAGATAGGATTGGATGATGGATGGTGTTCTGTTCTTACTGCATTAAAAACACAGAAATATTTTTACCAGAGAACCTATGAATCTTTGATGTTTTAACTGTTAATGAGTAATGACTTTTCACTATGTGGCCTTTTATTATCTTCATTCACCGTAGCAATATTTAATCTAGTTTAGTTATATTTAATGATCACGCACACATATAATGATCAGAAGAATATAATTTGTATATGAGTGGCAGAATTTTGCAAACACATTATTAATTCATATCCTCTTTAGTTCCCAGTTTTCAGGTGGTCACGTTGCATTAAAAAAAGTAACTACTGAAGTATTTATTATTATTATTATTATTATTATTATTATTGTATTGTTTTTGTTACTACAACTAATACTACTTTGAATTAGTAGCATTTTGCTGTTTAATGATTTTTTACTGATTTTCCTCCAGTAACCAAATGAAGCTGCAATGGATGCAGATTTTGTTTATAATAGTGAGGTTATGTGCGTGTGTGTTTGTTCTGTAGTAGTCTGGGATCTGCATGCCTCTCTGCACTCTGATGATGTAACGGTTTAAATGATGTAGTGGGGCAGGATGGGGGAGGGGCAGAGGAGAAACTCACACTCCGATTTATTACAGGCTGCTATAATTTCATAATTTACCTGAAAATGTAACCTGAACTACTGAAATTACCCCCCCCCCCTTTATTGCTTTTAGTGGTTTGATCGCTTTGTACATTATCAGCCAAAAATATATTTTAAAGTTCATTTATATTTTTAGGTAGGCATTTTTAAATGATTTTGGTGTGATTAATCCAATCCCAAAGGTTGCGATTTAGTTAAGTAAATATGTCCGCTGTGTGTTTCACTATGTTCTTTTACACGTTAGCAGCTTATGATCCAATGGTTTCAGAATTTAGCATCTCAGTTCCAAGTAAAGTAATGCATCTTCTGAGTTTGTGTCACTTATAATGTGCATTTGGAAATGCAATATGCACCAATCATCTTCCCAAACTGTTAAATCTAGCCTTTTGTTGACCATAGTCAGTTTATGGGCTCCCTGCAGTTTTCTGCAAAAATAAAAAAAATCTAAATAAAATGATTGCATTATTATTTATATTAAATATTTTTTTTTACATATTTAAATATTTTATTTAAATATTTGTAATAATTATAATAACAATAATAACAATTATTGTTAATACTACTTCTATTTTATTATTATTATTATTACTACTACTACTACTACTACTACTACTACTTTGTTGTTGTTGTTATTGTCATTGTTATTATTATTGTTATATTGTGCAGTCCTTGAAATTGTTTTTTTTTTTTTTTTTAAATCAGAAATATCTGAATTCAGTATTTTCCCCCAAATCAAGCAGACTTTTAGGGTAGTCACACTCTATTTACACTCACTCACTTACCAAGAGCCACAGTAATTCTTTGGTCATGACTTATATTTTCATACATATTTTTTCGAACCACTTTTATCTCAATGGAAAATTAGCATCCGAAATTCATCTAGGATGCCTGAAGGTTTTTTGTATTATTTCTCCATAATAGCATGGTGCTGGATATGTGGAATATTATTCATATTAGGCTACAGACAAGAAACTATGACAAGAAAATTTAGGACCCTGCTCTCACTGTTAGAACTTTGTTTTACTAAAGAAAACGCTTTGTTCGAGTTTTTGATCTGACATGGGAAGGCTTGAAGCATCATTGTGTATGACAAAGTACTGTCATCTGTTTCAGATCTTGGGGGTTTTTAATTGACATATTGCTCTTTGAGATCAGATTTCATAACTGCAAATCAGAGGTCATAGCTGCCTTTGATTCAGTATCTTTCCTTCTGTTGTCCTTGTGTTTGTAAATTTGTTGATAAAGCGTTGTGTGTTCCCCACCCCTTTTCACCTCCGAATGGTCTGTATTATTTTTATCCCTTTTCTCCCTGTCTGCATGCTGCAACCTTCGTCTCAAACTCTTCAGTTTCTCTCTAGTGAACTGTGTAATAAGCTCAATGCTATTGCTCGCCCCTCCCCCTCCAGTCTGCTTACCTCTCCTCTCTCTCTCGCGCCGCTCGGTGTGTCTTGTTTGGATAGTTGAGTGGGAGACTGTCCGAACCTGCTCCTCTTTCCTCCGAGTCATGGCAGCAGTTCCTCTGCAGTAGGTGGAAGCGCAGCAGCTCCGATGGATCGCGGAGAGTCCCTCGCGTTGTGACACGAGACCCCTCGCACTCCGCTGCCCTCTAACCCTCCTCCTGCTCCTCCTCCTTCTCCCACCGCAACACCCCCTGGTCACGGCAGGCAGCATGGCTCCACCAGAGCTCTCTCGGGTACAGCTCTCTTCAGGAGCGCTTTAATCTGTCGGGCCGATTGAGTTGAGTCAAGTCAAGCGAAGAGATAGGACGGAAGAGCGGTGGACTCAACTGACAAGGGCTCGCTGGATGAAGGCATCACGTCGCCGCTTCTGCTCCCCCTTCTACGGACCGAGCCGAGAGATGAGGGTGCACGTCAAGAGCAGGCAGCGGGCAGAGCTCGAGGAAGCAATTGGCCGGCACCTCAATCGCTGATGGATTGAAGTGCCCAGGCACAGAATGTCTCCCAGCATCAAAAACTTGGATTGCTTTTCGCCAATGTTGTGCCACTGTAAAGTAGCATGCACCAACAGCACCATCTCACTTATGTTTGGATGCAAGGTAGGGTATTGTTTTGAAAGATTTATCAGAAAGATGCATGAGCGACAGTTGCTTAAACTTAGTTGCTTAAATAGTCCCTGGACTCTGAGCTGCTAATTGTCTTCTCACACTGAGGATAATTTTATTGATGGCACCTTTAGTGGGTTAAGATCTGAACATATGCTTCAGGTTACACCCTCATGGCAATGATCCATTCCTTTGCATGTGATCCTAATATTTGTTTGCGATTAGGTTGGTTGTCTCACAGAGTCTCCATTTGTCTGGTTTTAGTCTGACAAAATGAAATGCTCAACGAGACCTCCGATGGCGCCTGGTTAAGGAGCCAAAAACGATATTCTCCAATCAGGATCTCAACCCGACTCTCTTCAAATTTCAGGCTGAATCTAGCTTGCATGTGTCTTCCATCCTGCCTTTAATTCCACCACTGTGGTGCACAAAACACATGCGCCTGGGAAAGATATCCTGAGGGACTTCCAGGCTTCTGTTTGCTGAAACAAACTGATTTCAGCTTGAAGCCAAATGAAGGCAGCCCAATCGAAATGTTCATTCCTGATCAAGAGTAAAGCTCGGGCCCAGCATTCCTTTTGGTCCATTTTCTGCTCTTCTAGTTCGAAGCAGGATAGCAAGTTCTTTTAGTTATGTAACCGCCTGGTCCTCTGGGTGTCTTAGCTTGCGTCCCAATTATATCTACTATGTTCGAATGGGTTGTGGGGAAGAAGCTTGTTTTTCATTATTTCACAACTGAATGGTTAGTCTTCGTTGGCTACATCTACCAAGCATTGCAACTTGCACAGAGCGTAGAGGATTACGGCTTGTCACTTTGCACCTACACTGACTGATCGGTTCTAAAAAGCTTCCCGTCATTATAGCTGAACCTTCTTTTCTTTTAAGCGTGAGATCAGAGGGCTTGGGGAAGCCCTTGTTAACTCCTAATGATAGTCCATTCCTTTGCAAGCACACAGATGACCCCTTGCCATTTGTGCTTAGCAGAAACACTGCAATGAATGTTTCATAGCCACTTTAAATTGTTTATATGCTGATGTATGAGTATTGAGGTTAATTTTGATCAAAAATCTGTCTAAATAAAGCTGCTCGGTTAAGCCTAAGAGTCTTTCAAAATGCCTCATTGGCTGCATGTTTTATTTAGAAGTGTAGCGTCTTGCCATTTTACAGTGTATTGCACAATAATGAATAAGTAAAACTACAAGAGCTTACAGTGAACACAGAGCAATTCAAGACTTAACAGTAACACCTTCCAATAAGACTCGATGAATTCAGTATAATGAACTAACATTGAACATCCCTTACAGCTGTAAATTATTCCAGTAATCAGTGTAACATGATCTTTCAGAAATCATTCTAATATGCTGAATTGATGCTCAAGACAAAACATTGAAAACAGTTGTGCTGGTTAATATTTTTGTGGAAACCTAATACATTTTTTGTCAGGATTGCAAGAGTAAATTGGTTTAGTGACAAAAACAAACAAACAAAAAAAAACTGTTTATAGTTATATGAACTATATTATATAGTTATACACCCAAAATCCCTGATAGGAATTAGCCTAATATGGATGGATCTTGAATTTGAGTCAAGTTATTAACATCGGTTTTGAAAATTGCATTAGTTTCTTGGTATCTGGTGGGTTAGTATAGTGCTGAAGAGATAGAATTTAGAGTAGGTTTGTGGGAAGGGGCCTGAAGATTGTTTAAATAATACAGCACCTCTATCCATGCTGTCACTCAGCCCTATAGATGCCTGACTAAAGTGAGCAAGCCTTTGGGGAACACAAGATACCACACTGATAATTAAAGCTCACATGCATCCCTTTTCAGATGATTCTTTGTTTTGCCTGGACTCTGTCCATTTGTCGGATGAAGTTCCTGAGCTAAGCTGTGCTCTGCGTAGCATTGATTTAATCCTGCTGAGATGTGCTTGCCACACAGAAAGTGGTGAATGAGTCCTTGATATGCTTCAGTTTTTTCATGTGTGACGTGAAAGTTTATAAATTAAGGCATTTTATAATCGATTTTTGTTCTGCTTTCAATGAATATGTGAATCACCCGTTAATTTGATTATTTTAGTGAAGACCTTTCAGTTTTCCTAGCTCATGTTTTGTTTTAGGATGTATGAACTGAGGTTGTATATCTTTTGAAACGGCTTATTTCATCACAGACTGTTTTGTGAAGCAACATAAATCTGAACTGCAAGTTTCTGAACTGCTTGAAACCGACGTAGGTTTGTATCAAATTTGCTAACAATTTTGTAACAACTTTGATCCGCCCTCAAAAACTGTAGTTGTAGTGGAGTCCTGGAAGAGTTTGGTGTGTGTTGTCAATATCTCGACATTGTTGACAAGAAGATGCTGTTTAATGTGCTATGAAAGCAAACCCACTTTGCATGCGCTTCCAAAGAATGTGGACTTAACTAGGGCTTGAATTGATAAGGTAAAACCGACACCACCTTTATTGCTCGCATCAATGTGCACAAGTGCTGGGGAACCCTTCTGAGCTGAAATTCAGATACAGTATAGGCGATTTGTTTCCAACACGCTTTGTAAGCAGTTGACCAATCATAACAGACTGAGTCATCTAACCAACCAGAGCAGAATAGGCTCTCAGAAACGAGCGGTTTGGTGTTTTAAACACTATAAGAAAACGGATAATGCTGCAATGTATACTATGAGAAGTGTTTTTTAATCCTGGGTGCATGTAAACCTATTGTAGAGAGCTATAAAATAAACTGATTGAATGACTTTCCAAGTGAAATTGCAAAGAACATTTGTTTTTCTATTGAAATAGAATATAAATGAGGTCTAATCCTTTTAAGTTGATGTTTTCTCTAAAATCCTGTGGAAAACCTAGCAGGCTAGCCTGTTGATTTGTATGATTGATTGGAGTCTTTCAGAACGTTCTTTGGTTTTCAATGTTCCAGCATTTGGGATGTGATCAATGAAATGTAGCTCATCTCTCATTCAGTCATTGTTTCTCTCTTTTTAAGCTGTGGAGCAGCTACAGGTCATCAGAGATACTTTTGTGTTCATTTCTGTGCTTGTTGGCAGCTATAGCGGTTAGTAGACCTGATGTGAAGGTCAGCAGATGGATGTCTCATGTCATACCAATTCCTTCTCTCTCAGGGATGTAGATTGTAAAGGAAGCATGTTTGCTATGCTGCAGACAGCTTGTTTTCTCTTGGCCTGCAGAGCTGTTTATTAGGATTTAGTGTCATCCCCATTCCACTCACTTTCCCCACCTGCCGTTTTTGTTATCAAACGCTAATGCGTCCTTAAATAGAAACCGCTGTGAAGATTCAAATGGCAAATGGCATGAAATTATGCTTTTCTTTAAAACGGAGCTGTTCTCAACAGCTATCAGTTACTAATAAACTAAATTGTACATGTGTGGCTGATGAAACCTATGATGGAATAACATAAACTTAAGGGAAATACTTAATTAATCATCTCAACATGACATTTCATTAGTGAGGTTTATGTTTTTCTACTAGAGAAGATTTAGCTCTAATATTGCAACCAGCCTTTTGTATATAATATGATGTGATGTAAATTTTATATATTATTACAATCTGTCATTCCTGATGTTTGATTTTTAAATTTGTCACAGTATACATGTCATTGCTGAATCTTTACCAGTTAACACATTTCTACCATCCCAAGGTACGTATATAGATATATTTCTGCCTTAAAATGACTGGACTAATAAGCAGAAAGATGTTATTTCCTGTCTGTAATTGAAATTCTGGGAATTTAGCTCAACTATTTATTGCACAAGGTGCAGTCTGATGTTTTATTCTGAAGATCTACATTGGGGAGTGGGATCCTTTTACATATTGACTTATATAACTGAGCACTTTACATTTAGTCAGTTAACCGTGAAGCTCCTTTTGTGACCAGCAGTTCCACATGCTCTCACATGAGCATCATTCATTAGCAATTCGTTACGTAAGGCATGTTCGAATTGATCACCCTCTACGTCTTTGTTGATAAGCCATTAGAGCAGCAGAGGGAATCCTACTGAAGTGTGTAAATTGTCTTACAATGTGGTTGCCCCGAGTGCATATGATGTAACAAGGGCATGTATGAGGAAAAAAGGGAAGGAAGCTTGCGAAGGAAGACTAGGGAGGCAACAAGCTCTGCTTTTGTGTGGAATTCTTCGTAGTCCAATCACTCTCTAGATTTTAAGCACGCAAAATTACCCTACAACAAATATGAGTGCAAGGATATGATGTCACGCTCCAGGGTGTCTGTTTTGAATAAATCAGTGGTAAGTAACAGTTGGTGTGTCCCAATTCGTCTACTGATACTATGCCCTAAAAGTACTGTTTTTGTGAAGAAAAAGTACATATTTTTGATTGTGTAGGCAAGTTTTGAAACGTACGAGTTTGTCGTAATCGCATCTTTAACGGGTTGTGCTGTCACTTTATGTATGTCCTGTCACTGCCTAATCTGCCCTGTCAATCATCTTATCACAGTTAAAGTCCCCTACATTTGATTTAATTTAATTTCCTACCATATCGGGTAGAAATGTAGTTGCACATTGATCTGCCAGTAGTGGGTTTATTTGCATAATGATGCTTGTAAAAGTTAATGACCAAATGTATATTTATAAAATGTGAATAACTTTAAATAAATATCTTTTTCATCAGATTAGATGCTGATTTTTAAATACTCAAACCCCTTATCTAAACTCTACTTAACCTTAGGTCTCGCATACCATGTTTGTGTTTAATAAAAAAAAAATTCAAATGTCTGTTCTTCATCCATAAAATGAAAGTTAATTGGACCCTATCAGAGCAGATTCTAAAAAAAAACAAACAAAAAAAAACTTGCATGCATCATAGTATTGTAACATTTACAAAGAATTATAATGTATTTGCTGTCCAATTCAAACCCATTAATGCTAAATCTTTTTGGGAGTAAGAGGTAATGTAGCCAATTTTCAGACCTCTTCTGCTGTCCAGACGCGTTTTAGCCTACATTATTGATTGGCTATCATGCTCAAAACTAAGGTCTGAATCCAACATTTCTGGTTCAAAGGCTACTCCTTAACTGCATTTTTTTAAAATTGGCTTTGAGGTGAAATAGAATAATATCCTGCTCTTTATGTTGATTGCCTCAGCTTTTTTTTGGGCATCTTTTGGCACAAAAATTAAAATTGCATTAGTGAACGCACTCTGATCAGCTTTAATTCTTGAGGATGGTCAACCCTTATTCCCATCTAAAAATCCTAAAGAAAGAATCTTAGATGGGGTGAAAAAGTTATATTAAACTTGTAAATAGATCAGAAATTAGAAAACTGCAAAATGATAAATTGAAGTTGAAAAAATCTAAGTATTTATATAAAATCTTTCTTTTTATTATTAATATTTTTGTGTCATACTCGTACAATAATAATAGGGCTGTCAATTGATTTAAAATATAAATAAAATTGATGAATTATATGCATCAAAGTTTGCTAAGAAAAGCCTCCCAATGAATATAATTCATATACATGCTGTATAGTTGTAGACAGGTAAAGCGGCTTTAGAGGTAAATGTAAGCATTTGCTTGTGGCTTGTTGTTCTTGTCCAATTTGAACCTTCACAGTGATACAGAGCTTTCTCATAAAGGACCTACAGCTGGCTTCCTGCTAGTTAATTATAGTCATCTCAAGGGAGAGCTGCCAAGAAACAGACAGCCGTCGTCTTTTTTGATGTGTAACGAAAACAAAATTTGTGCTTCATTTGGTTTTTTAGGATTTGTGCTTTTTATTCGAGCAGTAAAACCTGTCCTTGTATGTTTTTAATCAATGCTATGATGAAAGACTTTTTCTCAACCTTTTTCTTTTTGCCTCATTTACCCCAGATACCCATCAATAGGTTAAGTAGGTTCAAGTTTCATCAATACCAAACCAGCAATATGTTGCTTTTAACTCTATTTTTTTATACTAAAGGTTATTTTTAAAGGTGGAGTAAGCGATTTCTGAGAAACACAAAAAAACACTCCTCTTCATTGCTCCACCCCAAAATGCATGAGCACGCAATACAAGAGTGGATGACTCTGAAGCAAAGGAAAATAATGCTTCGTTAACACTCAAAACTGTCTTGTTACTATAACGAACACTACAACAACAGCATATCTAGGTTCTTTGAAACATAACAAATGTTACTCTCATATGGAGCAGAAACAACACAACATCTGTTTTCAGGCCTTCCCGCTTGGGGCTCTCCAGCACTGGAAAGCTTTTCTAATATTAACACTGGTCCTAAAGCTCTTGCCTGATCATAACCCTTCTTTTCCAAGTGATATTCCTCTGACCTTTTATTTTTTTGCAATGTCTCTCAGCCGTCTCTCTTTCTACAGTCTTTCATCAAATCTCCCTCTTGCTCACTCTCTCTCCTCGCCCATCATAAATGTATATTACCCATACTGCTATTTGGCTACAAGTGTTGTGCTTTCACTTTAAACATACTTTGTTTATCTAATTTAATGTGTTTCATATCATTTAATTATAAATAAATACAAATTATTAGCATGTTTATCAGCTCCAGCCATTTATTTTGAGATATTCAGACAAGTTTATTTCAGGGAACTTTTTGCAAGTGACCCATAGCGTTTATTGTTGCTTTGTTTGTTTTGTCATCTGGTGTTTGAGTGTAACGAAATTCTGGCTGCTTCAGTTCTGGATGAGCAGTAGCAATGTGCTTTGAAAGTTTAATTTTAGGTTTTGCAGTGGGGACAGCTGGGAGGAGGAAGGGCCATGATGTTTCCTAGAGAGACAAGAGGCAGAAACTATTTTAATTCTGCTCACAGCACACTGTCTGTTTAGATGTCGGCTCTTTCTTCATCTCCCAGGTTGAAGCACAAGTCAAAGTGGATGTGATGATCTCATGTCTCGTTCCTGTCTGCCCTGTGGATCGCAGCAGGAAAAGGGCAGGGAGAGGAAGTACAGTACACTGCGCTTATTGGAATTGCATATGAAGTTTTGATCAAATATGCACTCTATTTTGAATTAATTTTACAACAGCCCTGCTGGAAAATATAACTTAAGCTATTTTGGAACATCAAAGCTGATTTGTTGCTGGTTCAAGATGGTCTATCAGCTCAGACCATCTAGAAACCGGCTTCAATGTATTAGGTTAAAAGAAGAATTCGCACTCAAAATAAAATCCTGTCATTTACTCACCCTCATGCTGCTCCAAACTCGAATGCTCATTCTAGAGATCATCATAGAGAGTTTCTGCAGTCAGTACAGTGAAAGTCAATGGGGTCCAAAAGTTTCCAAAAAGGTAGTTTAAATGTAATCCATACGACTCCAGCATGACACGATACCGTTTTCAATTTTGGGGGCCTGAAACGCAAGCTTTTGAAAATGATAACATTATCGTCTCCATATAAACAAACAAAAAAATTTAAATTTTTGAAAATGGTGACGTCACGCGAATGTGAATTCCAATTCCAAAATATTATTTTATTTTTTTTAACAAATAATAGCTGGCCGTTTCCGTCTATTATCTTTTTTCTTTATTCATTTCTTTTCTTTAAGCAAATTTATTTGTCCATTTGTTCTATAACAGGATGTCTGTATATCTGTATCCATTTGAAATGAAAGCAAACACTAAATTTTAATCAAATATGTGACACACATGCAGCAAGAACAGTTTATTTTTAGTTGAATTAGATTTAAAGCAAAAACCGAATGCTCTGAGCTTTTTAGATTTTTGAAGTTATGCTACTTAAGACACCTGCACATAACAAACAGCAGACTAACTGAATGAAAATGCAATTCACTCTTTGTCAGTAGGTGGCGCTTATCGAACAGTAGCAAAAAAGCACTACTTTAAGACTAAGTTGTAAGAGGAAAGAATGCCATTGAAACTTTTGAGGATAGTCAGCTCCCTATAGAGATTCATTCAAATAACCCTCAATCCCAGTTCAATATTTATAATTTCTCTATATATTTTGCGCATTGTGAGCAGTGAATTTGCTGTGCCTGGTACAGTATTTTGTCTTCCTGTTTTCAGACTTCATAATATTTCCACACAAGTAACATTTTGGGAAATGATTGCAGTGCAGTTTGTGTGCAAGTCTGGAATAGAGATCGGCCAAAATAGCACAGGATCTTTAGTTTTTGGAGCAAAAACGACACAAAAAATCTTTTAACTACAATGCAAAACCACTGGTAGTAATTAGGTCAAAGTCTCTCAAACAGGCCTGAGTTTCTTGGCAAATATAGCAGTTTATAAATAAAAGGATTTTTTTATAATTAATTTTGTGTAAAATCATAGAATTTCCTTAATTACAGTTCAGAGATTTATTGTCAAACGGTATGCTTGTCTTTTGTTTGAAGGGCCACACATTTGGGCTTTCAGTAAACACCTGCCCTGTGTGGTTCATCCGAGGTGAATGTGCCAGACTTCATAATCCCAAATTATGCTGATTACGCATTTATCATGCAAATAATGCTTCGTTTTGTGGAGTGAATTCAGTTGTTTTGGCAGCTCTGGGATGTGCAACCGTGTTACAGAGCTCTCCCGAAGGTATTCAAGGTGAAGTGTCTATAATAAAATGCTGTGTTTGCTGAGCTCTGGGCCTCTGTATGTTTTCTGCCTGATAAACAGACAAGAGCTGACAGCTTTACAGCAGCACGGCTAGACCCGAGACAGAAGGGGCACGAGGAGCAGGCGCGAGGCTCTTCCACTCCTTGAGATCCTATACAACATCCATCAAACTACATTTCTAACAGCCGTGCACCTCTCAAGGTTCACCCTGCTTTAGGGCAGTGACATTGTATTGCAGAGGACATCGTCTGTGTAAATCCTGTCTGGCATTCTTTTTTCACTGCTGTCAAGTTTTCCGAGACCTGTCCTCCTTGGTTGAATAGCTTTGTGAGTGATCTCACTGCATTTATTCGGTTTTACTGACGTTCGCTCGGCTTGGACGGGCCAGCACAGAGTGAGAGAGCATTGAGCCAGTCGAGCAGCTCATTATCCAGGCAAGCTGGCCCCACAGTGGCAGCGGCTGCGCGCCTGAAGCCGAGTCACTGAAGCACTCAGCGGTGTAATAACATCTCCAGAACTGCTCCCCGTCTGTCCCTTTCTCTCCCAGCAGTGGCTCGGAGTTCAAACTCACCTTTCAATTTCACTGGCTTTGTGGCCCGCTGAGAGTTGAGTTTGAACTTGTTCGAGAGTTGAGTTGTTCGGAACAAGACAAAGGATTCTGTGCACAGCGTTTCTGCTAAAAACTCAGTGAACTTTGGATTTTGTTGGTCCCCTTTAGTAAAATGTCAGTAGTAGTAGTAGCACACTTCTCTTCTGTCTGTTTAATATACGCCAGGGCTCAACAATAAGCATTTTCTTTTCCCTGCTAAATTTTTTTTGTTGTTGTTGTTGGTAGTATTGTATTTTGTTTTAACCTTTGCTTTCCAGAATTTATACAGATCATCTGTTTTAACCAGCTAGATAGCGTTATCTATTTATATAACATACTGTATTACAGTTCTGCATTGCTGTGAAACGGGCTTCCTTTGTGTGTGGCACATTTCACACTTACATTTCCACTACTTTTATTAATTTAGCAGACTTAAAAACATATGAGAAATACTACATAAGTGATTCAACAGAGACACTGTTAGTACTGCACTACAGTTGTAAAATTTGCCAGAAGGCATCCAGCTTTGAGCTTAGTCCTTTTCAAGGCCTTACCAAACTGTAATGTATTCGAGTGCAAGTGGTAATTATATATTATACATTTATTTCTAAAAAATAAAGTGTAGCAGGTGAGATTTGAGTCTTTTCTTTGAGAAAAGATTTTAATATAATTTGATACTTTATGCTAGATAAATTTAAACCATTGCATTAAAAGCAGCTTGAAATGTTCTTTTTGTATGCAGCAGCCTAAAGTAATAATTTTAAAGGGGTCATGATCTGGGTTTTTTTTAAAATTATTATTATTTTTCTGAGGTGGACTTATGTTAATATGGTTTTTACATCAAAAAATTGTCACAATTTAGAAATAAATGGCTATTTTCCATCCTGATTTTAGTCCTCCTGATTTGAACACTGTTTGAAGGGGCGTGCCTGCTGTAAGACGTCAGTGTAAACACCCACTGCTATGATTGGCTGACATCTTTGCACATGAAATAAGTATTACACATGGAACCCTCTCGAATACTTTTACTACATTTTTACTATTACAGCTTTTTTCGAAACTTGATCAAAAGAGTTGATGATTGCATTATATTTAGATCTGTTCCCATCACGTGGAAGGTTGCAGTTATGAGCATTGAGCAGATAACAGACACAAAATCATTTTCACCATAACTAACAAACACGATGTAAATGCAGTAAGAGATTCATTGTGTAGTCAGACAGAACGCGTTTTTTGCAGTGAGGCGCCTTTTTAAAAAAAATTGTTTTCTATTGGCAATGAGCGTTCTGCACGCTGTTTATGCGTTCCGGGCGCCTCGTGTTTTCACCGCCTGCTGCACCTCCTGTTTTTGCAGGAGCGCTCGGAGCGCCTGAAGTTGAAAAAAAAAAAAAAGCAACTCTGAACAGAAAAGCGCCCGACGTCATTTGCTTTTTTTTTTTTTTCCATTGTCCAATCGAATGAATGGAGAAATGGGCTTTCCGTCGTGCTGACGAATGTTTAAAGTTCTTTGGACACTGCAAAGATGGAGCCCTTTGCTTGTAATGTACATTTTCTTTTTTTTCTGCTAATATGAAAGTTTACACTGACAGAACAGCTGATTATTCAGTGGTTGCTTGACATAAATAACATAAATAACCACAGCACACTGCTATTTTTTTCTAAAAGCAGCAAAAAAGGCAGTCCGGTGCGCCTCACGTTTTCAGACCTCAAAAACGCGTTCTGTGTGATCGGGGCCTAAGAGGGACACAGATTATAACAGGAGTTTGGGTAAGTGTCTAGATAAACTCGCACTGCGTAATCGACAGCTTCAGCCATTATAAAGAGAGCATTCTTTGTGGTAAAAATACTAGGATTATTCATTATCAATTTAACGGTCATTACCGGTGTAAAGATGAAATGTTACTTACGGTTTGCAGGGTCCTTGCTGGTTCCAGAACAGTTGGCACAGCCTCATATGTATGGTAAAAACACGCAAATCAACATTGATGTGACTAGGACATTCGTTAAAAATAAGCTGAATCTTTTTTGCCTACAGAGCCCCACACATGACATTTCAGGGGAAAAAAAGTAGTTGTACGTATGATTTAGTAAACTGAGGGAATGAATTAGTAAGTCGTGCGCACAATTTCTAAATCAAGGGAACGACTTATTAGAGTGTGTGCATGATTTAGTAAATCGTGCGCACGATTTAGCTTACTTTTTTTTTTCTTTTCTTTTTTTTTTTTTTCCTGCAGGTCACGCGCAGGGCTCCGTATTTGTCAGCTAATGCAAAGATGAGCTTTTTCCACAGCCAGGAACACAACATCTGTGTGGCATCGCAATCTAGTTATCTCAATCTTATTGTAAACAACTACTTTAGATCCGCTCACTGCTCATCCGGCGGGGACAACGATGCAATGATGTAAAAGTAGGCGTTATTGTCTTGCGTCAGAGGCAGTTGTATGCAGATGATCGTGTCTGTGAAGTCACATGCCACCTCGGATGCAAACGATGCTTTTTTACAGTGTGATTATATAAATGCTTTTTTTATTGATGACAAGAATGTTTTAAGTTATGGAACTTGCAGGATGCATTATTGATACAAAGACCTCTTATTTGCCAAAAGATCAAAATTTGATTTCTTGTGTTATGACCCCTTTAAGTTATATGGACCAATTTTCAGTGCTAAAATAGAGCATGGGATTCTACCTTGAATCTCGTCATATGGGCAAATCCACTCAGTCTTCCCCCATGCTACTCTGAGGCAGTGACGTTACTGTAAGCAACCAGCATAAGACCCCAACTTGGAGCTTGTCCCACTTTTTGGGCATCTACAGTTCCTAAGAAACCTGCCCTCTTTTTCTTCCCACTAGACTTGTTTGCATTTCCTAACCCATATCCCAGTAATGCCATAGAGGCGGGCATATGTATCAGGACAAGATGGATGTCTATGGATAAAAGGCACTGCTGAATAATTTGTGATTCCCGTTAAGAAAGTCACAAAACAGTGTTTCACATACAGTCATGGCAGATTGGGGTCGACTGTGATGACTGTGTGGCGGGTAGGATCTGGGGGTGCCTGGCTCATTTAAAAAGTGTTTCCCATCTCAGGAGTGAGGTCTAGAGAGAAATAGAGTTGAAATAGTTTCACAGTTCTGTATCAGTGCTGGATTTAAACCTTCGAGGTCTGTTTTATTTTTTTCCTCTTCAGATCACACGTATGTTGCACTGCAGTTTGAATTGGAATGCCCAAGGCTCAATTTTGGATTTTGTTAATATTTTTTCTGTAGAAAGACAAACATAAATAGTGATGAAAGCCAAAATATTAAATGTCACAGATGTATATTTACGGAGTAATCCACTATTTTGTAGAGTGGGGTCAAAATGACCATTTTCACCTGAGATTTAGAGACTTTGTTGTCTTTCACATAAAGATTGGTAGGTCTGTTAGTAAAATCTGTTGACTTTAGCAATGTTTGTTTCATTATAAGCCCACGATGACAGTTCAAAAATGGCAAAAAGCACTTCTTGTGTTTTTTGCCTCAAGTTTGCATGCCTGTAACTCGAAGTATTTAAGTTATCTTAATATCCTTTTAGATTCTGGTTCTTAGAGCCTCAGTGGTTCAATCCCATATGCAGATATGTTGGCTCCATGAGTAAATTGTACACACTTTCAGTGGTCAAAAACCAAATTTGGGTCACCTTTAGAGCAAAGAGCAATATCTGAAGAACAAATAATGTTGAAACTAGAAATGTATCATGTTTTTCTATCAGCTCCACTGCATAGAAACATACCTGAGTGACATAAATATTCCCTGTCCAATGTTTGCATGCCTGTAACTCTAAAAGTATTCAAGATAACTTAATAACCTTCTTGATTCTCATTCTTAATAAACTTTCCTTTTGAAGTCTTCATTTTCAAAGCCTTATTTAGTTCAGTCCCACAGATGTGAGGGTCGCAAAGTAGCTCCATGTTCAAATTTTACCCATTTTCAGTGATCGAAAACCAAATGTTGTTCACTTTGCACACAGCTGATACTTATTGGATTTAAAGAGGAATGTCTTTGGGAAAGTCTTTGGGAACAACTAGAACTTCATGCACATCTTGCATAGTTTTGCTATAGTAAATTCAGTTTGGGAAGGATGATTGAGTGCATTTTTTATTATTTTTTTGCAATGTAATCATTAAAATGTGATCCTTTAGTCAACATTTTCTCATCTACCTGTGGTTTGAATATTAATCTCTACCTCTCACTGGGTGAACATCAAATCGCGTATGAAAAGTTAATGTTTGGGCCAGTGTAGCAGCAAGCAATTCTTTTAACTGTACACATTCTCTCTCTTTCTCAGAAATATAGATATCAGGATGAGGATACCACGTCTCCTCCAGAACACAGCTCTCCACACATACCAGGGGATGTGCGTCCTCCTGAACTGGTGCAGGTATCGGAGAAGAACATCTCCCAGATTGAGAATGTACACGGCTATGTTTCCCATTCACACATCTCTCCCATGAAGGTAAAATCTCTCAGAATTGCACTGGCTCCATGACGCATTGCTGTGCTGCATGGCATCTATTCTGTGTCTCTGTACACTCTGTAAACATGCTTCAATGTTGTGTGTGATAGAATCTCCATCAGTGTCATGTTTACACATGCGCACAAACAAAACACACCAAGAAAATTACATTTACACGCACTAAATTAGAGACAAGGAACTGCAAGTAAGGATTATTTTGATAAAGAAAACTCCAATAATTACAAATTATTAATAAATTATTGATAAGTAATAAAAAATTATTAATTTGAATTAATTCTTTAAAAAAAAATTCCACATCCTGCTCAGTGTTGTCCTACAAACAGTGTGCAATTTAAATGCTATGAAAACAAGTCAGGATTAGCCTTTATGCAAAATGGATATAATCGCGGCTTTCTAACTTTAACAAAAAATTAAACCACACGCTTATCTGTCAAAGCATCTGATAGAGCAAGCTATATGCTTTACTTTTAAATGCTTAATATAAAGCATTCTCTATAGATTAGACACGGTAAATCAAATGCTTTATTGTCTTTATCATTAATTATTATTGATTTTATCAATTAGTTGTTGCATGCCTATTAGGGACACTTGAGGGAGTTCAAAATGTAGAACATCAAATCAAGGATGAATATCTCAGTTTTGTAGTTGAAGTTTCTGCCACTGGAATACGAGAGCAAAATTGTATTAATCAAAAATACAAAAAAAGGTGTGTCCATTCAAAACCCAAATTGGGCTCCGGTGCAAGACAAAAATACAATGTTCACACACTGAAATTACAGCTCCAAAAATGTATTTATAAACTGAGCAACGTTTCGACCAGTCAGATCTTCATCAGATCAATGTGAGAGAAATTGTACCTGATGAAGACCTAACTGTTGACACTAACTATGTAATTTAATTTATAAATATATTTTTGGAGCTATAATTTGTGTGCGGACATTATATTTGTCTAACTATTTTATTAGCCTAAGCTGGTTTGCCGGTCTCAGCTGGTCTGGTTTTCTGGTTTTAAAGGGGTTTTGGGCAAGCTGGGAAACCAACTTGCAGACCAGCTAAATCAACTGAACTCTAGCTTGTCCAAGTTGGAAGACCAGCTAGACTGCTTTTTTCAGAGCAATAGATCAGTAAACTTTACTTGTAATGCTGTTTGGAAGGCTGTACTTTTGTGATTGTAACAAAATAATGTTACCTAGCTGCTTTGTTGTATAAATTTCAACATAGTGTGTAATATATCATGTCCACTGCTGTGAAAGCTCTTCCAAATGCTGGTCAGTTGCTTTGCTGTCTATACTGCCTACAAAAGAAACTGTTCCTAACCAAAAGGAACCTCATAAACGATTGGTTTGAAACTCTAATTGGAGTATTCAAACTTTCTATTCACACACAACACACAAATATCACTCATGTGGATTTGAGATTAGACTTTCAGCTGATATGTGTTAGCACGTGTTGGTATGCTAACGACAATACTCCAAGCACAAACAAATAAGATTTTTTAAATTTTGTATATCACTACAATATATTCGTTTTTAAGACCTATTATTTGACTTATAGTTCATCATGGAAGCATTGTAGAAGTGCGAGTCGATTTACCAAAAAAGATACCAAGCACACACATGAAAGCAAGAATTAGAAACATTACTAACCTGGTAATTATTAAAAACCTGGACTTCTACACCGTTAGCTTTGTTTATCTGGTAATCATTAATACATTATAGCCAAAAGTCCAAAGAGGCATTCTGCTGTACAGTTTTCGGCAGGAATGGAACAATTGCTTGCTTAAGTTGGGGACACTTGCTTGATATTCAGCGGTGTTTTTGGGATGCCTGCATTTGCGCCGTTGTTTGCGAACTGAGCTGAGACGGATGATTACACTGGACGTTTTCTCCAGTGCTGATATACATAAATTAACTAGACTAATAACTATTGATCTTTACAACGGAATGAATCAATAATATATAGAATAAGATGGACAATGACATCATTTTCTTTGGGAGCTGCTGTGCAGCCAAAATTATTTATCAATTATTAATGTAAAGCTGCTTTGCCACAATTTGCATTGTAAAAAGCGCTATATAAGTAAAGGTGACTTGACTTGAATTAAAATATAATGCAGAGTGAAATGATTGTCAGAAAAAGATTATGAATTCAGTTATGCTAGCGGTCACGCTAATGGTTTTAGCTGTGAACGGTTTTGTTTACTAGCCAAATAAAAAAAAAACCTTTCCGGGTCAGAGAGGATATTGGCATAATATACATTTTAACCTAAAATGTACATGTTATCTGTGACCTACCAACGTTAAAGATCAGATCTTTGCGTTGGCTGCATTGTATCAGCAGTACGGACAGACAAATTGCTTGTCTCTTCACGACGGCTTAGGACTGTTATGAATGACATTGATTGATTGAAATTTTGATTTAATGGAGCTTTCTGTGCATTTCTTTTGGCCTATTAATGACATAGTGTTCTCACTCGCAGATTCTTTTATTGGCTCTCCCAATAAACTATTATTACTTTCCATCGTTTATAAAAACCAGGGGGTGCAGACGCTCAAAATGAATGTGGCGGTTTTAAAACTCATAATTCCCTGCACACTGCGAGCAGTGCTGATGTTTGAGGAGGAGCTGTGCTGGGCTCAGATCAGTGGAGCTCCCTCCATGCCGACAGAGCAGCGCCTGACAAGCCCTGCCTGTCACCTCCTATCAGCCTCAGCTGCGCAGAGCACTAGCTAGTGCTCTCTGTCCCCGCACACACACAAAAACACACTCGCTCTGTCATCACTATGAGCCTGCATTCCTCCTAAATCAGTCCATGTGCTCTAGGCTGATGGTGCTTTCTGGCTGCTGGCCCAGCTGATGCGCGCGCTCTCTTAACTCTCCCTCACAATATGAGCTCTGAGAACGCGTGCATCGTGCTACAAATATGCAATTATGCAATTAGTTTGTTTTCCTTTTTCAAAATGAATCACGTTGGCACCTTGCTGACCATAACAGCCTGTGATAGTTAGGTGACATTTCTGGTTGTGATTTTAAGATGATGTTTGAAGACGATTTCCTTCAAATTAGCCTGGTAATGTGGGCATCTTTCAGTTTTTATCCCTATTAGTGACTGCAGTAGTCTTACGCCACGTTGTGGCTGTTATTTGAAATGCAAGGATCATTTGTAGTTTGCTGTGTTATTTTTTTCAGTGTTCAAATACTTTATCCTATTCCATCTTAATATAAGGAAATATAAGGAACATTTTAGAAGCTGCTTATAATAATTTTATAAAAAGATTTACAAAATAATACATATTTTTATAATTCAGATTTGGTGGTTGTAATTATTTTTTTTTTAACAATTATTTACATTTTTTTTTTTCCAAATTTTTTTGGATCCCATTTAAAACAACAGTGTCAGTATCACATTTTTAGCTGTGCTTGTCTCTTTAGGACTTATTAATGTAAATTGTGTTTTAGCAATGTATTTTTTTTTTGTCTGTTTTAATTCAGAATGTTAAATAATTTTGTCAGTGTTGATCATATTTCCCATGGATCAGATCTTGCTTCACGCACTCTCTGCCCTAATGATGACGTGACTGCATGCTTTCTGCAGCACACGACACATGAACCACATGCCCCTGGTCAGGTTTCTATTTACAGACCGCTCTACTGGCAGTCAAGACACAGGGATGCTCCCATCCAGAGTATCGGATTGTTTAACCTTCTGCTTCAGTGGCACACAGCCTGAGTTTGCCTCCTAAAGCAGATGCACTTTAATGTCATATTGACTTATTGTCATAGATGTTTGAGATTTTTTTGCTTTTTGCCTGATTATGGTATTGTGTTATGATTCCCTGCATGCTTGGCTGGAACTGTCGGCACAGATGGAGATGACATCTTGTGGCTCTCCATGTTCCACAGTTGTAGCGTCCTGTGACTGGCCTGCGTACTTGTAAAGGCCTACAATGATATCTGTGCTGAAGCACTGCAAAGCTCTGCTGTGATATTTTTATCCAGATGAATAAATAGTGTGTTTGTCACCACTAAGTCCTGCACTAAGAGAAGTGGGTCATGGTATATTACATATTTTGGAAATACTGAGTGATACATTTGGATTCTTGTATGAATTTCCAAATGATTAACCAATTAACCATTCGAATTTGCTGGATTAAGCGTCTATATATACACTACCGTTAATTTTGGAGTTGGTAAGATTTTGTAGTGTTTTTGAAAAGTCTCTTATGCTCACTGAAGCGCCGAGTCACTGTACACAGTCCAACGCACAGGCTGGCAAAGTATACTTCATTTGACTCGCACGCATACGCAAGCGTTCAACGCATGCGCAAGCAATTGAGCAATATTTCGCCACCGAGTTTCATCCCGTGTAAACATCTTTGTATTCATTCATGTTAGAGTCGCACAAAAGAAGGTACTTTCTAACGACACAATCTCTCTTCTATGTAGCCCTTCATTGTCGTTGTAGCTTGCATGCTTTCTGGTCTGTTCTGTTTATGTAGTTTTTCTTCAACTTCTTTGTGAATCGATAGCCCCAGGACATGGCTGCTACCTTGTGGATAAATTAATTACTGCAAAAAATAAATAAATAAAACTGAATGTGTGGTTACAAAAATCCAGCGGTGCACATACAGAACGCGTGTACTATTCTGATGACGAAATTTGTCACATGCACTGTGGACTGACCTTCGCATGCGTGTAAATAGTATACTTTGGGGTCAAGGCTGCATTTGTTTGATCAAAAATATAATAAAAATGGTAATATTGTGAGAAATTATCACGATTTTAAAATAACTGCTTTAATAGATTTTTAAATGTGCTTCATTTCTGTGATGGCAAAGCTGAATTGTTTTCAGAAATAATTCTAATATTCTGATTCTCAGTTTTGAAAACTGTTGTGCTGCTTAATATTTTTGTGGGAAACTGTTTTTAGGATTTTTTGATGAATAAAAAGTTCAAAAATACAGCATTTATTTGAAATGGATATCTTTTTATAAAATTTAATTCATCCTTGCTAAATATTTTACTTTTTTAAAATCTTATTGATAACAAACCTTTGAAAGGTGTCAATGTCTGTGCTGATGGATCAATATAAATTATACCTGGCTCTAGGTACAAATTTATTTATTTATTTTTTTGAATGATCTAAATTCTGGTCATAAATATGGCAGCCATGAGAAAAAGGACAAATGTAGAGAGTACTGTACAGTATAGTGCTCTATTCATAAATAAAACTGGCTAATTTGATAAACAAGGGACAGGGTATGTGTAAAACTTTGGATTCTGATGAAACTTTAATTTTCTGTGGACTTGAGTGGGTGCAATTCCATGTTGACCCACCTATATGAATAATTGTGGTACAAAAATGTTAAATAATTTACAATTTAAAAAAACAATGGTGTTTACATACCAATTACCAATAGGATGTGTATGTTATAAATATCGGCAATGGTGAGTGATTGAAACAGTGGCCAACAATTTTTTGAATTCTATCATTGCAATGTGATAACATGAGCGTGAACTACACTGTGAATATTCCAATGTGAATATTCAAGGGCTGAAACACACGAAAGGGAATTTATTACTCACGGGCTGTGTGGGAAGTCGCACGGAAGCGTGCGACCTGAAAGCCGCGTCTCTCAGACAGTTGAGCTCTATTTCATGCCTTCCTGTGCTTCTGTGGACAAATTCACTCAAAATTATGTCAAAAAACGCCAGTCTGGGCGATTATCCTAGCAAACTTAGTCAGGTATGTCTTAAGTGAACGCAAACATAAAACGCATGATCTGTGTGCGCATTCTGTCTTAAAGTGACAGCATCCTGCTACTGTCTGTTTTTAATGTTAACCAACTGTTAAAAATCTAAAATTTTTGGTGTCATAACTGCCTGTTTTTGTGTCATGGCAGGTAAAAAAATATTTTTTAAAATATATATAAATTTCTTAAGTCACCGGCCTTTGGCAGGTGTGGTAAAAAATTAGTTTTAGGCCCTGTATGCATGTATGTATGTTTGAATGTATGTAACGCATACATACATGCATACATGCATAGATAGATAGATAGATAGATATGTACATACATATGCATACACACGTCGATCTATCTAAAGCATTTACTGTAGATAATTTCATGACTTATCTAGTATGATACACAGCTGACACATGTGATTACATTGTGACCCATCTGTCCAAGCATTCTCACAATGCCTTCATGCAATGGAAATGACATCATTTTCTTGCTGTCTTCTGCCACACAACTTCAAGTGTGTGCGTTTTATGAGTGTCTGCGGTTCATCATGATGATCCATGTTTTAAGAAGAGTGCTTTGAATGTGTGCTGCATTCTGAACGATCATCATTATGACATTATGGGTGATTAGGGTTCAGTCATTAGACGGAACTCGCCTCATACCGCCTATTATTTTGTTCTTCAGTTGTTTTTGCGTTTGCCAGTTGTTTGTTGCTTAGTGAAGTTGTATTATGTCAGTGGCTGCATGGGTTTCAATGAAGGGCACGATGCTTTTATACACTTCACTGTCATTCTAAAGCTGCTTGTGGGAACATTGTTTGATAAATGTGTATTTGTGTGTGTGTGTGTGTGCTCAGCGTGTTTGGTACTCATATTTATCACCTGAGGAACTGCGTGCCCCTCTTCAGGTAGAGTCTCTGGAGTGCGTTTTTGATGGGCCGTCGACATTAGGAGGTGAGGAGGTTCCAGCCCCCGCCTTTGCCACACTGTACTCTCAAAGTGACGCACTGATACAGGTAACCCAGTGCAATTCTATGGTCTTCATTCACAAGATTTTTCATTATTATTATTATTATTATTATTTGTATTATTCAAACCACAACTCTCAATGCAAAATGATAAAACAGATGGCACAAGCTTATAATTTTAGAGAACGCTGTTGCAGTTTGCAAGCACTAGGTGGCAGAGATATCACAGTGTATAATATGTCATGTATGTAGATTTCTGTTGGATACATTGTATATAATTTATATATTTATAGTATTTATACAGTAAACGTACAGTTAAATGCAGTCAAAGTGTGGTCATATCCCTATTTGCTTCCTTAATTTCCTGTATTATAATATTATTATTATTATTATTGTTATTATTATTAAGTTTTAATCAAATATAATTAATTTTTCCTTTTGTCAGTTTGGCTACTCAACCTATTGGATTATTTTAACCAATAGCCAAATAGTTTTTAAGGCTTTATTTTAGGTCTGACTTCGTTCTGTTATGTAACACCCAGCACCTATTAAATTTTTACTTATTAAAAATGCATCACATTACCAAAGTAAAAGGTGTTTTGAACACTAATTCGCATTGACTTAAATATTTGGTGTCTAGTTTAAGATCAACTGTGCTATATATACACCTTAGATTCAATTATGAAAGCTAATTTCTTTAACTCTGAGTTTCTTGTTTTCAGATTTTATGAGTGATTTTAATCATTTGTAACTATTATTAGAAACAATTTTGACACAATTAGGGCAAAAACAAGTACAACTGAAGCTGAAAACGTTTCAGTTTTTTGTCAGTGAAATGTTTGTTTCCAGGGTAACCCTTTTATGTTATTCAGAAAGAAATGATCATATCTGTTTGTTGGTGGAGCTCTTGAAAATGTAATGTTGTTCAATTAAAACGGGCTTTTGCCATTGTCTGGGTCAAAACGGATTAATAATTCATGTTTAATTTGTGACTTGTTGCACAGCTACTCTAACAAACCACGTTCATCAGTAGGTCAAAGCGTTTGGTCTCTTTAAAGTGTCCGATGATGATGTTAAGTGTAAGAGATGCGGTTAATATTCAATTAATGAAATCAGTTACTGACTGTGTGAACGCATGTTCAAGTTAGGTCTTAAATCTTTGTTTCCTCTTACAGAAGCTACCATTAAGCTGTTGGGTATTTTGTAGAAAGCTTTCCTAGGTTTTTTCTGTGTATATGCATTTGCTGTGTTTTCAAGAAGTGACTTGTAACTCTTGCCTCTCTCCGTTGAGCATTCAGTGAGTTGTTTTGTGTTCACTGAACAGAATGTCAAACGCCTTTTTTAAAGTGGGCATTTGGTGTTTATAAGGTTTGTGGCAACAAACGTTTATCTGGGGGAGGTTGTGAAACAGGACACGCATCGTCCTTATATTCACAAGCCTGTTTCTACGCAAACAGATGGTACAGAGGGCCTGTGTGTATCTAAACTTCTTAGTTAATATTGAAGTTATGTCGTTTGGAATGTGGATTTTCTAAAACATGACGTTTGTCACAACGTATAACCAGAACAGAACTGAATTAAGTGCATCTTTCATACACATTTAACTGAGTTCTTGTATTGGCCTTTCAATGACTTTACTCATTAAGAACAGCAAATTACTGTGTCTCCTTTTTGTTTTTAACAAAAGAATTGTCTGTAATTAGTTTACAGTCAATTTGTTCAATTTTTCATCTGTCTTTACTGTATTATTATATATATATATATATTAGCAATGGTTCTACGATCAACTCAGGCTTACAATGCTTTGGGGAAATGCAGCCATATTTAGTTTCGGTTTTGTTAATTGTGATTTGCACATCTGATTTGTTTAGCCTTATTATTTGTTCCCTGTATACAGTATATAGCCCTTAGTTCACGGTCCTAGTTGTCAGTTATCCTCTTTACTTAGTGTGTTTTATGCTAGTTTGTATTCTTGTAAATTTTCTCTTGTGATCTCCTGCATTTTGGTTTTAGGGTGACCAGTCCCAAAATTGGGAACTCTGTCCTGCGTCATGCGAGCAGAGTACAGCGTTTCAATTATTTCTGATTTTTTTTATTTTTTTTTATTCTTCTGTGAAATTACAACACCACAAGAAATGCAACACATTTCTAAAAATGTTATTGCTGTTTAAAAATCCATTTGTGCAGCTGTCATGTTCTAGAGCAAGAAAATAACCAACCAACCCATGAGAGGGATTTTTCTTCTGATAACAACTGTTGGACGGAGCAAAGGAATCAGTGTAAACCTCATCAAAAGTTATTAAATACAGCTACACCAGCCAGGACTACATCTAGATACATATCGGATAAGAACATCCTGATTAAACCTGCTTGATCCAACAAGAAATACAAGCTCAAGATGCACTGAATTCGGTAAAACACATTTATTGTTTGCATAGAGAGGGTAACGCAGCACTGTTTTATCATATTAGATGCGTTTGAGTGTGTTGAAAATGATGTTAGAACGTTATTTTGAGCATTAGCTCACCACTGCTATGAGACCGTAAGCTAGATCGATATTAGAATATCATATTAATAAATGCGGGATTTCTTGTTGATAAATAGCATGCAATAAATTTTTAAAAATATTGTATGACGGACAAAATGCTGTATTACTGCTGCATTTGATAATATGTTAGCCACTTGAACATGGTATTCGTGGAAAATAAAGAAACAAAACGTGTTTAGCTATATAACAATACTTAGCTTTCGGTCTATGAATGTAACCAAACAGTTGTTCCCTTGTCTAATGAAACATGTAATATATTAAAGTGTCTTTGGTGTTTCCATGGTTGTTACAAAATAAAACCCAGGGAAACGCAGGTATGATGTCACTGATGGGGTACGTACGGACACGGTCCGTGTCCTGGTTTTCCAATTGTTTATTTCTCTGGCTTTAAACATTCTTGGAAACATCTGGGATAATGCAAGTACAGAAGTCAACAAAACGTGTAACACGGTTCTTTTGAATTATTTTAATCCAAAAATCTTACATATTGTGCCTTTTTTAAGGAAATTCATTTTAGTATAAAATGTTCTTTAATACACGTTCAAGCCCGTTACTCAGTTCATTATATTTAGCAGACTGAATAGATCCTGTAGAGTAAATTACATTGTATCTCTCGAACCTGCGCAAATTGAGTGCCAGTCACAGAGCCAGTCAAAATAAACAAAGCTTATTTGTGATTTAAAACATGTAATTATCCAGCGCAATGGAAAATAGGCTTTCCAACTAATATAAAACCATACTTGTATAGTATAATATTTGTAAATGTGTCTCGCAAAATCACATCTACTTTCCTGCAACAGGGCAAAAACCAGATGGTCACACTATTTGGTTAGTTTAAAGACTATTTAATTAGAAACCTCATGCGTGTGTTGTGACTCAGTGACCCTGTCATTGTATGGAAAGAGCTGCATGAAGATTAAAAAAAATATAAAAAAAATAATGATAAAATGTTAAAAAAAATCTTCTTTTATGTTCCCTTGAAGAAGCAAAACGACATGTTTGGCAAGACCTCATGGTTAAGCAGATGATGAATGCATTTTTATTTTTGGATGAACTGATCTTTTCATATTCTCTGGTCTTGGGCTTTTCCATGTTTGTATTGTTCATGTCTTTAGTGCTTGTCATCAGCAGTGGAGAGTTATGCAGTAATGTGGCTGGAGCTGCCGGGCAGTAAGTGCATTAGTTTTGTCCAGCCATATAAAGTAATGGGAGCTGGAGGTGGAGGCGTTTCTGCTTCGCTCTGCCTTGAATTCTAATAAGGTGCTTTTCTGACTCTAGTACAATCAGTAATTTGTTTTAACCTGTGGGGACAAGTGGATCTGTGGTGGGACACTAAGTGAAGACTTCAAATCCTATGTGTTACCAAATAAAGTGACGCATAACAGACTATGACAAGGAGACCAAATGGCTGGATGGCTGCCAGCAAGCTCAGACTCTACTTAGTGTTTCTTAAAAGAATTGTCAGTTTAATAATTTTACCAAGGTTCACTTACTGTATAATGTTAGTTGCTGAAAAACAAATATGCATCACTGCTCTGTAAGTGAGGCTGGCTTTGTGTTAATTTCTTAATGGTTGTGACAGAGCAAACTGTCTTTTTGAGCTGAGGATGAAGCCTTGTGAATTTTGGTGACTACTGGTTTAAAAAAAATACTTGATTGTAATTGCAACTTTTGTTTGTTACTAATATCTAGAAATATCAATTAAAATCTCACAGTCTGTCTTTATATTTCATTATTGTAACTTTTTCTCAAAATTAAACATCTCACAACGTTCTTCAAAATATGTTCTTTTGTTTCCGAAGAAGAAAGTGAATCATATAGGGTTGGAACAACTTGAGGGTGAGTAAATGATAACCCACATTTATTGCAGATCACTTTGATCCATGAACGTTACTTGGTATTTTTGTTTACTGTTGCAGAAGTAGTGTCCGACTAACCTCTTTAGCCATGTCATTGTAGTCTTATCAGAGATTGGGCGTTTTGCCTCAGAGTTGAAGGATGAGACCTCATAGAAGCTGCAGTGAATATTTGGAACATCTACAGTAATGGTCATTACTCAAATGTGCTCTTCTGTGAAATTGTTGCCAACCCTTTGGTGGATATTTTGGGCCTCAAGAGATGATATAACCTGGTCGACCAAATTGTCCATTACCAGAACCTAAACATTAGCATTTTGTCATCTTTCTGTAGAGAACTAAACACCTGTCATGATATGACATTAATGGGCAGAAAGGTAAAACAGGAACAAAAGTTTGGGATTTAAAAAAAAAAAAAAATTATTATTATTATTTTTAAAAAAATCGTTTGTGTTCACCGAAGCTGCATTCATTTGATCAAAAAGAGTAAAAAATGTAATATTGTTTTTGTTGGTTTTATTATTATTAATAAATTATGAATTATTATTAATAATTGATTTTTAATTATTATTATTAAATTTCTTCTTATGAATGTTGAAAGCTACAAGATGTTTTTAGCTGTTTTTTAAAAAAATAAAAATCTTTTGTAATATTATAAATGTCTTAACTGTCACTTTCGATCAATTTAATGCATCCTTGCTGCTTAAAAGTTGTTGTTGTTGTTATTATTATTATTATTATTATTATTATTATTATTATTAATTAATTATTTATTATTATTATTATTACTATTATTTTAATCTTACTGGTTCTTTTTCTTTTTAAACTAATGCCTTTTTTTGGGTGTGCTTGAAGTGTGGAATGGGCTTCTATTTTTCCCTGTCTGGTGTCTTGGATGTCAGCTCAAGATGGTCACTGATGAAAGTTTTGGGATTGCGATCAACCAAATAGTGATGTAATTTTCCCGTGTCTTTAGAGTGATTAGTCGCATGACTTTTACAGCATTGGTGATTGGCTTGAAGAGAATTTGAGCAAGGATGCCAATAGAGAAGATGCTTCTGGAGGATCCTGCTACCTGCTTCAGCCGAGCACTTACCACTGAGATTAATTGTTTATAGACCTCATTGTGTTAATTGCGTTTGACAAGATGTAGCTGCCTGAATAATAACATGACACCCAGTTATGCCAATCTGCCTCTGATACTGTTGGTGTTCCAGTCATCGGTCTGCTCTGAACCACGTCCTCCCTGCCTGTCTGAAAGCCTTCGTTAGTCTAGCTGAGAGCAAAGAGGAGAAACGCAGGGGAGGAGGGGAGAGAGAGAGAGACAGTATTACTGAAAAATGAGCTGTGTCATTCTTAGGGAATCTAACAGACCACAGTTTAGAGTCCTGTAGCACTAGCCGTCCCCTTACGGCCAGCATGCAGGTCCACGTGTTCACCCATGAAGCTCTTTGGCGGGCTCAAGCGGGGACAAGCTCCTAGCCCCCTTTCTCACTATCCTATCCTGCGTGCACTGCATCATGGGATCACCTTGACGCAGCTTCTGGGGGTGGGTGGGGAGTTCGGATCAGAGCTGAGGAGTACCCTGCTGTATCGGGTGGTCTGTCAAACCCTGGATGCCACGCTGTGCTGGGTTTCACCTCCGGACTCGTAAGTGACATGCTGGCCTCCATTTGGTACGCAAAAAAGATGGGGCGACGTCTGATCAGTAGCATTAGGAGGACCAAAAGATTGCAGCTGCAGTTGCTGGTGGGTAATAGTTAGTATTATATATGTGAAACAGGTTTGTGGAATGCATGTCCACAGGACACGTTTGCTCCAGACAGAACGACTTTGAGCTGTGCATGTACTGTAAATCACAGGACAGATGAGAGGGACAAGAGGAGGAACATATTGCCTCCGCAGTAACGTCCTCTCTTTTTAATTGCAGAGCTTTACGGAATGCTTTTAAAGGTGTAATTTTATACTTTTGCTTTTGTTCCATTTGCTGTGTACGGTCATACTGAAATATGCACAGATTTGGACTGTCCAGTTTAAATGAAAAGTAACTGCAGCATACATCAGCAGCATACTACATTTTTAAAAGAGTTCCCATTTTTTGTTTTGAGAGTGTTGCGAGCTGAGACAAAAGTTTTGTGAGAGAATTCAAAAGCATTAAAATGTAATTTTTCCTCACATCTATTTTTTTTTTTTTAACCATCACTTTAGGTTCTCCATAGATTTTGTATTTTTTTTGTTTGTTTGTTTTGATGTCTTTTTGCTTGCTTTTTTTTTTTGGTTTTTGTTTTCTGTTGGTTTTGGTTTTAGTTTGGTTTTAGTTTGGTTTGGTTTGGTTTGGTTTAGTGGCAGTGAAATTTTTTTTTTTTTTGTTTTGTTTGTTTTAATAAATTTGACTGATTATTTTACCTTGCTAATACTGTAGGTGGCACAAACCTTTATTTTTTCTTTTTGTAAAGAAAACAAATATATTTTTTCATGCCGTGATAGAATTGTTTTTTTACTCCCTTAGCATGATAAACTTCTTTAAAACCCTTAAAGTGACAGTTTACCCAAACTGAACGTTCGGTCATAATTTACAGCAAAAATTTTTTAACCCCATTTATTTTCTTGCTTCTGTAGAAAGCAAAAGGTGATATTAGATGGAGTGATAGTGCAGCTGTTTTCCATTCAAGAAAAGTAGATATTTATTTATAATGGCAAGCTTCAAAGTGAGAAAAAAGCACCATGAAAATAATCTTTAAAGTAGTCCATATGACTTTTGTGCCTGTCTTTTCTCACATATATCTATTTAATGGGTTCAGAAGACTTGGAATATAGCATATGAGTTATTTGATTGCATTAACCACCTTTATGATACTTTTATGCTTTTTTTGAAATTGGAAGAGAGCTTTCAGAGAAAAAATTAAATATGTAGGTAGGTGAGTAAATGAAGCGGGTGCTTTCATTTTTGTATAAATTATTCAGTAAAATTAAATGTTTTTTTTTTGCTGTGTAAATAGATGAATAAATAAAGCTCATCCCCATGCATTTTTCTTATCATTAGATATACTGCATTTTAAAAGTCTCTTGGTGGTTCTGCATTTTTATACCTTTAATGTAATTGTGTCTCTGAGAGCATGAAAGGAAAGATGTACTGCGAAGATGATAATGGAACGATCATGCAGTGTCTGCCGACGGAAGATATGCACATTCACATGTAGAGTAGCTCCACATGCCATTTTTATTGTCACCCCAAGTGCTCAACACTCCATCTCTTAAATAACTGCTCATCTTTTTGCGCGTTTACTGCTGAAATTCATTTGGCCTTGAGACTGAGTGCTTGAGGAAGAGGCAAGGGACGCTCCGAAGGCTTTTGTCCTTGTATTGTGCTATCGATTGATTGCCCATAATGCTGGTGGTTGGGGAAAAGGAGGAACGGCTCAGAGGCTGTGAGGTGGTAAACAAAAGAAGACAGCTGCTTATTAGAATGGAGAGACCTTTAAAATGAATGTCTGTTTGTGAGAGCACACTTTTGATTTAGTGTATAATAGTAGTAGAAAACGGGTTCTAGTTCATGACAAAAAAAAACAAACAAAAGCGGTGTAAGTCCTGTCTAAAATGTTTTAAATTCAGTTAGTAATTTTATTTATAAAACACACAGTGTTGTCAAGATTAAAAAACTACTACAACCAAAGTTTCTGTATATGAAGGGGAATTTTTTATTATTAATTAAACATTTAATTTAATATAATTTATATCAAAATGTAATTTATTACATTTATACATTTATATACTGGGGTTCAAAAGTCACCATTGGAAAATCTGGGAATCAAGAATGCATTTTTAAATGTTTAGTACAAAGAAATGTTATGACAAAAAGGACATGTTCATCAGATTTTACATATCAAATAATTATCTTTTTTTTGGTTCAGCTTTTCACTGTAGTTGTAATGCTAAGTTATATTTGGAAAAAAGCCAGCAAAAGCGTTTCCCTATCTCCAGTGTTGGACTCCATTGTATGCAACACCAATCTCATATAAATAATTTTTAATGAATGGTATTTGCTGAGTCATAATTGTTTGATTAGAGAACAAATTAATATTAATGCTTATTCATTAATATTCTAAGCAGTGTAATTAATTTTGGCTGGTGGACAATAAAAAAATAGATTTCAATGATCTAGGGACCTGATTATCATATACAGTAGATCTGGGTGTGAGACCATTTGACTCAAGCCTTCAAGCAACCTAGCAACCATGAGCATCTTAGCAACTGACATCATCCCAGAACGCCCTAATGTTGCAGCAAATTTTGCGTAGACAAGCACCACCTACATATTACTGCTATTATAAAAACAGTAGTAATCTAAATTACATGTGAACAAAGAAAACTGAAAATGGCAACAGAATAGTGATAGACATCAGCACTGTGTATGTGACACAGATGTTTATGTATTTGCAATGGTTTTATTTTTCTCCCTTTTATTTATCTGCTTTTCTGTTTTCTTATGTGGCATAATACAGTCTGCAGAACCCATATTACTGCTTGCTTTGTAGTCTTTTGCTCTATAGGGAAATAAATGAGCTGTACAGTAATTAAATGATCACGCCTCTCTCTTACATGTCATAGGCTGAACTGAATATTTTGTGTTTGTTGGTACATTGATGTTCTGCTCTGACAGTCACAGAAATGCAATATCAATCCTGTGTCTATCAATGTGACAGAGCTTGTTTTATCTGTAAAATATGATTTGCCATTCTACAGCACTTTGCTTTATCAGCAGTGCAATAAAGCCTAGAGTTTTGCTTCAGTACACAGATTTTACATTAGACACTTAATTTAACATGCAAAAGTAAAAAATAAAATAATATTATTAAAACTTAATTGTTTAATCTTATTACGTTCCATTTGAATGTTTGCAATTTTATTAATATCACCATTAACTGCATAAACCTAACAATATGTGAACTTAGTAACTTGACATATATCGGAATATAGATATATCCGAATATTGTTGCAGTTTAATTATTTTCGAGAATGAGAGAGTATCCATTTCGGAAACGTGGAATTTGTCTACTTATAACGAGTTTATTGGGTGAATTCGCTCTAAAATACTAAAATACTCTTTGACTGGATGTACATGTTGATGTCAACAAGGAAGTGTTTTTTTCCCCTTCCTTCTTAAACATAAAGCTTATCTATTTTGTTATCCTCATAGCTATGTATGATTACAAAACTGCATTTTATGATTTGCATTTAGCATAGTTTTTCCCCTGCACACATGTGACCCAATTTAGTTAATCAGTTGAGAGCTATTGGATCTTGTGTGATCATTACAATTAGACAGCACACTGAATCTCATTGCCTTGTCAAGTCATTTAACACTATATGAGTTTAAACCATAGAGTCTTGAGCTGCCGGGGTGTTGGGGGTCTGGATTTTCGAGGTGTCCGCGAAGTAAGTGGTATGCCATGCTGAGGGGTCCATAGCAACACTCATGAAAAATAAATGCACAGTGTTTTTATTTAATTGCTGATGAATTATTGATACACTCCAACATTTAGAAGGTCAAATTTAAATGAGAATGCAAGAAAGCATGTCCTGGGGCATTGTCTCAAGGCAGGGATCTGTGTCATTGTTGGGTTGCATTGACTTTCAAATAGAACTGTAAAATGTAAATTTTTTTTAAAAGATATTTTAAAAAGAAACAAATTTAATCCATTGTTTAAATGATTTAGTTTGCATCCCTTTTATTGTTTATTTGTTAAATGCAAATACTGTATGAAATTACAGTATTTTTTCAAAGCAGCTTTAGTGCCATTATTTCCCTTAAGCACAAAAGGACGTCATAGTTTGTTTTGTTTTGTTTGTTTTTTCCCCTTCCCCCTTGTGCTAATTTGAAAATTGCTGGTATCACTGAAGACGGTTGCCAGTATCTCCGATCAGATGCTGTGCTGTAAAAGGCCCGTCGCATGTGGTTCTTTAATTTCTATTAAAGCCCTGTGAATATAAGCTATTTAGGTGGAGGAGAAGGCAGGGCTCAGGCTCTGTGGGGTTGCTTGCTTTATTTGATGTGGAAGCTGTTGCCATGGTTTTGGTCCTGAGGGAATAGAGGCACAAGCTGTGACAATGTCTGTTACCTCATTTGACACCTGTGGCACACCTTGGATAGTTTTCATCGCCACAGAGCCGCCATCAATAGGTTTGACTGCGGAACGTTGCCGTGGTGGAGATCTGCAGGAATTCTAGTCTTATGAACAAAGACGAGGTTATTTTTGCAATCGCTTTCTCTCTTTTTTTTCTGCCTGTGAAGGCACAGCCTTTTGTCTCCCCCTCACTGAATCATATGTGTGTGGAAAGAGACTGCAGCTTGTGAAAGCTGATCTGTGTCAGAAGGAGCATCCAGACAGCATGGAATCGTCATCTTCTTCTGAACGCGCAGCGCACGCTCGCTTTCTGGATTTACCTTTACCTCTGGATCTCACTGGATCTATACCTGTCTTTCCCGGTCGGAGCCGTGAGTATGTTTGCTAGCACAAAGTTTTATAATCATTGGGTAATCGTATCTTTTCAGACAATGAAGCTTTTAGTCTAAAGTGCAAGGAGGAGGGAAAAATCAATAGCTTTGCTGAAATAGTTTTTGTGGCTCGGCTGGCTCTAATGATCAGCCGGAGAACTGGAGTCCTCCGAGTGTGGCCATGCCTAAGAAAAAAAGGACTACAACAACACCAATCATTTCTTTTTCACCAGGGTACCACCCTGAATGCCAGCATCTATATTTAATGCACAGTGGAAGGCTTTCTTTTGCTTTTAAGAAAGTGATGTGATTGATACCTGCTCGTGGACGATCTTGTAGCCCCAGTCCATTTAGATTAAGAATCCCTGGAGAACTGTGGGCTTTTGACTGCAACGCTTGCCAGTTAATTGAACCCATTTCCTGCTTCTTCAGGCTCTTAGATTCTCCCCCATGCACAGAGAGCTCCCTGGTCCTTCATTGATCCTTTCTCAGGTCTCCGCTCGTCTGGAGCTGGAGTCACAGCCCAGAGTAGCGTGCACCAGTCGTGGGAAGCACGATCACCTCCTCCCTTCTTGCTGCCCACTCCACCTTCCAGCATGAGACTGCTGCACACTTGATCTCCCAGCTGGTGAGGACAGGAAGGTTGTGAGTTGGACTACGGATGGATTTTGGGCTGTCGGCTCTGACTTCAAACTTATATTGTTCCGTCGTCAGATCCGTGAGAGGATGCTGTAACCTTATCCAGGTGCACCCTCCCTCTTCTGCCACGCTTCCACTTTCCGAACTGCCTCTGCGCTTGACAGCTGTTGCGGATCTGTCCGGGCCCCGAGGGCTGTGATGAACTACATCTTCGGGAACAACACGCTGTACCCGCGAGGCGGTCGGGCCAACACCGCATCCGGTCATGCTGCCCCAGGGTCCAAACAGAGGCAGTGGGCCAAACGGAGCTCCAGTGAAGAACTGCCTTCGTCTTCCTCTCGCTGGCAGCAGCTGCTGGCCTTCTTCACGCGACGTGGTGCCTTCAGCGACTGTATCACTGCAGGAGTGAGCCAGGTAACTCTTCACCACAGCACACCTGCTGCATGAGTTGCACGTGTACTTGAGTCAAGTGTGAGAAAACATCACTTACTAGCTTACTCTAGTTCTTGAGCTCTTGAGAATGAATATTTTAGCCATTCAGGGTTTGGTTTTGTTGGGTTTTCTGACTGGAATGAAACATCTATGTCTTTCAACACCACCTAATCCCTTTAGAATTAAATGTGCCATTTATTTGTTTACTTTGTTCTTTCACTGTTTGCAAAGGCAATAGCATATTGTAGCATATTACTATGAGCAATAGGGATGTTGACTGGAAACGTACCTTTGATACATCTACCTTTTTGGTATGACTTTTGCTAGAGTTTTCATGTCTGGGGTGACACTGATAATCTACATCTGTCTTAATCCTTTTATTTGCCCAGTTTGTCCATTCATGCTTGCAATTACAGTAACTTTAGTGTAACAACATCACATATTATTAACATTGTTATGAGCATAAAAATAGCTTCCCCTGATACTCACTTTGCTTGTAAGAAAGTGCAGGTAAAAAGCTACTTATGTATTCAATTAATTGGCTGAGCAATTCAGTGAAAGCCCATTTAATTGAGAGTAATAATACATAATCATACTGGACAGCTGAAGTATCTGCTTCCCATAGGTAAAGGAAAGCACTCAGTTGGTGAATGATAGTCCTCTCAAATCTAATCATGTGAAGCGGTTAAGTTGAAGCAGTTCTGCTCCTTCTTTCTGGCCATACATGACCTTAGGGAGCAGACCAAAAAAAAAGGTTGTTTGTCTAGTAGGTTGGTTCTGATCCCAAGAACACGGTCACACATTGTGTCATGGGGGTCATGCCCTGGAATGAAAGCAAGACAATTAGAAGCTGCAACAAAAGGGCTTTACACGCAGTTCTTTTATTCCTGCCATTGACTGTTACCACACTGTTGATAACTGCATCTCTAATGCATAGTAATGATACCTTACCTTACACGGTTCGTTCTTTTATTGTGATATAGTGGAAGTAGAGTCTGGAAATATTCTAAAAAAATAGTCTGGGAATGCATTAAACTTTCAGGTCATAATTTGTAATTTGTGTGTTGGGTGACAGAAGCCTTCCATGAACAGTACACAGGTTCTGAACAGCTTACAAATGGATACTTAATTAATGTAGTTCTCTGTAGTTTTAATTCTGTCAGGACCACTAATATCAGATGATTGACAATTAGTATAGTTTTGATTGGCAGTATGGTTCTGCTCTGGACAAGAACTCCCTTCCCATCCATGCAGCCTTAAAACCAGTCATCACCAGGATAAACCAGTCAGTGCTGCGAATAACCTCCTCAGGGTAAACGGACCAGAACCAACATAAATGTATTTCAGATATCATTAATGTTCTTAATGACAGGAATTTAATGTAACAACATAAATCAAGATAAAAGATTCAAAGAGAAATATCAGAAGGCTGACTGTGGACCAGAGGAGGACCTGGGGATGGAGAAGGGTAAATTGGCTCCTGAGCAATGCAATAAAGCTGCTGATAATACTGAATAGACCTTCTAGTGATGCTTTGATAGGCATTGTATTCCTACAGGTAAACGTGGATCAGCTGAGATTTCATTTGTGCCATCTGCAGACAATCAATATATGGATATGCTTATTGCCATACTGAGTCTGGTATACTACAAACATTGAATATGAAGTGATATTCGAGCAAAGCAACATATGCATAGGGCAGACCATGGATTTGTGATGCAACCCAATGCAACTCACTAGACCATTGCTGAGTTGGACAGGCATTATGAACACTATAAACTTTTGAGGAATGTACTATTGTAGCTGTCTGTTTAATTACCATCTGGTCATTTTAAGTAATGTTACGGTAGCCCAGTGAATGGGGACCAGATCTTTCTAACTTAAAAAAACTGTCATATTTCCATCTTTCAAGTTTTCCGGAGCCAAATGATAGCATTGTCTGATAGACGGAACCAAATGAAAGTCATTATTGATTGATGATCTTCCCCTCCAGTGAGCTCTTAACTGCTGTGACCAGATCATTGAATCACTGAGTTGAGTTGTAATGAGTGCATGAGTCATAGGACCAATTTTATGATATTTTTTAGTGTGTTTTTCTTTATTCTGCATTTTGGAGCTTGACTGTCCCACTCCTCTTTTGCTTTCATTTAGTTATATCTGACTTAGAATTCCCAGGATATTGTTCAGAAATCCACTTTTGTGTTTCGCGAACAAAATAGTCACACAGATTTGAAGGGAGAATAAATAATGGTGGAATTTAAATTTTTTGGTGTATTATTATTTTAGCTAAAAGTCTACAGTGATCCAGTGCTGATAGCATAGTGTTATCAATTTTATTTGCTTCATCTTACATTGTGTTGCAGAGATGGTCATGTTAGAAATGCTGCTTTATATTGGTCTGGAAGCCTAAAAGTATTAATCCACTTTGGTGCAAAAATAATGTTTTAACTTGCTATTTGCATGATATATGACATCTTCAATCAGGGTTAACCATATTTAAATGTCACAGCTGAATGTATCAAATGACACATACCATGTAAATTTTGGCTTCACCAAAAGGGAAGAAGTTATTGCTAAGACTCCAAGGTAATGTGAAGCCGTTGGTTGTTAGATTTATGGACCGTTTGAAGTCATGGATCTGCCTAATGAGAAAACGAAAAACATGCAGATCTGTGCTTTGAATCAAACATAATTTATGAGCATGAAATTCATCTTATACTGAAGGAGGGAAATTATTTAACTGGAAAAATGCAAAGTATTTGATCAGTTTTTCCACAAAAGCTTAGAGAGACCAAAAGAGCGTGGCATCTAAAGATGATGGCATTTCCTTTAGAGCAGTGCTTTTTGTAGCGGTGCTTCCACTTATGGGCTGCCTAATTATCATTTCATTAAAATAAGGATAAGTTTTGAAGTAGCCAATAAAAAATAAACTGTTACATAATAATGTCACTGACTCTTTGACCTTTTTGTATCTGGTTTAAAGGGTATCATCATGATGTGTATGTGTACATGTTCAATGCAGTTATAAAGTGTACAAGTCCACTTTTTCATTTTTTTTTAAACTAATTTATTTAATTAAATGTATGTAGTTTTTTTTATTTGTTATGCTGATCTACAGTATAATTATAATGGAAAAACAGAGCAATTCCAAGAGGGTCCTCGCACTTTGGTGCTTGGGACCCTAATGAAAAAAACCCCCACGTTTTTGGTGTTTTTCTCCTTTTACTTTAATGTTAGCAGCACCTCCAAGACTGGACTTTTGAGTGGCATGCGTATGTACAGTATGTATCTATGCGGCACATCTGTATAAGGTTTCCATGTTTTACCTGCTTTTGTTGATCTATTTCTGGTAAAGGCATCACAATGACATGCCAGGCTTCAATCATCCACCCACCAAGATAAGCCACTGCACCTCTGTGTGTGTGTGTGTGTGTGTGTGTGTGTGTGTGTGTGTGCGCGTGCGTGCCACAGGTGAAATTAGGAACTAAATGAATTGATGTCGTTGCATTAGCATTTGTGTAATTACTTATTAAAACTATTAACGTTACCATTTTTTTGATGTACCCACCCACCTCATACAATATACATTTCCATGCGTACAGTGAGTCTTGATTTATTACATTCTTAAAAATAAAGGTTCTTTATTGGCATCTGTTTCCATGTAAAACCTTTAACATCCATCTAACCTTTCTGTTACACGCAAGGTTTTTATCATGGAGAAATGTTTGTTACATTAAGAAAGAAATATTTATTTTAAGAACTGTTCAGTATTCTTTGTTGAACCAAAAATGGTTCTATGGCATTGCTGCGAAAAACCTCCTTTTGGAACCTGTATTTTTAAGATTGTACATTGCGACGCATCACAAAATCATAACTGAATTCTCATTAAATGAACTGTAGGAAATGGCATAAATAAAAACATGTGAATACAAAGGCCTGAAGTTTCAAAGCAGTATTATAAGAAAAGAATAACAATCTAAAGCATGGCTTGCACAATTACTTAATGATGTTAATTCAAGAGAACCAGTTTAAGATCTGTAGAGCTGCAGTCTTCCTGAGAGCATGCATAGCCTCGCAGGTCTCACTGCAGCTTCAGCTGTTGCCATGGTGTTGCCATAGCGATCGTCAAGTAAGGACATTTCATCATGTGGCAGCACTTGTTTATTTATTTCTCATATCTGTTGAACATAGAGCTTTGTATGATATCGTCTCTTTCATCATGGGCGATGTGCAGGTGGAACTCTTGCTCTTGGGTAAACAGCAAATGAGTCGGCCGTCGCTTCAATCAATCACCATCGTAATAGCCTCCCAGTCACCCTCTGTGACCCTGCCCATTAACCCTATTAGTTCAGCTGAGACAAAAGAGGGACACTCCTTCCTGGTGTAATTTATGGCTTCAGCAAGGTTGTAGGAGATTAAAATTTCTTCTTCTTCAGGGAGATGAGTGTTTCTCCGGCTGAAGAGATGCAGCGTTCCTGTGCGTGCTGGCCGGGGGAGGTGGAGGAGAGAGATCTGTGGGTTGTGTGTGTGTAGGAGACTTTCTCCACAGTGAATCATGGCAACAGGAATGAACATTTTGCTTCTCAGTTTAAGATGATACAGATCCTGTTTTGACGCATCCTCTGGCTGTAGTTTGTAGGAGAGGACGCATTAGAGGTGGTTTTGCTGAGGGCTCGTTAATTGATAATTTGCCATTAAGCTGCTGCTTTAATCCAAACACTGTATTGTAGATCATTTGCAATGGCAGCACCTCTTGACCGGATTGGTGTTAAGTGTGTTGTACAAGTGTATAATAGTGACTCTGGTTACTGGCTCTTGAGTGCAGGGCTACCACCAATCGCATCATGGAATAAAGTGTCAGGGAAGCTGCTTTAAAAATGAAGCTTCCCAAGCTCCAAGCAACTCATGATGTAAAATACGGTCCTACTTTATATTAGGTCTTTAACTAATATGTACTAACATTTACATTTAATCATTTGATACAAAGCACTTATTATGTACATGCATGTTTTTACTTTGTATTTTGAAAAATCTGCATGCGATTACAGCTGTAATTAATTTCTTTGATTACATCTGTAATCACACTGTTGATTTTTGATGTATGTGCATAGTAGTTACAGACACCTAATATAAAGTGTGACCTAAAATACAGTCAAGCTAACCTTTAGGAAAAGGATTTAAGTATCATATGTAACTAAACATAATTGTTTATTTTCACTACTAGTACTTCTACTACTACTAACAATAATAATAATAATAATAATAATAATAAATGTAGTAGTAGTAGTTAATCATACATATTTATTAATACTAATAATACTAATACTAATAATATTATTAAGTATGAATAAATATGTATATGATTAACTAATACTACTAAATAATTTATTTATTTATTTACTATTATTATTATTATTATTATTATTAATTATAAATTATTTAGTAGTAGTAATCATATAAATATTTAGTAATACTTATGATTATGATTATTATTATTGTTGTTGTTAAATTATTTAGTAGTAGTAATCATATAAATATTTAGTAATACTTATTATTATTATTATTATTATTATTATTATTATTATGATAATAATGATTGTTGTTGTTTTTAAAATGTTAAATTGTTTATTTATAAACAAAATAATAATATTAATTGTTTTTGTTATTATTACTATTGTTATTATTGTCTTGTTTGCTCAATACTATAATTCCTCACCATGTTTTTTTATTTAAAAGCAGATTTCCAGAACTCTCCCTTGGCTGCCATTGGTCAGTCAGACTGGTTGACTCACCAAAAACTCATGCCATAGTTTGAGTCATATTGTTGTGAGTTGATATGGCAGCTCAAAATAATATCTTGATATTTTCAAAGACCGTATTTTAGCAGTTAATGCTGCATTTCAGTGTAATGAAAGATAGAATTTCAATATACACACTTCATCTTTGAAGAAGGAAATGCAAAAATGGTGACAGATTTCAACAGATAGTCACATCCCAGTTTTTCTGTCTGGCTGATCTATTTATTTATTTATTTATTTTTTACAAACAGATGTTTTTTTTATAGCTTTTTATATGCAAGAGGAAAAAACGCACACATCACCTTTATTGCATGTTGTGATTCTTCATGTTGTTGTTTACAGCGTTTCACTGTTAAGCTAATTAAAATAGTTATTGGTAGAGTCTTCAGTTGTGATGTAGTTTATGTGCAGATGAAGTTTAGAGAATATAGTGTTTAAGTTGGGATGCATTTACAGCTCTGTAGTGGCTTTACATCATATTATAAGGAGACTGATCTCAGAAGTGAATGCATCTCAATGTCTTCTATTGAGTGTCATATAGTGGAGACATATTGAACGTAATTTATCAATTTACTATGTTCTTTTTGGTCAGAAATACGCAAAAGGAGACGAATTCCTTGTTCTCTTGATTTTCAGTGAGCATTCAGTGCTCGCTAGTTTGAGAATGAGTTCATTCGATTCAAAGAAGACAGAAGCAGGGCAGTGTGATGTCTATCAAGATCATGTGTCAGTGAAAGAACGCACTGGTGTTCCCAGTGAACAGCAGCCTTTATTGATTAGTCTGTTCAGTGTAATGCAAGCTTATAATATAAGATGTTGGCCTAAGTCTAGCCTTTGGCTAAACATGAACACTGCTAGTGTTGAACTGGGTTTTCAAGCCCAAGGATGTGCTTCAGGCTTGTTGTGTGTTAGAGATCAATGCTTCAATGTTCTACACTGCTTTAGCAATCTCTGCTGATTTAGACATGTGTTTCTGTACCCTTTTCAAGGCACTCACTGTTTCCAGTCGTACATTTGAATCTCTGTTAAGAAATCTCTATAAAGGTATTTTAACATTGGGGGAAAAACTAATTTAAAGCTGACTCGTGAATTTTATTTCAATTTTAAAATAATATTATCTATTATAGTTTAACGTAAGTCATTTGTAGCTTTTCCCTGAAAAGTGGAATTACAATATAGATAACTGTACTGTAATTGGTCAGTATTGGACATTTGTGCATGATCATTTCCCATTTTTACATTTATATTATTAAAGTTAATCTTTAAAACGTGCCTATTTTAATAACGCAGTTAAATGTAATTTTCAGCAAATCTGTTATTTTTTCATATTTCACATTATGATGCCTAAATTCAATTTATAGATTTTTTTTAATTTAAATTTTTGTATATTTTCATTTTATTTATTTAGGCTAACCTAGCATAGCATGAAAATAATTATTGACTTATTGCTATTGGTTAGAATTTTAATATTGTTACATTCCAACTTTAAACTTGATTTAAATTGTCTTATATATTTAATTTACCTCAGATAACAGGCTAATGCCAGGCTGTATGCCGCCACACTGAGGATTGAATATTTTCACATTGATGTGGATGGTTGATGTGTGCAGTGTGTGGCCTTGTTTGGTTTTCTCCAACCTGAGCATGTCTGTGTGTATGGAGCCATCTGGTGTACAGCAGGAGGTGTGTCTGTATTTCATATGACTATGAAACAAATCAACATGGCCACTATCCAGAGATTTATATTGTTATTTTTTAATATAAATTTTAATAATTTTTGAAGGGATTTCCTAGCTTTTTTTTCTTATGTACCCCCACAGCTCTTTTCTAAAGGCTCAAAAACATCTTCACCAGCGCCAGATCAAAAATGTGCTCCTATCAATCATTTAGCATTATCATTAACATCAAAACTAAATATCACAATGGTAACACTGTACTTAAAGCCTTTATAAATAATGCATCATAAAGGTATTTTAATGCATTAATTATGCCTTGTAATGCACCTTACAATGCATTGTATGATCTCATGAATAGTAGTTATAATAAAATACAATGCTAATCTATTCATTGAACACAGTATAACACATTAAAACATGTAAAAAAGGAACCTGCAAGTATTATAATGCATTTTAAAGTGTTAGGTATCATTTTTAATTCATCATTTTTTTGCATTTTAAAGTGTTAGGTGAGCATCATCCAAACAAAATATTTAAATAAAATTTGAGCACATTACGGTTTTCTTTCCATAAAAAGAAACCTGAAACATTTGTGATTATTATTAATTGTTATTATAAGTAATTGTTATTATAAGTAATTATTATTATTATTATTATTATTATTATTATTATTGAATAGGATTGTTTAACCTATTTATGTTTAAATCATTTCATGTACCCCTGATTGTAAATAACCGTTTAAAAATAATATCGGACATATATACGGTATATATAACCATACATATGTATGGTTTTCAACATTATCATAACTCACTGTTTTTTTAGTTCATGAGATACTACTAATATATATATATTCCTTTTAGTGTCCATTCTTTGGTGGCATACTTTCAAAAGCCTCAGGCACAAGCTTTGCTTTTCTCTCTCTATTCCTCCTCCTCCTCTCCCTTTCTCACCCACAGCCCCATAAGAAACAGGACAGGGTACATTAAAAGGTGCAGTCAACAGGAAACGGTACATTTACA